>KE598558.1:307470-374348 GCA_000444155.1 Cladonia macilenta KoLRI003786
ACACTAAATAGCTAAGATTAAATAAGATTAAATAAAATTAAATAAAGTAACTATATTTACTTATCTAATCTTATCTAATCTCATCTAAAACTCATCTGTAAAAAACATTTGTAGATGTTATCCTCCTTCTTTATTACTAATTTAAAGTTCCTAAAATTATTAATAATTTTAGTATACTCTTTCTTTACTTTCTTCTTCTCTTCCTCTATCTCCTCCTCTATTAGTATTAGTCCCTACTCCTTAAAATATTATCTTAATAAAAAGATTATTAAGTCTAATTACTATAAATAAAAATAAAAATATTCTCTATAACTATTAAAATTAGAAAGTATAGTAGTTAAAGAGCCTTAAAATAATAATTTAATTAAGTATTAGGGACTAGGTAGGACCTAAATAAGATATAATACCTAATATAATAGAATACTACTATGTAGAAGGAATAGCTAGGAGGTCTACTTAAATATATAGGTAGGGCTATAAGTACTAGGCTAGATAGAGTCTAGGCCCTAGGACTAAGGCTTAATCCATAACATTAAGTAAGATAAAAACTATTATTAAAAAAAATATAATTAGTTAAGAATCTTAAAAATATATTAAATCCTAAGTTATAACTTTATTAAGTAATTATTATAAAAGGGTTACTAAATAGTTTAATAAGATAATTTAATAAAGATCTATTAAGATTTAAGCTTATTTATTATATATTATTATCACTAAATTATCTAAGGCATAATAGTCAAGAAGATAGCTTTATATATAAAGAATAAGAAAAAAATATTAATTAAGTTATTAAATCTATTAAATTAATAAAAATAATAGTTTTTAACTATATATATAAAGATTCTTATAAGGTTAGATATAAAGAGTATAATAAAAATATCTTAAAATAATAATATTATTTATATAACCTTACTATTACTAAAAAATCTAAATAAGATAAGATATAAACTAATACTTTAAAGTAAAAAGTTATTAAGAAGATTTTAAAACCTTATGTTTTTTTCTTTTAACTATTATTTATTTATTCTTATCTTCTTTTTTTATTTACTAAATAAGCTTATATTATGAACTGACGTCATAGGATCTTCTAAAGATAAGTAATTAAAGGTTAAAGAGGAATAGGATAAGCTAGGTATAACTCTAAGTTATTTAATAATATAAGACTAGTTAGATCTTTAGTAGCTAGAAATAACTATTAATTTTAACTATAAAGTTAAATATAAGGAGATCTAAACTATAAGGTAAGAACCTTAGTTATATAAAGAAAGGAAAGTTTATTAAGATTATCTAGTTTAATTATTTTAGTAACTAAACTCTCTAAACCTCTCTATATTTAGTAGTTTAGTGGACTAGTTCACTAAATTAGTTTAGTAGTTTATTAAACTAAACTATTAAACTATCACATAATTATTACTAAGTTTATTCCTAGATATACACTCTCTGCGCGCATTACTTATTCTTCTATTAGGTTCTAATAGCTTATACTAGTATATTTTAATATTTCCTTTAAATTAACAACTATTAATATTATATTAGAAGTATTAATAAATTACTTAATTATATCTATTATACTTAACTATATATTAAAGGAATTCTTTAAAATCCTTTATAAATTATAGCTATAATTATTTAAAATAATATTTTATTTAAGCTTTTAATATATTAAATATAACTTAATAAAATTATAATTAAGTAAATAGAGAAATTTTTTTTAAAAAAATACTCTTTTCTTTAATTACTTATTTAATTTAATAGTTTAGATAGATATTAATATTATTTAAAATAATAATACTATAATAATTTAAAAAGATATTATATTAAAATAAAAACTTATTAATAATTTTTTAAAAGAATACTTTTCTACTATAGTAGCTTTTTTTAATCCTAATATAAAAAAGATAGCTATTAATAATATATATAAATAAAATACTTTAAATATTACTCTATCTTATATTATTCTCTTAGTAAGAAGAGTATTTAATAAAATTATAAATTAAATATTACTATTTAATCTAAACTTTAAATAAAAACTTWTTAATAAAGATAAATTACTTAGTAATAATATTATATATAAAGACTTACTAAGTTATATATAAAAACTAGTTCTAAGAATTAATTTACTATCTCTTTTTATAACTTAATTAATATTCTTTTAGAAGTTAATATATAGTTAACTTATATATAATAATATCCTACTCTTCTTTAAGAAATATTTTTAGCTTATTTTAATAAATCTATAAATTTTACTTAATATATTCTAAAATATTATTTTTTATAGTAATATAAATTAATTATAACTAACTATATTATAAAGAATAAAATAAATTAAAGTATTTATACTTCTAAAGATTATACTCCTAATTATAGATAGTTATATAATAATAATATATACTTATTATAAACTAATGTTGTGGGATCTTCTAAAGATAAGTAATTAAAGAGTAAANGAGATCTAAATTATAAGTAAGAGCCTTAATTATATAAATATAAGAAAGTCTACTAAGACTATCTAGTTTAATAGGATTAAATTATAAACTATTTAAACTCCTTATAATTTATATAAATCAAACCCTAATTTATTTAAACCCCTTAGTTTAAATATTTTAATTATTAAATTATTTAAACTACTATATAATTTATTACTAAGCCTATTCCTAGATATATACTTATAGGGCGTTTACTATATTATATATATTAAGTTCTAATATTACTTCTCCTCTTTAGAATCTTTATCTTAAAGATAACTATTTATCCTTTATACTATAATATGCTACTAACCCTTTATTAAAATCTACCCTTTATTAAAGGTATATCCTAGAGAGTGCCTATTCTAATAAGATTATATATTATTATAATAACTATATCTATTATAATAAGGAGTGTAAGATAGGTATAAACTCTAATTCTTATATTAAGTATTTTAGTATAAGTTTATTTTATAAATTTATTTTTTTAGAAGCTAAGCTCTATTATATCTATAAAAAGAGATATAAAAAATTAGAGGTTACTTACTATATAATATCTTAAATATAAGAGCTAATTACTTATTAATTAAGGCTTTATACTAAGGTTAATAACTTAAAGAAGTAAGAGGAGGAGTTAGTTTATTATAAACTTTAAAATATAAAGGAGTTAGAAGCTAATAAAATAGTTAATATTAATAATAATCCTTTTTTTAACCTAGATTTTAAGGTTTTAGAAGTTTCTTTTAATTTTAATTAAACCTAGTTCTTTATTTCTAAAATTATTATAGAAGAGTCTAGTAGTTTTTAAGATACTTAAGTAGTTCCTATATATTTTTTGTATTATTATAATCCTTTTACTTAATAAGATATTTCTAATCTTATTAATCTAGAATTTTTTTTATTTCCTATTTATCTTCTTCTTTAATTTTATATTAAAAGGTTYTTTATAARGGTATATTTAAGTCTATTAGTTTTAAGAGTAATATATAAAAAACTAAGTATTATTTTAAGCCTTTAAGTAATTTAAGTTTATAATTAATAAGTTCTTATTATTTTATAATTAAAAATAGTTTAATTTTTATATAATTTAATTTCTTACTAGGCCTTTTTAATTTTATGTTCTTAATTAAGAGGTATATCTTATCCCTCTTTTTTAGCTAAGGGCTATCTTTTTAATTTTTATTAATTTATAACCTAACCTTTTTATTTAYTWTTTTAATRGTTTCYTTTAACTTATTATAAACTTTCTTAAGTTCTTTAGCTTTAATTAGTATTTTATTTATATTAAGTCCCTCCTATAGTTATAGAAAGCTATTTATATTTTTCTTATAATTTATAAAGAATAGTATTATTCTAATTATTCTAGATAACTTATTATTATATATTAACTATACTATTAATAATAATAATACCTAATTATTTTATTAYTTATTTATATAATATCTAAGGTATTATTTTTAATATTTAGTTTATTTTTTTAGTTTATCTATCTATCTAAGRATAATAAGCTATTAATATTCTTAGCTTTATTCTAATTATTCTTAATAATATTTTTTAGTAATTTAAGGTAAATAGCTTATCTCTATCTAATATTATTAATTTAGGTATATTATAGTTTCTTATAAACTTATTTAATAATATAAATATTAACTAATCTACCTTATATTTTTCTTTAAAAGGTATTATAATAATATACTTTATTAGCCTATCTATAATAACTATAATAATATTATATACCTTTAATATTATTAGATCTTTAGATTTTAGTAGCTTAGTAATAAAATTTATAATAATATTATCCTAAGATATTTCTAGTATAGGTATAAACTATATTTTTCTATATAATTTATATCTTACTAATTTATTTTATTAATACTTAATATATTCTTTAATATATTATTCTACCTTTATTTAAAGTTGTGGTATATTATAGTTTTTATAAATAAGTTTTATTATTCTAGTAACTCTTAGGTACCTATATATTAAGTTATTATAATAATYTTARATTATCTTCTTAATATATTCTTTTAGTATATATATCTTACTTTAATAACTTAGTACTATTATATTAGTTTATTCTTTATAKAATTCCTTAGCTTTAGTATCTTTATTATATATCTTTATTAGCCTATTAATTATACTTAGTCCTTTAATCTTTATAGTTATTATAAATATTTATATATTTAGTATTAATAATCTATCTTTTTCTTATCTTAAGATAGCTTATTTATTTAAGTCTTTTATATTTATATAATTTAATTATTTACTTAAAGTATTAGCTTATCTATTTTTCTTTTTTAGAATATAATAAATTTTAAATTTATATTATCTTAAAAGTTCTACCTATCTAACTTATCTCTAATTAAGTAATTTTATTATTATAAAATTTAAAAGGTTTTTATAATTAGTAAAGATATTAAGCTTTAAATAACTTTTAATATAAACTTTTTAATATTTAAATACTTCTATTATTATAAGTAACTTCTTATTATAGATATTATAGTTTTACTTTAATACTATTTTTTTTTTTAAATAATATATAACTAGGTACTATTTATTATTTTTCTATTAATATAGGTATACTTTTATAGCTAGATTTAATATATTAGTCTTAATTTTTATTAGTTAATTAACCTAGAATATATATAATATTAATAATTTTATATATATTTCTTTTAATTATTTAATTATATTATCTTATTATTTCTTTTATTTAAATTTTATATCTTTAGTAACTAGTTTTATAAAAGGTAAAGCTTTCTTTAAGAATCCTTTAATAAACTATTTATTAAAATTTAGGAATTTTAAGAATACTTATACTTCTTTAATTATTATAGGTATTAGTTATTTTTATATATTTTTAATCTTATCTTAGCTTATCTAAATATTTTATATATTAATATTATATCTTAAGAAGTTAACTTTCTTCTTATAAAATTTATATTTTTTTAGTTTAAGGAGTAGTTTAGTTTTATATAAATATTTAAATATTTTTTATATATATTAAATATATTCTTCCTTATTTTCTAAATAAATTAGAATATTATTAAGGTAGGTTATTACTATTTATTTAAGTAATACTTTAATATATTATTAATTAATACTTAATAAGTTATTAATATATTAATAAGGCTAAATAATATTACTAAGTATTTATAATATTTATATTAAGTYCTAAATATTATCTTCTATTCCTTACCTTCTTTTATATAAATTAAGTTATAAGCTTTTTTAAGGTTTAGCTTTATAAAGATTTTTATCTTCTTAAATTAGTTTTAAAGCTTATTAATATTTAGTAATAAATATCTATTTTTAATTATAATATTATTTAACTTTTAATAATTAATATATAGCTATAAGCTCCTATCCTTTTTTAGTATAAAGAGTATTAGATAGTMTACTAATAATTTAGATTCTTAAATAAATCYCTTTTTTAAATTCTTTATAATATATTTATAAAGTACTTAGAATTCTTTTTTTAATAATATATATATAGGTCTAAATATTAGTTTCTTACTTAGTTTAAGTTTAATCTTATAATCTTAAGATTAGTATTTAAATAATATTTTTATATCTACTTCTTTTTAAAAGAGCTATATATACTTAAGATATTTTTTAAGGATATTAGAAAATATATCTTTTTTTTTATTTTTTTTTTATTATTTAACTAGCTAATCTTTTATTATATTTATAAAATTAGATCCTTTCTTAAGGTTATTCTTATTTAAAATTATAATATTATATTTTATAATAATTCTTYTACTTAACTTCTTATATATTATTATTTATTATTAATATATATATTTAGAGCTAGTAATATTATTAGGCTCTTATAATATAAATATTCTTATTTTTTAATTAATTATTAAGTTYTACTTCTTTAACTAAGATATATTTAATATAATATAGAGATTAGCTATCTAAATTATATTAAAAATAATTTCCTTATAATATTATTAAAAAGTAATATTTAATAGAATTATTTTCTTATTAATATCTTCTAATAGAGCTCCTAACTTATTAGTTATTTAAAGTTTATAAGGTTCTTTCTTATCTATTATTAATAAGTCTTAGACGMGTATTAATATTTCTAATATAAAGTTCCCTATTATTCCTAAGTTTATTATTATAATAGCCTCTTAGTTATTAATCTTAATTAGTTTTTTTATAAGTTGACTATACTCTACTAAATTTAGTTCTTTTATAAGGGTTATAGTATTTATTTCCCCACGACTACCTTTATTATAAAGGAATAATCTTTTCTTATTTTCTCTATCTCTAGGTTAAAGTATCTTATAGAGTAAAATCTAGCTTTAGTTTTTTTATTTATATATATATAATATTTTAGGAGTAGGTATATTTCCTATAAAGTATAATTATATTTAATTTTATTATAGTTCTTCTTTAATTCTTATTTTAGTTTTATATACTATTCCTCTAGCTATCTTAGAAATACTATAATTTTTCTTTTTTATATTAGGTACTAGGCATATATATTTAAGTTATAATAGTAATATATATATAAGTAATACTAAAAAGTATATATAATTCCTTTAACCTTTTATTTAATATTATAATATTTTATATAAAATATATCTATATACTTACTGTGATGGACTGCCCTAACCACTATACCAAATACCCCCTAGGGGCAAAAGCTCTGGGTCGGATCTTTGGGGCTTCAGTGCCCGAAGATCCTATTTAGCCCTATATAATAAGTGCTAGAGGGCCCCCTAAAAGCCTATTTATTATAATTATCTCCCCCTCTAAGCAGCTCGTCCCGAGCTGCCCTATAAGTAGGGGTAAAAACAATCCCTAAGGCCCCTTACAAGGGCCCTCTTAGGGCAGAAACTTTTAGCGTAGGAGCCCCGCTACTAGGGCATACACAGTATCCGCTAGGGGCCCCCTTCTGGGGCGCCCCCCTAAGACAGCCCCTAATTTAATCAGAACTTAGGGGACGTTTACGCCTAAGCTAATCAAGCTCTAGGGCTACCTAAATAATTTTCTAAGGATGTTCGCGCCTGAGCTGGCTAAGCTCTAAGGCTGCTTGAATAATTTTCTGGGGGGCGCTATGGGGCCCTTATTAGGGCACCCTATACGCCGCTCTAGGGCCTCTAGCCCTAAGTAATTATCCGCGCCTAAGTAATAGCTCTAGGTAGCCTAAATAATTTTCTTAGCGCCGCTGAGGCCCTTTTAGGCCCCTACGCGCGCCGAAATTCTACTGATTGGATGGCTTCAGGGCCCGTTGTAGGCACTCTGTTAAATTTGATTGGTTCGCGCTGCGGGGCCGCTCTAGGGCCCCCGTACGCTAATGGATGGCTTCAGGGCCCGTTGCAGGCACCCTGTTGAATTTAATTAGTTTTACGCTGATGGCTTTAGGGCCCGTTGCAGGTACTTTATTAAATTGATTGGGTCGCTTCTAGGGCCCCTTCCGGGCACCCCGTACCTTAAATCCCTCTGATTGGATCGCTTCAGGGCCCCTTCCGGGCGCCCAAAAAAATTTCAAGTTTTTGTGGCAGGCAGGGCCGGAATCGAATATAGGACCCTTTTCCCTCGGTGGCTTCAGAGAGGTTAGCCCCCTTATTAGTGGCATTAGCCCCCTCTAAAGCCCCAAAGATAATTATGATAGACTGCCCTAACCACTACGCTAAACACCCCCTAGGGGCAAAAGCTCTGAGTCGGATCTTCGGGGCTTCAATGCCCAAAGATCCTATTTAGCCCTATATAATAAGTACTAGGGGGCCCCCTAAGGGCCCGTTCATTATACTTACTCTAGTATATTTTACTATATTATTAATATTAAGAGTTATACTAATAGTTTTAAGATCTTTTAATTAAGAAGTCCTATTTTTATTATTTCTATTATTCTTTTTATTAAKTTATAGGTAATTTAGGTTTTTATTTCTTTTCTTAGTTTACTTACTCCTAATTAGAGTCATTATCTTAATTATATTTTTATTTATTTTAAGCCTTCTTATCTTAATTTAGTTTAAGTTTTWTAATTCTTAATTCTTAGAACTTATTATAATACCTATTATATTATTCTAGATTTTTAATTYYTATTATTACTAGTAGGAATATACTATCTTATATTTTATAAAAAAATCCTTAAAGGTAATGTTCCTATTATTTAGATATAGTTATTAAATTATTATAAGCCTTATTATCTACCTTTTCTAGTTCCTTAATATATTAGATAATATCCTATTTATCTTAAACTCCTTAGTTTACTAATATTTCCTTAAGTTCTAAATTATTCTACTTTAATAATAATTTACTTATTTCCTTAACTTTATCCTTTATAATAATAGCTTATATTATATTAATYTATARTCTARATAYTATATTYTTTAACTTATAGTTTTTAGTAAAGTAGCTTAGTTTATTATAGTTATAATACTTTAGTACTTTCTTATTTACCCCTTTTATTAGCTTTCTATATATATATCCCTTCTTTATTATATTAATCTTTATTAGTATTAGCCTATATAGATTAACTAATTACTTATTATTATTAAAATAGGAGCCTTATCTATACTAGTATTATATTATACTAACCTTAGAAACCTCTTTATTATATCTTTTTTTATAGCTTTTTTAAAGAGATTATTATTAATCTAGATAGCTTTTTTTTAAAGTTTATTAAGTATATCTAAACTTATTCTTATCTTTATTAGCTTATTCTTAACATTTTCTTTTAACCCTTTTTTATATATTATTATAAGTATATTATTATCTTATTTAGTYTTAACTATATATTATTAAAACTATATTATATACTTTATTATAGATTTTTTTTATTTAATATATTAAATAACTTATACTACTTAATTTATTTTATTAGATAGTATAAATACTTTATAAAGTTTAGCTTTAAAATAAGTAAACTTTTTTATTTATTTTAYTACTTCTAATATATTTAATAGGTTATTTAGATATTTTTATAGATAAGGTTATATCTATTTTTATATATTTCTATATATAAAGGTAATAATAACTATTATATATTATTTAATTAATATATTATTATAAAAGTAAAGGTAAAGTTAGATTTATATTAACTATTTTTTAAACTTTTTTCTTTCTCTATAATAAAGGTTTAATTAAGTAATCTTAATATTTTTCTTAGATTTATTATTAATATTATTATAATACCTAGTTTAAGTAGTCTTATTTAAGATAGATTAAATTATACTTTTTTAATTTAATAAACTTATACTTAAAAATATTTAAAGTATTATAAACTAATATTATAAGATCTTTTAAAGATAAGTAATTAAAGAGTAAAAAGAAATAAAATAAGCTAAAWTATATAATATTACTAACTACTTATATAGATAAGGAGTAGATTTTTTATATTATAATAACTATATTAATATAATGGACTACTCTAACCACTACGCTAAATACCCCCTAGGGGCAAAAGCTCTGGTTCAGATCTTTAGGGCTTCAGTGCCTAAAGATCCTATTTAGCCTTATATAATAAGTGCTAGGGGCCCCATTCATTACAATTAATTTACTAGTAAAGTTAAATATAAGGAGATCTAAACTATAGGTAAGAGCCTTAATTATATAGATATAAGAAAGTTTACTAAGATTATCTAGTTTAATAAGATTAAACTATAAACTATTTAAACTCCTTATAGTTTATATAAATTAAACCCTAATTTATTTAAACCCTTTAGTTTAAATGTTTTAATCACTAAATTATTTGAACTACTACGTGACTTATTGTGTTAGGATACTTAGGTGGATGCTAAGATACTTAGTTAGCTACTTAGTAGATAACTAAGCATCACATGTACTATAGCTCTATCATTCTTATTATATCTAACTACTATATAGATTTCATCTATTATCGCTATAAAGTGCCTATTCTATTATAAAATAGGTCATTACTTATTCTATTACATAATATATTACTAAGCCTATTCCTAGATATATACTTATAGGGCGTTCACTATATTATATATATTAGGTTCTAACAATACTATTAATAATAGTAGTAGATTTCTAATATACTTATAATAAAATAATAGCTTTAGACTTAGAAATAATATTAATAGTATATATAGATATTAATAGACTAGAAGCTCTAATAATATATCCTAAAATACTAAGAATTAGTATAATTATTAATTTTTTGACTTTAGTTTTATCTAAATAGTTAAAAATAGATTAAAAACACGTTATCAATAAGTGGTGCGGATTTCTATGAGGAATACGCGCGCGCGCAAACAAGGAAAAAAGCCAAGATTTAGGGAAAATTTTGCAACCGCTAAATCAGGATCATTGAAAGAGGATGCCACTGACGACGCTGGAGATGGCGGCGGCGCTTTGAACGAKACTCAGATAGCCACATGTCGACATCATGTTTATTACCGGGCTATGGATTGCTTCGGTCATGCTATCTTCTTGAGAGCCTGATTCAGCCTCCGACATAGAGCTCACTTCAGTCTGGAGGTCTGCATCCTCCAAGTCGTTGCCGGCTAGGTCGTCCACTTAGCCGTCCAGTGAGTCTTCTACTGAGTGATCATCAAGGACATCCTCCGGTCCTAGGTAAAACAAGGGTTGAGGCATGATAATATGACTGACAATGACACAGTCCGATTGGCACTAAGGCCAAACGTGGTTAATGGCTTCGTCTAGGCTCATATACTGCCAACGAATCTTCTGTGAATACTGGGTGCCGTGCGCTACCAAGTGGTATTAGGTAATAAGAACGTGGAACAGGGAATCCTTGGTATAGGTGATGCGCTTTTGATCCTAAAGTCTCTGTAGTACTTTACGGTCTTTTACATTACCCCAGTACGGCAAACATTTGAGYCTCRGAATAAAACGAGTGATCTCCTGCTRCCAATTGTGCATGGTCGAGGAAGGAGTAATAATGAGGAAAGGGCTATAGATTTTATGCTTCTTAGCGAGGTAGGCCATGACAGATATAGGATGCACCGTCTTGCCAAGGCCCATCTCGTCTGCCAGTATCTCATTGATGCCCTGCTCGTATAGGTTGACCAGCCAGAAAACGGTCAATGGGAGTTTCCAGTTTTCGTAGCCAATTCACACCACCATTCCAGTCTGAACTTAACAGTCGCAAGAAACTTCGACCCGTTGGCAATCCAAATGCCAATCTTGGCTGCATCGGCTTCGCATCCTTGTCTGAGAGCAGGCCAGACAACGTTCCAGGCTGCTTCATATTGCTTTCATGGTCAACTGTCTTCGGCGCTTCCTTTTGTGGTCGCGGTACTTTCTTTGTAATTCTATTCCGGACTAAGATCCGCTGATGGCTGAAGAAGGGAGAATAATTCATGCCTAAGGCATGGAATGTCTTCCAGAATGAAGATCAGTAATGTGTGAAAGTCGAGGTTTGGAGAAGGAACGATATTCTGTTGCGGTGCCACCTGTGAGGAGGAGAGGGTCGTAGTGAGGGACTTGCGCTAGCACCATTCACCATAGCACTCTCGCTCTGCCGTCTACCCTCTCGAACGAAACCATCAGGAGGTGTTTCGGGTCTCTCGTGATTGCCAGGCGTGCTGACGCATATGCCTCCAAACCAGGCTCCTAGCCAGATGCCCTTCCCATACCGATAAGGCTTGTTTTTCCCTCTTCCTGCTCATCATAAGCATCGTTGAGCAAAGACAGCGTAGAAAGTGCATGATCGAGCTATTGGGCTAGAGCCAGTGCGTGAGCTTATGGGCCGGACTGGGAGCCTGGGCGGGAGATATGTCGTTGGTGAGATGGTCTACTGAGTAATGGTGGACTGGACGGGGGAACATGGCAGAATTGTTTGGAAAGTCGTTTGGGCGGAAGGTGGGGATTTCTGTCACAGGACGGATGGCTGTGGTAGTGGGCTAGGTGGAGGTTTTATTGATGGGCTTGACTGGAAGAAAGGCTCTTCGAGTGCTTTTGCTGGTGATGGCGAGCGGCTTCTAGGTATGAACTCTAAGTCATTAAAAGGGTTTCCATTCCAATGCCTCCACTCCGCACTGCTTCGCTAGCTCCTACAAGACTTTCCATCTTGCCTCGACCGTCGATCGTGACTTCAACTATTCGCATCCAAGCGTCCAACCCTCTATGAAAGAATTCTCCAGTCCAACAGACATCAAACCCGCTCACCTCCCTCGCATGCTTCGAGAGCATTTTGTGTACAGACAAAGCAGATAACCGTATGCACCTGGCTTGGAAAGCTCTCTGCTAGGCATTCGTTAAAACCTTTGGTCTTGGTCATTTCGTCGACGAGCTCTGGCCAGTGTTGATTAGCGAGGTGTTATTTCCCAACAATGATTTGCTTACCATCATCTCGGATGGAGCCTCACCAGCAGAGTTGAAACCCTTGCTCTTGACGTGGTCAGTAAGTGACCGTCGGGATACAACCATAGTTGAAACCCTTGCTCTTGGCGTATTCGACACAAACATAGTTGAACCCCTTGCTCTTGACATGCTCAGTAAATGAGCAGATGTCAAAGCGACGTCGGCGTCTGATGCGGACCAGGGCCTTGGAGTGCAGACCCACTAAACAAAACAGAAAACCGGAGAGTCAGCCATATATATGGCTATGCCGACGATGGCTCCTGTCAGAAGCTAACAGACGCAACGTTGGAGGGTGAATATGAGCTGCCTCGGAAGGGTGATAGTTCTCATCCGCTCGTCTCTGCTCTTCGCGTCGAGCTGCTAAAGAGCTTCGACTATGCCTGACTGGAGGGGAGACGGGTCTGCCATAGGGGGATTGTGCCCTACCAGGTGGGGAGCCTGGGCGTGGGCGGGGAGAGGGTTTTCTGTCCCCCTGAGGGGTTTGGTGACGAATAATCTCGACGAGACAGGGCAGGGCTAGCGTGTCCAAGCGGGCTTGGACACGCTGGCCCTGCCCATATCGGGTGCGTGCAGACGGTATGTTCTGACCGGGTGTTTTTTGTAGACGAGCACGTTGGGAGGTTGATATTCGGATCGAAGAAGAGGTTCTCTATTTTAAGGCTGTCAGGATTACGTGGACCCAGGACTGATTTTGAGAACTTTCGTTTCAGCCGTTCTGAAAACGACATAATCGTATTCAGTGATGAGAGGGGAGAGATGAGGAATAATCTCGACGAGAGAGGTTCAGAGGAGGAGGAGGAGGTCCAGCCTGGGACAGGAAGTGGAGGTTGCAAAGTGGAGGTTGTGGTTACGATCACCTCACAGTGCCGGCCGAGGCGCTTGGGGGAGGCTTGGCAATGTGTTGTAATATTCCATTGCATTCTATCGCTCGCTTAGTTAATTTACCCCTTTTCCCTCATTTCGGCCATTCCAGCACCTTCTGCCCATATTCGATAGCCGGTGGCTTAATTTAGGTAAAGAGCACCTTCCATAGACCTAGAAAGGAAAGGTAATGCAGTGTTTATCCATAAAATGGGCCCGTAAGATTGCGACAGGTACCGTTTTGGGGAACTTGATTCCACTGAGCTCGCTCTCCTAGATCATAGACTTGTCCGTAGAGCCCCCATAAATCGATGGAGCTCAGAAAATTGCATCCCGCTCGCTCTGTCGTTTCGACGCTTTGTTGCGGTAATTAAAGCCCACCRAGACACGGGTGAGGGTGCTCTTGGACGGCGGACGACGCGAATTATCAWTGGAAGTCCTGAGTGTGCAGATGTTCTGATRATAGCCGAATTGACAAGATGAGACTCTCGGCAGTAGCTCCTTGAGATTGGAATTTGTGGAAAATGCTTACGGTATTACTCTCGAAAATGCTTGAATCATTTCACTTAATGATAAACCAATCTTAAATATTAATTTATACTCTAGGTAAGGCTAATAAGTAGATAGGATGCTAAGGCATGCCCCAATCTCAAGTGTTTTATTACCATCAGTCATTCCTTTACCAGCTTATCAGCGCCAATTATACCACCGACTTTCAACAAAGTAAGCATCTCTGCACCGCTTCCAGGCTTAAGTATCAGTGAGAAAGTGGCGTCCACCATGCGTTCATCCGACCATTTAAGCCATTGCTTGGGTTTGTCTCCCCACTCCCGGCAATGGAACGGGTACGAGCAGGGGTATTCCGTCTGGTCGATGCTCTAATGTCTTCAAAAAGCGACTCAAATGGCGGTAGACAACCCACAATGATCGCTGAAAAGGTACGGAGCAGTCAGCGAAGGGAGCGATAACGATTAACGGAAAATTTCCTATCACTCACAGGTGGTGGACTCAATGATACCTCTGAGAGCCAGAAAAACGGCGTCCTGATTGGTCCCCCTACTAATCTCAATCGCTCGAGCAATAGCAACACAGACGAACATTGAGCTCTGCATCGTACCCGTATAAGTGGCGATAGAACCCGCCGACTTGAGCCTTCGAAGCTCTAGGTCATGCACCTTTTCATTGGCACGAGGGTCGCCCCCTGGCCGTCTTCGAAGCATGCTACTACGTGTTTGATCGAAGTGGTTCTTAGAGATTGGGGGCGAGTCTGAAGCACTTGTAGTCCCTCCGTAATCCGAGCCACTTCTCCTCGTGCCACTCTGGTACGATTGGTACTTTCTCAACCAACTTCCCTGCGGAGCGGCTAGATGTGACCAAGAATATCACGACTGCAAGTCCGATCTTATGCTTAACAGTAAGGTGGGCCTTGTGGAGCATGTGGAGAGGGAGGGACAATACTATGTGTAGACAAGAAATTAGCTTGAGTCACTGAACTGGTCGGMGGTCACTGATCTATCCTTACTCATTAAATCGGTTAGGATATCAGCTACCGCGCTGTAGGTAATTAAGATAGTTGAGTTTCTAGGATTGCTGACATTCTTCGAGAATGGTATTTGGCCGTCCTCCTCCCTTATGCTGGCTAATGATGCTGGCTTTCAACGCGGGAGTTGTACTCGAGTCCTCTCGTGTCTTGACCGGGGGGCGGTATTCACCGGTCCCGCAAGAGATTCCAATTCAGATAATGCTTAGATGAGAAGCTCTGTACCGAAAAGAAGTTTGTAGTAACCAGAGGATGGCTAGGTGGTGGGCTTCGTGCATGGCGACAGTGGTGGAGACTGCAGTGCCGCTCAGAATTGCAAGACTTTCTTTGGGACCAAAAGTACTGGAACGTTGGGCAAGTGCTTCAAATGCGGTATCTGAACTGACGAGGCAACGACTCTTCATAAACCAGCCTAGCATCTGATGATGATTCGGATGAGAAGTCCGCTGACTCGTCTGCTTCATTGAGAATGTACTCTGGCTTCTCAAGCTCATTTCGTGTAGGGCTCATCTCAAATGGACGTGCCTTGTCTCGTATCGCGTCCATAAAACGGCTTTGGTGGAGTGAGATACCACGTCAAAGGGGCTTGGCCTTTGGATTCTCGAAGCCCGAAGGATTCGTCTCCTAGATGAATAGGCGGCAAGACCTCGTATCTACCTTTAACCTATTCTATAGCCTCAGGCCATCCCACATAATCTCTGGACTACTTGAGTCGTCCCCTTAGCGGTCGCCTCCTTTTCGATAAACTTTTTGGCGATGATCAGTTTGTGCTTGCTATATTCCTCATCATTGCCTTGGGACTGCGGGAGGATCTCTGGGAACTCGGCCATTCGTGCGCCAACATGTCGTGCGATCAGGATAGAGTAGATGACGTCCCTATTCTCGCGACTATCGAGTAAGTTCCGACTGAAGAAGCGAATCTGGAAGCTTATTGTTGTCAGGCTTTGCGGTTGAACAGCACGAAGATGCTACTGACGGATTAGCTACGCCTGTTAGAGGGAGATTGAAAGACCCCAAACAGGGCGCAATAGTACCCCAGAGGGCCAGAAGATGGCTCGGGCAATGTGCCGCTTCTTACTCTGAGCAAGCACTGCCTTTCAGAACGCCATTCTGATGGGCCCCCTTGCTAATCCCAACCGCTCGAGCAGTAGCCATAGGATAAAGATCGTAATTAGGGAGGACAGGGTTGGGTGTCGAAGTTACTGCAGCCTCCCATTTGAGAACAATGCCTTCTGAAGAAGTAAGTATGACGGAAGATCACTTGAGACCGGAAGATCACTTAGCGGAGTGGGTGATCGTACCTCAGAAAAGCCAAGCTCCAGAAACAGGTGCTCAAAAACGAGCCAAAAAGTTCGGTGACACCTCACAAGTCGCCGTGGAGAATACGAGTATGATTAAAATTTACACTCCGCGAATACGCCAAGACTGGCCCCTCGCACTTTATTATATATAGAAGCGAAGCGCCGCTTAGATGACTCTTTTGAGTATGTACATAATTTACTGCTGCCTTAAACAGCGTATTTGTTCCCATCATACTCTTAGGGTTCCTCTTGAGATTCGTAACTAATTCATAGAGAAGCTACGCTGACCGCTCTTGAATATCCTGTTAATAGTCTCAGAATCCTTCCCGTAGACCCTCATGTACTTATCATTCAATTGTGGCTTTTTAACGCAGCACCAGTCTTCAGGACCGATCAGAACAGGCTCCTCATCGTACTCCTGCTCAAACTCCCCAACAAGTGATCGATATCCGATTGGCCATCTAGCCTCGTCACTGGGTACCCAGAACCACGAATCATGGATCTGTGTTAGCTAGCTGCTTACCCCATCCTCATTGGGGTTATTGGGCATATACACGTAACCATCCCGCCTCAAAAATCCCCAGACAGTACGAATTTCTCAAAGTGTCAGTAATGGACCTACCAGATCCCAGAATACCCCCTCAGCAACAATTCCCCAAATAAGGCTCTTTCATGCTCGGCGTTGAGCGCTTGATCTCCGCTTAAGGCTGGAAGTTGAGCACCTGCTCCTCGAAGCTCGATGTAGAGCCACCTCTCGCCCATCCTTCTCTCAGCACAGCCAACGCATCATCCCAAGCGTTCATACTCAGGAGGCTTCGTGCCATGATATAATTCGCTCGTTGGTGTAGGCTTCCTGAGTAAGTAAACCCGGCAAACTGCGAAGAAGCACTTCCGTGGGGAAAGTCCGAAGCACAAGCAGTGTCGTAGGAATATGCGGATTGTGGGGTGGATTGGCGCGGAGCTGGCGGCCGCTGTGTCTGCTCTGGTGGAACCCAGCCAGATGATGCTGGTCTATTTTCTGACATTCACTCGGTATTTCGAGATAGAGGGTTGATGAGATTGAGTGAGAGAGGGTTGAAACTTAATTTGTGTTGTAACCAGTCCTCGTTCGGGGTTTGAGCCCCTGGGCGGCTTCATTGTCCAAATGACATTGTCGAGAATAGCGAACGGTATGCTTGATGGAAAGCTGAAGCAACTTCAAGGACGGCGAGGACAAGGAACTATACGCAGCTAGCGGACTTGATTGGAGCACGCGGCCTTCTTCAAGATCATTGGATGTTGTACCGGCGAGCGTGGACATTGCGTTGACACCCATCTCAAGTCCAGCGGCTTGAGTAACACCAATGCTGGCTCTTTGGACCTTCAGGTGTTTATCACCAAGCTCCATACCGTTGAACCCTTCACCAGCAAGATCTGTACACGCAGGATCTAATCTGAACGTTACTTGGCTCACCACCGTGATATACACAAGATCACCCAACCACTCTTGACGCGACGCGAGCTCGAGGTGGAATTTGAAAAAACAAGAGCGGCTCAATATAGCAGCGATGAAAGTCGCCTGCGGCTGGGCATAACACCAAAGCGAGATGAGGGAAGACTGCAGCCTGATACTCGTTGGTTGACGGCATCTCCGACGACGTTGAGGAAGAGCTCTTTGTGAGGCGTTTGGGCTTGCCGCTGTTGCTGGGTGATTTTGAGGAAGAAACGCCACTGAGGGATCTAAGATTTAATGACGAGAGCTTCTTGGAAGGCTTCTTATTCGATCCAGCTGAGGCCGATGCTGACATAGATGGCATGGTCGCTGAGTTCTTCCTGCCGAATCTAGGCGCGTCTCCATCATTGGAAATTTTTAAGATGACAACGCGGTCACTGGTCTGAACGGCGTCGCATTAGTTGTCTCCCCAGATGATGGTAAAGGGCTTCCTTTCCATCCGGAGACGTCGTTTTCAGACATCCTTTTTCGAGCGCGTGATGTGGTCGATAAAGTACTTGACCAGCGCCTGGGCTTCGTTGGCGTATCCGACGTTTCAGACCCTGGATAAGGGGGTTTAAACCCCCGAAGGGCGAGCTATCCAAATGTACATAGCTCAGAGCATCAAGGACGTCGTGAACCACAAACTCCACTCCTGGTGAGTGAACGGTCTAACACGACGTTCTTTGGCCCTCATGCCAAATCCTGCGCCACCTCGGGTAGCTTATCGACGTCGATTTTCTTGAATCGCGTGGAATTGTGGGGGTAGGATCGGTCGACGAATCTGGAGGCTATCACTTTGCAGGGACCGCACCAGGTGGCGAAACAGTCGATTGTTATTACGCCGGGTTGGGAGAGGGCTTCTTTAGGAGGCGTTCGACCATGATCTTTTGTTGACAGGACTTGAGGGGGATGTAAGAATAATGAAGATATCTTGAATGACAAAGCTCCGTAGCAGATGGAAAGGGTTGCTTTAAAAGGTCTTGAAGACAGGACGGATGTCGAAATCTTTAGTGTTGAGGTATCGAGCTGATGTGGAAGATGGGATATTGGTTCGGATGGAGGGAACAGTCAGCCTCCTGTAATGTTCGCTTGTTATATATATATAGAGAGAGATAAAAGAGCGAGGAATAACTTTACGCAAGTAACCATACCCGCGAGTCGCCTTTGTAGGTGTAGAAGTTTGTTTTGCCTTTTGTGATCTTGAAGTCTGATTGAGGGGCTACTTGGTTGGGAGTGTTTTCACCGCCGGAGAGAAATTTGCAGGCATCGCAGTGGCTGGGAAGCGTGGACTGTTCGTAGGCGGTCTTCCCTTGTGCAAGCATTTCTTCCAGGCTCGAATTTGATGAACAGACCACCTGTGTGATCCTGGGTTGTTGGAAAAGTTCCGCTACCGTTCAAAGTCGTTCGTTTGCGTTGAAGCTGCTGGAAGTCTATGAGGATGCGTGAAGGCTTCTGATGAGTTGTTCGTGGAAGTAGAGTGCGAAGATTGAGGCCTTTTGGCTCTTGCAGGTGCTAGGGTGTGCTGATTCTTCAGCTGCGTGTCGCTATCTTCATGACATTTGATGATGCAGGGCTTGGTACGCGACTGAAGAGGCAGCGGTAGCCCCTCGTCTGAGACATTTTTTGAGCTTCGCTGAGATGCTGATGCTAGAAACTCCATTCATGTCATAGCAGAGGAGGATCAATAGGGAACGCTTTCGGGTCATAATCTTGCCCTTCATCCATCGCCGGACCAGAGAGATGTACTGGGAAGGCGAAACTGGCATGGGCTCTATCCTGTTATCAAGCCAAGTGTAAGTATGACGCCCAGCGGTCATACGCGGACAGAATTCACGTTGACAGATGCGCAGCTTTGTGTTGGTATCAACTTCTTGAATGCCTTCGGCGATGCGCGAGACGATACAATAATTTTCCACGGTTTGGTGAGCAAGCCAATCCGCAAGGTCCACGTTCACCGGCTGCGCTGCCTGCGGCGAGAGATTGCGCCCCTCTCAGTTTTGGTCCGGATGAGCCATGCCTGCGGAATATCTATATTGACTCCCAATTTGGCATACTTTTCGAGGAAGAAGCATTTCGGTGTCTCATGTGGAGGTTGTTTATCTGGGCCGATACTGGAATTCTCAGAAGCACCGGCTGTGCTATTCTGTTGTGGCATTGAAGGCGAGTATGCTATGGGGAAGGCTTTGGAGAGCCGTTAGTTCTTTGCTGGTTTGTGTTGGCATTAGGACCTTCGTTTTGGCGCCCAAAACCTGTCCTTGTTCGCTGGCGAATGCTTTCCGGGATTTCTCTTTTTCATCACGGCTGTTCTTGAAGAGGCGGGGAGCTGCCTGCCGTGCCCCAAGATACTGCCTCTGTTGCTACTAACACGCTCAATGACGCTACCAGAGGTTGAGCACGGCACCAAGTGGTGCTGTATGTCTGTCGTGATCAACAACGAAGACGGTGGACTGTGATTCTGTGTAAATGTCGAGACCAAAATATGGAACACACACATGAAGCCGGGTTCCAGTCATGCTCCTGCATTCGCTTTTTCGCTTCGGAGTCGCCTTTGTAGGTTTAGACGTTTGTGTTGCCCTTTATGATCTCGAAGTCCGATTGAGGGGATACGTGGTTGAGAGTGTTCCCGTGGAGTGCCATCCCTTCGGTGCGTGGTATGTCTTTGGAGAATGATGGAACGGTGAGACCGACGGATCTCCTTACGCCCTCTTTGCGTTCCACCAGACAAATTAACCATGTGTTCGCTGCAGTGTAGGCATCCCTTCGCATGGCATCCCTGGAATCGACCTTGAGAATGTCGTGGGGCTGCATCCAGATCTTCAGGCGACGAAGATTGTGAAAGCCTCCTAGGATAGCCACATAGTCAATTTCAGCAGTATTTGCCATCTCGGCGGCCGGCCTAAGATGTAGCTTTCAAGACATCAGCATTACTTTTTCAGTGCCCTCTTTCGCTTTTTCGCTTCGTTGCGTGCCATCCCTTCGTTGCGTGATATGTTGTTGCACTAAAAAAGGCAACGCGCGCCGCCAATCGTAGGCAGTGCTATTTGGGTTCATATATTGCGACATATGTCTTCGGAGGACGGTTGAGCGGTGAGACCGACCGGCTTCTCTTTCGCTTTTTCGCCTCGTTGAGTGCCATCCATCTGTTGCGTGGTATGTCCTCGGAGGATCTAAGTGGATCGGTAGTTGCACGAGGTGAATGATTGTCGCTCGAACGCGAGCAAGGATCAACACAGCTGCGGTCGGCGAGACGAGAAGAGAAGGATGATAAATCAGCTGCTTCTTCCAGAGCAGAGGAGCTGTCATCTCTTCAGGCCAGTGTGTCGTTGTTGATGTTTGAGAGCACACGCGACATAGTATGTAGCAGAACAGTAGCAGTACTGGAGTGTGAGGTAGCAGTTGACCAGTCCTTCTGCTTCTTCCTCCAACAGCTATTCTTATGTGAGACGCCGACGCCCTCTGCCTCTGCTTTCTTTTTGGCCTCCCAAATAATTATGAGGGCCACGACCGAAACCCACGAGTTCGACCTTTACCATGCTCTCACTGGACCGCCACTTGGCATTCTTCTTCATCCGCTTCCATAGCATCATCATCTCCCAACCAGTCAGTCCCAACCACAGGGCATGTTCGCTTCCCGGTTTAGCATGCGCAAACGAAACATGGAATGATCGAAAGGTGTAATCTTCTTGATGGCTACTTTTTGACCAGAAGGCTTGTGGGGGGGAGGTTCCTCTGCCTCCCCCGGATGCGAGGGCCACGACCGAAGCCGGGCCCACGAGAGGGAAAGATGTTTATATATATATATACAAATAGCGAGAGATGGATGGAGGGAGGGCGAGAGATGGAGGGAGGGAGGGCGAGAAAGGCAGAGATGGGCGTGAGGTGGAGGAGGGCGGTGTGGGTGATCTTGTATAAAGGGCCAAGAACGTGTTACAGTCCAAACTTAAGCGAGGGAGGCTGCAGCTCTACCTAATCCCGATACAGATAACAATTGCCACTCGAGAAGACGGGTAGTGTGCAAAGGTCTGGCGACGTGGTATTATACGGGGCAAAGAACACAGGTCTCAGGGGTACTGGGTCATACGCTTGAGACGCCTGAATACATACTTACAACGGCAGTAGAAAGTTCGCGAGGACCTTCATAAGAGCTGATCTCATCGCTATCGCCTGCGAAACCCTCCCATCTACCTTCCTTGAGTAAAAGTGTCAGGGCCTACACCGCCTCCACTTGTGCCAGCGCTTGAATGTGTATATGCGCGTTTGTGCCCTACGAGGCTACCTCGCTGTGTAATAGTGTAGAGAATGCGATCTGGCTATCGTGGCAGTGTAGGAATACACTGTGCTGTAGCACCTACATAGCTCTGGCTATGTAGAGCTTTGTACAAGCGTTGAATAGCAATCTAGATCGCATTTCTTGGTAGATCTGTGGGAGGACGCGAGCTCTTGACCTGCTTGTAGCCAGATAGCGCATGACGCTGTTGAAAAAGGAAATTCTTTGAGAGAACGTCATGGAGGAAGGAAGCAATGCAGTAAGAACCTTCGAGTCCCCTTCATCGAACACAGAAAGTTCAAATCTATTTGCGTGGCCTCAAGATTTCTCTGACTGCGAATGGATTGTCGTGGCCTTGATGTTCAGGAGCCTATGACATGGATCGAAGGAAAGCATATTTGAGCCGAACGGATGTGAGACCATCAGAGACTTGGCCACTGTTCGGATCTTCAGTCTGGCTTTGTAAGCGTGACTGCTGGGCCCGAGAGATTGAAGCAGCCAGCCCCAGCCTGAGCGTCGATTTCACGACCAGAACGTTCGAGCTGGCTGGCCTTCTAGCAACGGAGCCTACGTAGGTCTTCCAGGCAAACTTGAGAGGATGCCCTTACAGAACAGGCTATTGTAATATGTCGTTTGAATCGCTGTAATTGCCGTTCAATGTCGTACCCTATCAGTATATAATTAGCCAAGTCTCTTCTGCAGTGCATCAGTACGCCTTTCACTAGATTCCAATAACCTGAGATACTCACTTAAATTCAAGCCCCTGCTCTTACTGGAGGGCATTGCAAGGACAGTGCCCAGTGCATGGAAGTGCTCCAACCTTTCAAAGGTGTTCAAATTCATTCCGCTCCATCGTGGCTAGGAGAATGTTTAGGTCAACAGGGGGTAGTATGATGGTCACCATGATCTGGGGGTGTAGTGCACCACCAATGGTAGGCTTTTTGTGCATTAAGTCCTTCGAAGCTCTGTAAGAAGGCTCATGGAGGGAGCAAAAGGATCTCCGGGACGCGCTGTCAAGCTCTGAGGATCGAAGGCGTTCGGAGAGGTCATTTCCAGAAGAACCTGATTATGGCATGATGATATTGAACCGATAATTCCCAGAGAAACCTGATTGTGGCATGATGATAGCGAACTCCGCAGAAGAGAGACTCATTGAGGCATGATGATAGCGAACTCCGCAGAAGTCCACTCAATGAATTGAGGAAGATTGTGGCTGACAGTGGTCTTATGCCCATAGAGCTCCAAATGTTTGATGCAGAGAGTGCATTGAGGCCCAAACAAACAAGGGCTGATTGACCTGCCCCATGCATCTGGTTGTTCAGTTTTGCCGATGTTTGCCTCCTGTTTGCGCACGGATTAGCGGAGATCTGGGGCCAAGCCGTTGCTCYGAAGTCATACGTTGCTTGTTTCTCCTGCTGTCTTCTGTCTGGCTGCGTGATTCCCTGATGATCTTTGCATGCTCAGAGACAACTTAAGTATAGAATGGTAATACAAGTGCTCTGTTAGCATATCATACAGATCGAATGTAACTTTTGCGCGGAGACGAATGTAAAGACGGTGGCTTAATTGGCGTCCAACCTTTCAGGRGTAGGGCGGAATTATGCCGCTTGGCAAGGGGATCTTGGCTCTCTTGCCACCATTAGCAGATGCACAGGTCTACCTTTGAAGTTAGAGATTACAAGTATTAAGACTGCATGAAGCATCGAATTAAACAATAGTTGACTGATTCAGGAGAAATATGGCCCTCTGAACTTGTTGATRGAAGCCTAAAAGCGCTGAAATATACTAGGCTACCGTAGAATAGGGGCTACGAGTGACTAGACCGAAGTTTTAGCAGTTGCAAAACCTTCGCAAGATCTTAGCATTTTCATTTGCGCCCACCACCACGACCGTCTATAAAAAAGTTGACCTAATCGATAAAGTTTATATATAAAAGCTATAGATCTAACTTTTACGATTCTAAAATTATATTACTTATAGATTTTATATATAGTATTATTAAGATATTAAGGATCTAAGTTTAAATAGATATTATTATTATTACGGATTGCTATAGCATGTTGCCAAGCCAGCGCTAGGGCCTATGTTAGGCTAAGTATCCGCATATCTTCTTCCTACTATTCTATCCATCTATCCTTCTATTATCATCATTATTATTACTACTATTATATAGAATAGCTTATTCCTAGCATCTATTAAGCATTCCTCACTATCTTACCTCACAGCTAATGCCTTGCCTATAACAATTATCTTACTTTATAATAATTATTATAATTAAGTAGCTAAATTTAAATTCTTAATTTCTTAGCTATAATACTAGCTATAAATATATATTAAATATATATAATATTACGCTTATACTATACGCTTTAATCTATAGTACTAATATATAACTAGATTAACTTTTATATAGATAGTTATTCTAAGGAGTAGGGTAGTGTAATATAGGCCTATTATACTCTACTAGTATTACGTAATAGAGGCTACTAAGGGTTATTTAAAGACGTAAAGTAGTAGTAGTAGGTATTAGTTATATTAAAAAACTAATTATTAAGGATCCTACTACTATAAGGTATACGCCCTTTAAACTTATTAGGATAAAGTGGGGTAATATAATATATTCCACTTACTTATATTAACGTAGTATTAATATAATACTTATAGTAGCTAATTATTAATATTAAGCTACCCTAATAGCTACTAGTTATTATAGTTATCCTCCCTCCTAGATATTAATCTATTAGTATAGAACCTTTACTACGCGTAGTTATACTACTAATATAGTTCTAAAAAGAGGCGGCCTATTAATATAAAGCTTATTAAAAACCTTTAAAACCTAATAGAAAAAGGAAGGAAAAGAGTCTCCTATATAAAAGCTTATTTTAGTATTATCTACTTTATAATCTAATTATATAACACGCTTATAGCTTATAGATTATTTATTATTATAGTAGTAGCTATATTATAGTTAAGTTATTATATAGTAACTATATAACATAATTATAATAAATATATTATTAATATTAACTTTATCTACTTTTCCCTTCTTTAGTAATAAATATATTATTATAAATACTCCTATATTAAAGTATTATATTATTCTAAATTAATATTCATAACTTCTAAAGTCTTTTATTAATATTAGTAAGTACTCTATATACTATATATAGCACGCATACTAGCTATTATTAATAGTTAGTAATAACTAATCTATTATATATAAACTACCTTTAGGCATAAGAAATTTATATTTAGTTAGTAGTACTACCTTACCTATAATATAAACAGAACTAGCGAGGTTCTCTATATTATAGAGAAATAAGTTATAGTTATAACTAATAATTATAACCTATTAATAAGTTTAAATTCCGCTCCCCTTTATTAGAGAGGTAGTAATATTAATTACTATAATTCTAAACCCTCCTATATCTACTAAAGTAGCTTTATATATTAAGAACCTTTATAAGAAGGTCTCTTAATAACATAAAAATAAGTTTCTAACTCTAAGGATATAGAATAAGTAGTAGGCTTAGTAATTAATATTATTATCTAAGAAAGTAAAGATATTAATAAATAATATTTTTATTTTATATTACTATACTAACTTACTATAGGAGGTAAGCTAATTTATTCTATACTTTTTATCTATAATATCTATCTTTAATCCTCCTATTTATTTATATACCTATACTATACTTATATATCTATACTATACTTATATACTTATACTATATTTATATACCTATACTATGCTCGCCGCTAACTCTTTATAGAGGAAGTTAGAGGAGAGGAGGGAGAGAGAAAAAAAAGAAGAGGAGGAAGAAAAGAAAGATAATAAAGTAATAATAAAGAAGGAAAAAGAGATAGAGGTAAAGAAAAGAATAAAAAAAAAAAAGAAAATAAGAGAGAAAAGGATATAGATATATTATTATACCTTATATACCTTATATATAATTTAATACTAACGTAATTAGATCCCTAGGAATTATACCTTAGAGAAGAGGGAGGTAAAGAGGAGAGAGTTAAAGAATAAAAAAAAGAAGGTAAAAAGAAGGAGGAGGAAGAAGGAGAGAAGAAGAAAAAAAAAAAAAGCCTTAATAATAAATTAATTCTATATAATTATTATATATATTAACCGCGTTTATATAGGCCTAATTATATTTTTATTTTATTTTTTCTAGTATTTAGTATTTAGAATTTAGTATTAATAATATTTATATCTTAAAGCTATCTTTCTAATAATAAGAGCCTTCCTTCTATAGTACTAGATACTTTTATAACTAATACTTACTATCTACTTACTATAGATATAATACTAATATATTAGCTATAATATAATATATTAGCTATAATATMTAAGTYYTTTAAATAYTTYYTTAATATTAYTAATYYTTYTATCCTTTATCCTATTAATAACCTATAGTAGGCGTATAGCGCTTATATCTTAGTAGGTAATAATACTTATATCTTAATATACTTATACTATTCCTCTATCTCTATAATACTATTAGTTATATAACTACTTATCTTTACTAAGTCTCTATAATTATCTTCTTATTCCAACTAGGCACAATAGTAACACGGTTACATTATATTAGATAGCTTAATATATTATATAATTTAAGTTAACTTCTTCTTTAACTTTTATTATTACTACATCTACTTATTATAAGCGCGCTTTAATATTAATATAGTATTAAGCTCTACTTCTAATATCTATTAATTATAGATATTACCTTACCTAGTCTATTTAACTTTATACTAAATACCTTCCTTATTTTATAYCTTATTAATAATTTCTTCTACCTCCTACTATTCTTTATTATTAATAAGTTTAAGGGGCTATATAAATTCTACTAACTCTATACTATTATATAGTTAGTATAGCTCAAGTAATAATATATAAAAAGTATTATAAATTTAATAATTTATAGGTAATATTAAGTAATATATTTATATTTTAATCTTATCTTCTATCCTAAATAGGCTAATAAACTAATAAGATAACTTTTTATTAGGTTACCTTTATTTAAGGTTCTTAATTAATAATATAATTAATTCACTTACTTTATATTCTTTTTATAGGTAGTTTTTATTATAATATTTTACTTATACTTTAATAACGCGTTATTAATATACTTTTATTTTTTTTTAATAACTTTATAGCTACTTTATATATTCCTTTACTATAARTACTTCCTTTTTTAGGKAGCTATCCCTAGCTTCTTAATAAATCTTAGGGTAATAACTATATATTATATAGAATAGCGAGTAGTTAATATTACTATAATAGCTATTATTATATATAAATTTAGTAATAGGTAATAACTTAGCTTAATTAATTTACTCTAAATTTATAAATATTTATAAGAAGTATTTTAATATTTAGTTCTACCTTTYTATYTAATTATTTATTTATARATAAAAGGYGGTRCTTATATAATACTTAATTATTATATAATAGTAAATACTTAATTAAAAGGTACTAGTAAATAGAGTACCTTAATTACTTATTATACCTAATAACATACTAAATTAGTATAATATTTTAAAGAAGAAGAGCTCTACTAGCTYTTTAACTATAATTATTTTCTTTATAATAAGATAATAAGCCCTTTTTATAAATTTATTAACTATTATTAAAATAGAATTATAGATAATACTACTATACTTACTTAGAGGTAATCCTATTATAAAATCTATAGTTAACTCTTACTATAGCCCTTTTARTAAGGGTAAGAATTATARTTYTYTATAAARRYAGTATTAAGGAACCTTTATCCTTTAATAAATATTATAAGTCCTTATATAGCTTTGCGTTTACTCTATAATATTAGTTTAATAGTATTTATGTTATAAGAGCTCTAATATTTTTATAATATTAAAATATCCTATTAAGGGATTATTATAGCACTAACTAATTAGCTCTTATTATAAAGTACTATCTTTTAGGATATATAGTTACTCTTTATACCTAAAGAGATCTTCTTTATTAAAAGACTAATCTATATAAGCTATATAATACCGCGTTATAAYARYRTCTYYRYCTTTTTAGAACTTTATAACCTATTTATTAAGGTCTTATAGTTTATAAATAACCTATTTTAGTAGTCTCTAAGGCTCTTTATAAAGGCTTTTAATAAACTCCTTTATAATCCTTCTTAATATTATAATTTAAATATCTATAACTAGAAAAGCTATTTATAGTATATTATTATTAATATATATATATAGCTTATACTCTTCCTCTAACTATAGTAATAACTTATTTTATAATATTAGTAGGAGAGTTATATTATAAAAAGAAGCGCCTTTATAATTAAACCTTCTTAATAGAGGATTAGTAGGGTTRGTTTTCCCTATATAATATATTATCTTAAAGTTATAAGTTATAAGCTTAAGCGTTTAATATACTTACTATAATATTAACTCTTTTAGCTTTATAAACCCTTATAGATTATTATAATCTATTAATAYCTTAATTARGTATAAGCTTYTTTTTAAATAATAATATTATTACTTAAAGGTATCTACTATTACTAATAGCTCTTAGTTATATATTTTATAGTTTTACTCTACTAGTATTATTTTATATAACTAGAAGGCTATAGGCCGCTAATAGCCTATATTATTAGGTTAAGATAAAATACTAGTAATAWTAAAGRYTAATATATTARTTTTAAYCCTAATTTTCTATACTAGATTAAAATATTATAGTAATAATACTTTTATAAACTTTTAATATAACTATTAAAATACTTATTCTATATTATTAGGCTATTTAAATAATCTTATCTTCCTTCCCTCCTTATTACCTTTTAAAAGGCTAGTAAGAGGCGCAGTGATAGTAGAATAATAATAAATAAAATAATAATAGAAGTTTATAAACCTTAAGAAGACCTAGACTTCTTAATAAGTCTTTAGCCTTAGCTACTCTTTAATAATAGTAACCCTATATAAATCTATCTCTATATTTATAATTAATATAATAAATCCTAAGAATTTAACTTAAATAGTATTAAATATATACTTCTTTAAGTTTATATATAATTAGTATTATTAAAGTTATTATAATACTTATTTAATATACTACTAATACTCTATTAGTTCTTCTAAAAAGACTAAGATATTATTTAAATATATTATATATATTATATCTATTAGCCTAGCTAAGGCCCTATTAATATATACTTAAAAAGTAGTAGAGGTATTTATAAGCCTAAATAATATAATTAAATATTTAAAGTAACTATAGTATATATAGAATACTATTTTCTATTTATTACCATGTTTAATATAAATATAGTAATACGTATCTTTTAGGTCTAACTTTAAAAATCTCTTAGCACTATATAAACAGTCTAATATCTCTATAATAAAGGGTAATAAGTACCTGTTTTTTATAGTTACTATATTTAATCCTTAATAATTTATATAGAGACGTAACCCTCTATTCTTCTTTAGTATAAAGAGGATAAGTACTTTTATTAATAAAATAGAATATTTTATCTATCTCTTTACTAGAGTATTATTAAGGTAGTAATATAGCTCTATTAGCTTTACCTTTAATAAGTTATAAAGGGGACTATATAATAGCTCCTTATTATTTAACTTAATAATATAATCTCCCTACTTCTATTTAGGCAAGATCCTTACCTTTTTATTTAAAAAGATATCCTTAAACTCTTATAGTTTATAAGGAATTGTTAATATACTAGACTTATTAGTCTAGGGTTATTCTACTATTATAATATAAGCGTAAACTATAGTAAATACTTCTTATTCTTATTATAGAATCTATATAAACTTAGCTAGTTTATTAATCTATAGCTATTTAATATTAACTTAGTACTACTATTAACGCGCTAGCATATTTATTATAATACCTAACTTATAGAGCATAGGTATTCTAATAATTAAATTAGAACCCTCCTAATTAATAATATAGAATAAGGAGCTACACTCCTTTTCTTAGCCCTAGTTATTAGTAGCTTTATAGCTTAGTTAATATACCTTATAATAATAAACACCTTACCTACTTAGCTATACTAATATTAGTAAGACTACGTATTCTAACTATAAATTATATTATACTATAAATTATTAAGTAACTAGGTTAATCTTAGCTCTAGGATTAATTAGTCTTTTAAAGAGATAAGATATATCCTAAGCTATTATCTAACCCTTAAGGTATAAAGGATTAAGAGCTTTTATTAATCTTTCTTCTTCTTACCCTATTACTACTTTAATAGTAAGGTATTATTATTTTTTAACTATACTAAATTAACTAAGATAAAATTTAGATTATCTCTTTATAAATAGTCCTTCTTCTAATACCCCTTTCCTTTATATATAAAATAGGTATCAGCCTTATTATCTAACTTATTTAAARTATTTATAATAGATTTARGATTTTAATAATCTTTATCTTTATCTTTATTCTTCTTAAAATATTTTAATAATAGCTCTTTATTACTATTACTAAGATATTTTAAAATATATTTTTCTAAAGATTTATCTTGATAGTTAGGCTTATTAAATTCTTATTAAAATTATTTAAGGGTCTTTTCTTATATAATTATAAGAGCTAAGATATCCTCCTATATAATTAGTATATTATTARTACTTAAGATTTTATTTTTTATATTTAAGTATAGCTTACTAAGGAATACGCTAGTCCTAAAAACTTTTAATAAAAACTTTAGGTAGACTTCTAACTCTTTTAGATAAACTTTAAAAGTAGAAACCTTTTATTCCTTATCTTACTTTATATTATTCTAGCGCTTATATATAAGGAGCTTATAATTTATTAAATTTATTACTAAGTTTAATAAGAAGCTATAAAAGTATTTAAAGATATATTTATTAATATCTTCTAGCTTAAAATAGCTTTAYTAYTATAATAATATATTRCTTTTAAGTAATTATATATAATAAAGGATCTTATTTCTATTAGTAATAAAATATTTATAACTTAATAAGAACTTAATCTCCGCGTTAATAAATTAATAGATATATTCCCCTTCTAATACTTTATAATATAGATGTATTTTCTTAAAACGAATTATTTTTAGTATTAATATAAACGTGTTATTTAAGCTATTAAATATAGTTTCCTTCTTTAGAGTACTTTTTAGAGGTATGCTTTACTTATTTATATAACTTATAGCCAGCCTATTATTAAGGTCTCTTAGTATTTCCTTAATACTTTATTTTATTATAGTAGCTTAAAGCTCTTATATTTATAATTCTAGCTACTAAATCCTTTATTATTATATATCTATATTAATAGTTGATTCTAATAACTTTACTTATATTACTTATATTATTTACGGCCTACTTATAAACTCCTATATACCCCTATAAGTAGAATTTTATATAAATATTATYTTACTTTACTCTAAGCCTTTAACCTTAAAGGTTARAGTAATTAGAATTATAATATAAACCTATTATACTTTACTAGTATTATATAATAGGGGCTACTAAAGGTTATTTAAAGATATGAAGTAGTAGTAGTAAATATTAATTATATTAAAAAACTAATTACTAAGGATCCTACTATTATAAGGTATACGCCCTTTAAGCTTATTAGGATAAAGTGGGGTAATATAACATATTCCGCTCACCCGCGCTGGCGCAGCGTTGACGTAACGCCTGCAGCAACTGACTGTCAATGCTAAGCTGCCCTAATAGCTGCCAGTCATTACAGGTAGGGGGCGTAAATGAAAATGCCAAGATCTTGCGAAGGTTTTGCAACTGCTAATTCTAGCGGTAGAGATTTCGCAAAAGCTTGGCGTTCTTCCTTGTTCACGCTGCACCACCTTTTTCATACAAACCTGCACCACGTAGCAGTGTTACCTCCACTAACTGCTTTCATCTAATGTTGAAACGTCTTATACATCCCAATTTTCTTCGTCCTATGCTCCATCAATGCCTGCACGTATTATTAATTATGCCTTCCAGTCCAAAGCTGTTGCCCTACTGTAAKTATCGTAATACTTATGCATTCCAGTCGTTTGTTCCTGCCAAAGTATCGTGACGTAACTTCCCGTGGATGGTTGATGCACGAAGGTAGGTTCTCCCTTGAGCCTACATCTTTGTAGGTAGGTCATGATCAGCCCTGAGTGCGAGAACTCGACGCTGAATGGGAGCCTCCACATGCCGCTGCGCACGCTCCTAAAGACGTGCCCGACCTGGGACGCGGCCCTGTTGAGGAAGAGATAGGTAGCGGCCTATCTTTTAGTACGAACAAGGAGCGGACCTTTGAGCAGGTGAACCTGGTGACATCTTTTGATGGTATAGCCAGGTAGTGCTCTTGTCAACAGATGCTGAAGTAGGTATCCAGAGACGTATATGGCATCTTTGTCTGGAAGACCAGTGCCCAAGCAGTAAGAAGCATCCCTCTTTTACTGCCGGAGTAGTCCATATTATTTGGCGTTCCAGGAGGTCCCGTAGGGAACTCTCGTYAGGTTTGGCCCTCAACATCACTACTGCGTCGAATGCCTTATCCGCCGGGACTAGGTCTTCGACTGTTAAGACTTGTGTCCTGGCTGCTGCGTATCATCCTGCGATACAAGCCGAGGATGTAAAAGAGGTATATCAGGCGAGATGTACGAGTGAGTGCAACTGTCAATGGATGTAGAAAATGCCGAGGCCACACAGTAGCCAACGAGAACGTCTTGGTGGGTGCATTCGATATGCCCTGGCCTAGTGTCCAAGGACCTGGAATCCGACGCTGCACCTTTCCTGTCGATGCATTGTAATTTTATGGATGGATATGGGAAATGAGGTGGAAGAGCTTGGTAGAGGTTGGAGGAGGTTCGGAGGCCTGAGTAGGACATTAGCTGTGGTCTGACCAAAGCAATCCGCCTGGACGCAACGGTCCGCTGACACTGTTGGCACGCAAGACCAATCTCTTTCAGCCGGCTTGGTGAGGGGCATGAATCCTACACACATTGTGGCAGATTTGTCCGACTCACTTTGTATAAGCCATGAAGAGACACTTGCGTCGCATCTGTCGTACGATCTGTACCAAGTCCATTGTGACCGATGAAATCCTCCTAGTAAAGCCGAGCTGTTTAATTTGACTTTCTGGCGGCGAAAGGTTGTCTTCGTCTCGGTAGCGGCCCAAGAGGAGGTCGTAATGGTAATAAAAGAGGAGGTTCGGTGTCGGTGGCCGCGCCAAGGGGGCTTTAAGGTAGGGATTCGTGCCTTGCCTGGGTTCGTGGAGACCCTGCTCTTCCATAATATACAGCAGTCAGCATTTGATAAGAAGTTTTTTTTTTTTTTGACATTATCTCGCCCTCGCTGAACGCCATCCAGCTCTTTCAACAGCTGGGTTGGACCGTCGATAATATCTGCAAATGGTTGTTCCTGGTGAGTATCGATTCGCTTGGGTAGACGGGGGCCTGTAAGATTGTCTGCATGAATTAGAGCTTCCAGGCCGAACATATGTTTGCGATGAGCGTCGATAGCGTGGTGGCAGCCTACTCTGGCCTTCGTGTTCCYTTGCATTGCTCATTCTTACCAGCGAATTACGACCGACTATGGCCGGCTGGAATTCGACCTTATTCTCTGCGTGATCAAATTGTGCCACCAATCTCATCTCGAGCCTCTTTCCTAGCCTGGTGAAATCTGATATTCTTACGCTCCGGCGTTACAACCTTGCCACCTGAAGTATGTTCTGCTGTTGCCCGTAGGAGGATCGTTATGCTGGGAGCATAATCCCAATCGCATTTTGTCTGCACAAGTCTTGAGAAGGTGGGAAAAGGATTTCCTGCGAGTAGAGTGGCCTTCGAAAGTCGTGTATTTCGCTTGACTCCAAGAACGCATAAATCACTCTTCAGTCTCTTCAATCTTGATGTGAGCCATCTTGGGTCTAATGCCCTGCACCAGACGGTGACCCTTGTTGGGATGTTCGGGCATGGGGTTGAGGCGGGTGGGAGAAGAAGCTCGCCGCTTGTGGTGTGGCGACAACGAAACCAGCACCTTGTCCACACTTTGAATGATGGTGGAGGTAGCTGTCTTGTCATTGAACTCGGGAGTCACTGTCCGAGACACGCTGTTGGACATGATGGCTTTGTGGCCAATTCCAAATGAATGGATCGGTCGTCCAAAGCAGTAACGCAGAGCGAGCGTGTCGTATGTAAGGCAGGCCACGGTCAAAACAATCGATAGGGCTTGAACGCACTGAACGGACGGTGGAGCGGCAGGTCGGCAGACGCGTTTATGTTCAATTGGCCTGCTTAATGGTAGACGCTGTTGCTGGTGCTTCCAAAATCCGATTGGCGGAGCAGGCACGAGACCACTATTCAACTCGCAGAGCGAGCGTGCTGTATGTAAGGCAGGCCACGGTCAAGGTGGTGTGTCATAGCTCTGCATTGCCGAGCATTGGAACGATAAGCTTCTTTGAGATCGCATGCCTTCTTCTTCACAAAGATGCAGTTGTTCTCCACTTGGTCTTGCTCGTGCTTAGCACATTGCAGATCTTTCAGCGACTGTGCTTTGAGTTCTCGGAAGTATGGGTTGCTATCGCCTGTAGGGTCACTCTCATACAACGAGTACCAACTCTTGAAAGTGCACTCTTCGGGCCAGTCCTTCAATGTCGCGGAAGGAATCTTCCTTAATTCTGTGTTGGAAACTGTTGAGATGTTGTCTGCCTGCATAATGCCTCCAATGTAGGCATGGCAGTCGATGGACATGAAATCACCAATGGCGACAACACCTTTCTGAATTTACTGGGCCAGCTGGCGTGTCGGTGCAAGAACCAGTGCTTGGCATGCCTTGAGATTGGGGTCAATTTTCTGGAGGATCTAGAGCGTTGGAAAGTGCAAAAAGAGTCTGAGGGTGGTTGCGTCTATTCCGAGCTCGAAGGTGATGCAGAAAATGAAGAGCTCGGTAATCTTAAAAATGGATGTTGATCGAGTCTAGCGCAATTTAAGCGAATATAGGGCAGACCGGGCTCAAACTGTCGCAGCATTGCAGGTATTGAGCTTTAATTACTGGATCAAGGGGGCATTATCTTTAGATTTAGAGCTATGAATGGCTTCTAGTATACATGATGGAATTACACTTCTGGATAAGCCAAGCTTTACTAGTCACGCAAGGCTAGCAGGCTTTCAAATCAACATATTCTGACAGGGGACTAGGATAGACCCCAGTGAGATGGCCTCGGAGAATCAGCTCAAGGGTGCCGCTGGTGATGAGACCGTATCGAACACAAATAACGTATCTTTCATTGAACTTTGGACTCTTGCTTTGCGGTGGATGTCATTATATCGTAAGTAATTGCTTTTCGTCTCGAAAAGTCCGGCCTTAAGCATTGTCGCTAACAATCGCTCACGAAGTCAAACTTTAGGACCAGCCTGGCGTTAATCCTCTCATTTTAGCGGGATTGGCACTACTCCTTGCGAACGAGGGAGTAAAGACAATATCAGACAGCATACAGCGATGCAACAAGAACTCTACCGTGACATCTGGGCACTCTTAGGACACTACATCTCAACTCTTGCTTAATCTGACAACTAGGGGTGATTGTCTCATCGGGTGTGTCTTTATCTGCGGCTAGTACCTTAGACTTTGGAAACTTATGAATCTACCTGATAGAATGGAATCGTCAGCGATGACCCTTACTACATAGTTCATGGCTTGCATGTTTAGGGTCACGAATATCACACGGCACCTCGTTCATATCCTGAGCATGTCGAGGCCAAACGTGTCAAGGCCTATGACTGACTTTGCCGCCAATCACGATTGCCAGAACAGCGGCTTTGACTTGCTAGACGTAGAGAGCGTTCAACGGAGCTCTGTCAAGCTTTGAAGGTTGTGGAGGAACGAAGATCTTGTTGTCACGAACAATGTTGAAGAAAAGGAGGTTCCAGTTTTCCTACCGCTTCATACTCCTGAGGAGTAGCTCGATGAAGCGGGTTTGAAATAAGGTCTTGATATTGAAGAGGTCACCAGGGTTGTTGAAGAAGGGGAGACATACTCAACTGCCAGAAGGTTGTGTCTCAATAGACATGTCAATATCAAAGAGGGAAAGAYATTGTGTCCGGAGCTGAAGACCAACACTGACTGAAAAACACTTCTTAAGACTTCAGACGTACTTACGTCTGCTCGCGTCCTTTCATGGTCAGATTGTGCTCCTTCATGCAATGACTACCAGTTCCAGCTCATACCACGAAGACAAGATAGCCAGGATCTGCGGTAATACGTTCGAGACGGTATAGTAAGGTTCACAAGTAGAATATCCAATTGAATGGCATGAACGTATAAACGATGGTCTTTTACTTCTGTCAGGTTGGTTGGATGAGATGGTGATTGATAGCGGCGAGAAGTAGTAAAAGACCTGAGGGTTGTTCAAAAGCAGGTATGGGGACTATGGCAACTACTGAAGCATTTGATTTTCAAGTTTGTACTTTGTGTATCCTTGAAGCATAAAGACGAAGGCTGTTTGCCTCTTTTCCCTGGATATCAGGCAGCATTCACAAACCGAGTTGTTCAAATAACACAATGAAAGACAAAGAAAATCTGCCTCAATTAGTCAATCAAACTTGAAGCCTTGTATAACATGTACCGCAATGCCAACGCTTCTATGGCTATCGTCCACCAAACCTGGCCCGAGTTGCTAGAGATATTCAAATGCTTGCATCAGAAAAAAAGTGTACATCTATGGTAATTACATCACCCACCAATGCGCAAGAAAAAGCGAATGCACCGTAGAATCTCCTGGACCGTCTCGTGCCCGTCTCTGCAGGTGGAGTGTGTATATAGAAATCGGCAGACCCTTCCGCGCCACTTACCTCTCTTCCCATGGCCCCCGTTAACCTTGCTGCCAGTGTCCCTGCCAGTGACCTACCCTCCAGCGGGCTGAATCAATAGCAATGTCGACGGCATACCGTACGATGCGCTGGTAGACTGAAGGCGATCGGATAGGGCAAGTCTCACGAGTGGGCACACTGAAAGGAGCATCAAGGCTCTAAGCCGTCGGTATGTCCACGGGTAAGGGTGTTCCCAGGGTTATGTGGACTCTGAGCTATCCAGATCCCCTCAGCTGTCGTTCGATCCGACTGATTTCGTTCCAGACTAGGTCGCTAGGTTCCACCGCTTATCCTCTCGTCGGATCAATCGCCGCGAGTCCCTCGTGCAAACATATCCTCCACTCATCACGCCTCCTCCATCCTCATACCTCTCATGGTCTCTGTTGTAATCCACCGGCAGTTCCTCCCCTCTATTGAGGGGATGGGCCCTTCCCCGGATTGCAGACACATCGATCGATCGCAGAGACCTCGAAAGACTTCTCCCATACATTTCGTATGATGATGACAAGGATAGATTGTATCTCGAGGGACTGAGATGATCAAAAGGGGAGCACGGCTTATGAGTGAGCATCTTGAAACGAAGTTTGAATTACGAAGGCGGCTGACCGGTCCACACGGTCGAGGGCTCGTACCCTGGACTTCAGCCTCATTAGATCCCTTCAATTTTCATGTATAACCGCTGACTTGTCTCTAGATTCGGCCCGATACCTTCAGTGGTCGTTCAGCGTAGCTGATTCGTCTCTAGATTTCGGCCTTGATTTCCATCGCTATTCGCATCCCCGCCTTCGGCTCTACGTGCCTCTCAAGCGACAATACCTTCTGTCAGTTCCATATCCTTTGCCTCCATACATCTCCTGAATTCTGCTTGGACTGCTGGTGGTATTTACTAACATGGATAGTTTGGCACCTTCCGTGGATGACCGGCAAATTTATCAATCGCCCACGTTGCCGAAGACTTCTCCCATACATCTCGTTGAGTGGCAACAATCATATATCATGCCCTGAGGGACGAAGACCCTCAGAAGTGGTATGGCTTGCAAGTTGGGGATCTTGGAAGGAACATTAAGGTTGAAGCCTTCTGTCTGGTACACACGGCAGAGAGCGCCAGGAGTAATATGCAATCCAACCTCCTTGGCTCCCTTTGATGACTGTTTAGCGTGGCTAACTTGTCTCCAGACTTGAGCCTTGTATTCTATCGCTCTTCGATCGTCGCGTTGACCTACCCTCACATTTACCTCTACGGGTCTCCCATGCGATTATATCCTCTACCCGTCTCATTAGTCTGACACCTTACACGCCACGGACTCTATTTTGATCCACTGGCGAAATTTGCCATCCATGAGTCACATACACATCACTCGATCGCAGACAATCCAACAAACCACTCCCATACACCTCTCGAGGTGGCGACGAGGGCAGCTCGTGAGATATCAGGGAGCTGAACAATGTCAGCGCGGGCAATAGGTAGCGAAGAAATTCATAGAACTCCCTGCCATCCATGGATCGTAGCCGCCACCAGTGATGAAGATTAGCGACAAGATTTATAGCACCTTAATGGAAGCTCCTGCTATGTTTGCATTTGTCTGCCTTCCCCACGCGGAAATATTCGTGGTGGGATGCAACAAATCTGGATGTTACCACAAGTGTCAGCTTTCGAATGGCCCTTCCGATTTCTTGAGAAGATTATCCCTCTGCTACTCAGCGAAGGAATTCACCAAATGCTACGATAAGTGCCTCTCTGATTAGGGAAGAAAGCGAAAGCGAATGGAAATCCACACACATCGATCGATTGGCCGATCCTTCAGCTGTACGCCCACCCCGCTCGCTGCCCTCGACGCCATGCTAAGGTCATCAGCTGGGACAAGTAGTCGAGGCCCATCGCCGATACTCTTTTAGTTGAGACCAGAGGGCACTAAGCTGAGCTATTCGGCTACGAATAGTCGTGGCAGTTATGCACAAGCTTATAGCAGTGAGCGAAGTACTGAGCAGAAAGTGCAGAAAATTGGCCCACAGGCATGGAAAAGACCGAGGGACAGGAGTGGTGTGGTGGTTCTGAGGGACAAGGCTATGTCGATCCCGATCTTCCCGGAACTCTGAATATGCTGCTCGTTGCCGTCAGCGACGGTGGTGATATCAAGTCCTTGTTCCTGGTCATAATGCAGAGAGCGAGGCCTTTCAGCAGGGCCGAAAAGGCGGAGATGGAGCAAAATCAACATACCGATGATTAATTGCTTGGACAACGTGGTGAGGTGCATGTAATTGCGAATCACTCCCGGTCAAACAGATCTGAGTCCTAAATCTCGACTATTACATAGAGTTTGAACCAATCTTCCGCCACCAATACTACTACTACAAGCTTCAACGCCTCAAGCGCACCAACAGTTAAAGTCAATTTCACCCCAGCGAGATCCAAACTGCGTCAGAGATTACATAACGACGTCTCACATCCATTGGAGCAACTCTGAAGCATCTGCTAGCGATAGCGCGAGCGATTGATGAATTCTGCGAAGGTCGAACACAATCTTTCAGTGAAAACACCAGAGCGGCGAAATGATGGCAAGATCTTCAGCATAGCCTTGCCATTTCATTTCATTGCGAGCCTACATTTGCCGGCGTTCAGAGGAGGGGAAAGATTGATTGGAGGGCCATGGATCGAACAAGACCTACCGACAAAGGGGCTAAGGACACGCTATGCACTAGGGACATATCTATGGACCCACAAAGGGCAAGCCCGAAGTCAAAGTCAATCGCCGAACTAGTGCAATGGGTGTCTACTTCCTGCTTGCGCCACTATCGGAGACTTCGTTCGTATGGAGGCTATCAATTTTCTTTCTCGATCTACCCCATGCCTCCCTCCCTCCCTATTATGGTGTGTTCCGAATCCGAGTCATGTTCTAGGCATGGATTTCGCTGGCTTGAAGTAACAATACTCATTACCAATCAAAGAAAGACCACAACCAACAGGCCGATTACAGCTGTTCCCGCGACCGAGCACTAAACACCAATCAAATTGATACCATGTTATAAGAAGTTGTTCAGGCAAACTTGGCTCACCTAGGGAAGAGTCTGGTCTACGCCGAGAGCATTGGCTCAGTCCACAATTCGTCGTGGGTGGAGACGGGAGAGATTTAGTGCAACAACAGACTTTCAGTCAACCACGCAGAGAGCTGGGCTTGATGGTCCCGAAGTAACAGACAAATGGAAACCTTTGGAGTCTCACCTTGAAAAATATCCATATAATCAGCGACAGGCGTTTCTTGTGGTTTGAATACGGAAATGTATAGACCCAAGTTTTGCGAAAATTAAAGCCTGCTCAGTCAGATGGACAACTTAATTGTACGAATGACTCGCTAGCATAGCACTGTAGGCTATGTGGGTTAAAAATAGAGCAGTGGATGTATTCAAGCACGGAAAGCTTTGTATGGATTGAAGAGATGTATTCATTTGTAGCTATTCAAAGGCCTTCTAAAGACGTCACATGTGTGTCATTTCCCGTAATTAAATCCAACGCTTTGCGTTTCAGAGGTGTCCAGGGGTAGTGATACACCTCATAAGGTATACGTAAATCTTTTGTCTTCCGTGCACGGCTAAGTTCTCCCATGGACCAGACAAGTATAGAGTGTCGGCTTTCGTCAATATGCTTAATCAGTTTGGAGTCACTGCTCGATGACAGTTGTCGCCGGCGGCATCTAGCGACCCAGTCGGCAATCCTGGGAGATGAAGATCAGCGCAGAGACATTAGTAGGGGCCGGCCAACCTACCTGTGCTCTTACTCCTTTCTGTCTTCGCCGCTTTCTTGCACCGCATCTTCTCAGCATCCTGACAGCCCGTTGAGCAATAAGCTTGCCTCACCCCCACTGTGTCATCTGGCCCTGCGAGAGTCACCCGTTCAGCAGACTCACAAAGCAAGCCTTTTGGTCCTCGCGGACCAGTAGGTCTACTACGATTGGCTCCCCTTCTGTAAAGGACCCAGCCGTAGACTGCACTTCTTATTCTAGACCCTGCGCTGGCTCGTCAAATCAGAACTCCCATCCGAGATGAACAAAGAGCTGTAGAAACGTCTTCTCTCTTCGATTCGATACCGTGCAGTAGGCCGTAACTGGGAACCGTGTCATTGCTGAGGATGGGTGGATCGAACGGCACGAGCTTAATGATCTAGACGCTCATGAAGCCCTTGAGTCAGTACATAACTTACTCGTGGCGAGAAGGGAGTAGCTCGAGACAGGAAAGGCAGCTAGGACGCACCGTGGCCGGATCGCTGATCGCTCTCACCGTCACCATCGATTCGCTGTCTTCTCACTTCCTGCTCTCCACCCTGACCAGATGAGCAGTAAAAACCAGCTAAACTCTCAATCATTTCCCGATGACCCAAGATGAGGGGTTCACGGAGCGATCTAGCGTTGAGGGGGACGATTTGCGGAGGCTTCCATGCATGGATATCTTTGTAGACTAAGACATCAATTAGCGAAGGCCACCAGTACCCTTGTGGAAAACAGAAAGGCAAAGCAATACATCGAAACGATAAGTCAGGGTATCTTTCATACCGAACGGCTTGGGCAAGGTATACATCGATCTTTCGTCTGGAGTACAGAGCTGAGTTTTCCCGATAGACCAGGCAGGTCTAAAGTGTTTGCTTCCTTCATCCAGCCAGAATACCATTCATATGTTGGGTTTTCGAGACAGGGAGCTCACGAAGCGATCAGGCGTCGAAGGGGGGACGACTTACCGACCCTTTGACTGTGTACAGAGGTCGATTGGTGAGTGAGGAGCTCTACCAAACGATGAGGAATGTCTGCTTCAATGACCGCCTAAATCTTGTCATTGGCTCCGTCAGAGATATATGAAATAGCCCAGCATGTATCGATAAGAACCTCGTCATCGAGTGAAACGCGAACATATCCTCGCAGACTAAGACAACAGTTAGCGAGTCCTGCCAACTTGCTCCCGTTCGATTGGGGCTTGGTGCTCGATGGTATCGTCCCTGGTGGCCACTAGCAGCGCCACCGGTAGATGCTAGGGAAAATGGGGTTCGTGGCAGCGTCACTAACAGGGGGCATCACCCACTTCTGCTCCTCACTCTTCTCCGCCTCCACCGCTTTCTCCTAACACACCTGCTCAGCAGCACAGCAGCTTTGAGCTATGGCCTTGCTCAGCCCACCCACCCACGCCTGTATATCCCCTACATAGCTAGCCATCATTCCCCAGGTATCCTGTCGCTTGACGGAGGGGATGTCGGCGATGAGATTATGCTCCCTATCGTAGCCGATAGCGGCAGCGTCAGTGTGGGCCGATAGCAGCGAGGAGTGGAGCCGTGGACCCGATTTTGCGCTCAAATGATAAAGACTCTGAACATCGTTACATTGCCAGCTTTCGACCCTGACCAGATGAGCACTCACCAACCAGAACATCACGAAAGACCAGCCAAATATAGAATGTCGGCTTCTTGAACTTCCTCATGGGATAGGGGATTTCTGCGGCAAGGAGCTGATATAGCGATCAGGGGTTCAAAGGGGACGATTGAAGGAGCTGATGCGGGGCTATCGTGGTAGACTAAGACAGTATGGAATTTAGCGAAGGCCACCAATTCCCGTTAGAGAGTGCAGAAAGGTAAAACAATACATGGGAGCGATAAACGTTGAATATTGTTCTTGCTCCAGGTTAGCTGGGGCATAGGGTTCGAAGGTATCATGGCCGGTGCAATCTACCAGCCCCACCGGCGATGCTGAGAAATGTCTCTCAGCGCGGCGATATAAATAGAGAACACCACCTACGTCCACTCCTCATCCTTTTTGTCTCCGTCGATTTGATCCACCGCGTCTTCTCAGCAGCTGGACATCCTTTTGAGCTGTGGGCTTGCCCCACTCTGCCGTGCATGTATACATCGCGGTACCTGGCCATCAAGCCCTATGTCTCGTATCGCTCAGGAAAAAGGGAGTCTCAGCGATGATCCTCCGCTCCCTATTGCGGCGAACGACAACAGCGCCAGTATGAGCCGACGGCAGGGAGACAAGGTGATCCCAGAGCTAAGCTCTCCAGCCAACCAATAGAGCCCCTAATATCCTCTTTTGGCATCTTCGATTGCAGCTTCTGCGGCTCTGATGCCGACCGGCGGAGCACTACTTGGAGCCAGTAAACGATAGCACCGTCGCCAGCGGTCCAGGGGAATGAAGATTAGGGTAACGACATGGGCAGGGGACACGACCTACTTCTAATCCTCCTTTCTTCTTATAAGCGCCGATTTCTCCTGCCGCTTCTTCTCAGCATCTCGATAGCCTCGTGAGATCCCAGCTAGCCCCACCCACCCGCACCTGTAAGTAATTTTCATAGCTATCCATCCCGCCCCAGGCATCCTGTCGCTCAGAGGTATTTGGTCTCAGCGATGGACCTCCATGTCCTGTCTTGTCCAATGGTAGCAACGCCAGATTGGGCCGACGGTAGCGAGAAATAGGGGCCTGGAACTGAATTACCGCCCGAAGAGATTCACAATTCAGCTTTCTACCCGACAAGACGAGCACTAGAGGGTTGTTCATGCATCTCAGAAGCTTTACGTAGGCCCACCATCTCCCGTACGAAGCCAGTTCGTCCCGAGAGGCCGGCCAAATATAGAGTCTCGGCGTCGAGCACCCCGCCAAGCTTTTATTGAGATAGCGATCTTACAAGACGAGGAGCATATGGGGCGATGGAGCGTTGAAGGGGGGCAATTTGCGGACCTCAAGCGGCGATGTTCTCGTAGGCTAAGACGATGATAGTCAGCAGAAGCCACCAAATCCCTTGAAAGAGCGTAGAAAGGCAATTCAACACACGGCAAACGATAGACATCGCATAGCCTTGTCACCGGATTGGCTGGGCAGACACCCATTGTCCTTCGGAGGGGAGTCAAGCTATTGATTATCGCGTACAGAAGATCGAACGTGCTACGTAATGAGCTTTGGGAAAGCACCTTAGAGGTATGCAGCGATCCAGTGCGTGTCTCAGGGAAGAGATAAAAACAAGGGTCTGTATCTAGACATCAGGGTCGTAGAACAAGCATCATCAGTCTTCGACCTTGTGCATAGGGCTGTGTATCACTAACTAAATCGCGCCTCACATGCTTGGACCCCGATTAGCGAAGGCCGAGGCCTCGGCTATGTCTCCCTTGTACTCCCTTGCTATTGTTAGGAAGGCATAGCCGGGCCCTCTTTTCACTTCAACTCGTAAAATGGCACCTTACTTCACCGCTCGGTGATCTTTTTACATCGCTCTCAAGGTCCGAAGGACACTGCTTTGATATGTGTGTATATATATATAACACAACATACTCACTTTGAAACCTTTGAAAACTTCAATCCTCTGCAGCCATTCTTCCAAGAGGATTATCCATCTCAACGGTTTCGTCCTCAGAAGCGTGAACTAGATGAGGAGCAACAGTCTGATGTATAAGACCCATACTATTCACCGCCAGAAACTTTCATGCCATCGGAGTCCTCTGATGCCACGTGCCACCAGCTACTCTCATATGCACGCCTCGCCTCCTTTTCTTTTTTTTGGGGTGCATTCTCAGCAGTACCAGAATCCTGGCGTAGGAGCTCCTCCAGGCCCGCAATGGAATGTACAGTCCAGGCCTGCTTCCGTGCTTTACGGAGGGCCAGGTGCGACACAAAATGGCTCCGTACCTGACGAGCCAAAATGGTCCTTGACCGCATCTCAGCACAAGAGAAAGGTGACAGTGCAATTTATACAAATTGGATCGACGGGAGAAACGGTGTGGCTATTGGGCGTGAGCCCACTCGACCACCGCCCTCTCAGAGGCAGGCAAGTCCTCGTCAAGGGCCGATGAGGCAGTATCAGGAGCCTCATCGTCATACACCAATGTCCAGCACATTTGAAACCCTGGTGTTTGGTGGTCTGGAGAAAGGTCATGGTGATGCCAAAGGGGAAGATGACCTTCCCAAAGACGCATTCGTGGATGATTCAGGAGTTTGCCCTGATATTGATAACAAGAATATGGCCATTCCAAACGACAATCACCTTAATAGGACCGTCTTGGATCAGGAGTTTGATAATATGTCAAACATACTGACAACAACGACCCCAAATCCAAAATCCAGTCGTATAAAACGGGAGGTACAGTCTGGCTCTGTCGAAGGAAATACGTTCGTGCAGAAGTCTTCATGAGTATGAGACGCCCGACGAAGACGAGAACCCGTCGGATTGCGAATGAGGTGGCTGATAGACTAATGGGTCTTCTTTAGTATGAAGGAAGTTCGTCTCGTCCGTTTTATGCATGCGCGAGGTCCTCAAGGGTCAACTTCACCACAATGACGATACCTCACACATAAAGGCCAGTCCCGTAGGGAACGGAGACGATGTCACGCATCTAAAGGGTTCATTTCATGGACCTCCTGGCACACCATACAAGGGAGGCAACTACATCATTGACGTCAAGATACCTAATGAATATCCTTTTCGTCGACCGTTAAAGAAGTTTGATACCAAAATGTGGCACCCCAATGTGGCAGAGATTCCGAACCCATAACGGGTCAGCTCGAACCCGTCGGATTGCGAAGGAAGTGGCCGATATTCACAATGACGATACCTCGCACATGAAGGTCAGCAACACCGGCCCAGCACGTTCAGCATAATGGTGAGCCAAATATGGACCATTGTCCAAGTCCTGTGGGGAATGGAGACGACCTCACCCATTCGAAAGGCTCATTTCATGGGCCTCCTGGCACACCATATGAGGGAGGAAACTACATCATTGACGTCAAGATACCTGTCAGGACCATCGCTTGGCAGAGATTCCGAACCCACAACAGCTTCCTCAACCTGCCAGCTTATATGACCGGCGTGAGCCCATTCGACCACTGCCGATCCAGAGGTAGGCAAGTCCTCGTTAAGAACCAATAAGGCAGTATCAGCTAACGAATATCCAAGGAGATGCATCCCGGGGACTTCCAGTACGGTAAGAGCCAAATTTTAGGAGCTTCGTCTCCAGCTCCATTGAGTCATAATGCCCCAATCACGTACTCAGCACCCCAATCCCTACCACAGCCACAGCCTTCGGTCTCTCAGCCTCCCGCGTCCAGTCGCATCCCAAATCCTAACTCCTGCCTTGCCTCTGGTGGTGTTGTTGGCAAGGGGCTCGTCTCATTCCGGGATTTTGAGTTGCGTCAGTCGAGGGCTTTGACCGTTCCAGCAAACCACGTTGCGTGCTTCACTCACGCAAGACGACAATGCCAACGTTGGCATTCCGTGTTTCTCAGCGTCAATCGTTACAGGGTTCCAGATCCTGGCTTAAGGCTAGGCACAGCTAGCAGCCAGATTGGCCCAGGCCCCAGAGTGCCCTACGGGCGTGGCGATAGCCCTCCACCAGAGATAAGACCAATTGCAGAGATCAGACAATCTTCGCCAGGACCTAATTATCCCCAACCACCCTATCAGCATCATCCTAACACATCTCAGTCAGTGGTGGGTATAGCTGCGGGTGCCTCTCCACCAGCCGCTGCTCTTGCTGCTGCTGAGGCGGCTGCGAAAGCTGAGCCAGAGGGTCCAATTAGCGGTCCAATGACGGTTTTAGACGAGGCCACGAATCTGATGATGAGTACAAAGTGCCAAACAAACATCCTACGAATGGTGAGAGTAGAAGCATGCTGGACGATATCCGCCACCGGCGACCTAGTCATCCCCAACCACCCTATCAACATCATCCTAACACATCTCAGTCAGTGGGTATAGCTGTGGTTCGGCATGATTCAATTGCGTCCAAACCTCAGTCAGTCGAGCTGATTGTAGGCGACTGCCACATCGTCTGGACCTACTGCAATGGCAAACGGACAACACTAGACTGGAGCCAAGACCATATGTCCCTGGACGAATGGAACGTATCGTTCAGAGGAAGAGAAGATGGTGACCCGCGACGATTTTTGGTCACATTACATTTCAGCTCCCTCGACCTCGAATATTCCTTAGACTACCAAGACGCCGTCTCCAATAAGCTGTTACTTGAACGCAACAACGCCCCTGGTGGAGGCAGAGTCGAGAATGAGGCGGTAATAGTATGCAGCCGCGACTTTCCGGAATTACACATTCCACCTCTCCAAGTTGGAGCCACTTAGGTTCGATACAGGTTTCCAATCATTCAAGGGACACTGGCCCTTATGGCATCTATATCTCGGATTGCTGGGATGCGAGGCAACACCTCAGCTCATGAGCCAGCCAAGCCGACCAACAACAGCAGGCTCCGCACAGTCCAACCCGTTCCACAAGCAGTTACCATCTTTACCATCTTCACCTCTTTCGCTGGTAGCTTTTGACGGCATAAGCTCGCTACGCTCATCTTTTTCAACAGTGCAACGGCCTCCGTCGTCAAAGAAAGGCTTCATCATCCGTCAAAATTCTTACACCCGCCACTCAGACAGGTTCTCAACCGACGGGCCATCCAGTCGACCGTCTCAAGACGAGGGGTTCAACTCTTGGGACATGTCTGCAGTCTCGTCACAAATCCGAGACACCATTCTCCAATCCAAACCAACAGAAAAAGGCCACCTATTTTCGCCCGTTTGGACAGCACACTTGGAGCTCAGATGTTACGGATGCTTATAGACCATAAGGGGGAAATTAGTCTCCGCAAGGCGGAGCACGAGATCAATCGATTGACCGAAGAGAATGTGTATCTTGAAAAGAAACGACAACAGCTAGAGCTTACCGTCAAGCAGCTCAAAGAACAGCTCGTGCCGGAAGATTACCCCTCAAAGTTACACTACCTCTGCAGATCTATGATGTTCTGATAACTATCGTCCATCGAGACTTTAGAGAAAGACATCGCAGCGTTCCCGCAAGAATATTTTCAGCTAAGAGACAAGAAGTCAGCTTTGGAGCAGAAGAAGAAAGAAAGCTCAATTCTCTGACCGCTTTCTTCTGCTTCACTGGGCACCAATATCTTTGTGGACGAACATTCAAACAAATGATGACTGTCTTTTCGGCCGCTCTGCCTTTTACCCACTCGAAGAAGCTGGATACACGAGAGAACCTGTTGATGTTCATGATGATCAAAGGGACATTGGGTGCACTTGCCCTCACCATGCCTACAGTTGCCAAAATGATGAAGTCTGCTGGAGCCAAGAACACTGATCGATTCCTGGACGATACATCTGGAGCAACCAAGAAGCAAGAAAGCCAAGGAGGTCCTTTGCCGGTGGCTCGTGCCAACGGCATCGCAAGAGACGACTCACCTGATCTCGCCTCAGCAGCCTCCGACACCTAACTAGGCCGGTGCAGAGTAGCACGTGGGCAATTTTGGATCTTTGTGCTGTCTGGTCTCTGCTTATTTGGCCAATACCGAAGTCCATTGTTCATCCGCACCATTCGTAATCAACCACCTCAACCAACCGTCACCCAAACTTTTTCTTCAGCTTCTCTCGCTTGCACCTGACATTTCGTTTTCTGGCGTTCTCCTCACCAAAACATACCACCACCATCTCTCGCTCATGCCCGAGCGTTGTACCATCACCAATCGAAAGCGACTAGTGACACTCTCAGCGATGGAGCGATTCCCTTACTACGCACGATCTCCCTTGCATCAGAACATCAGTAACTTGCACTTGGATATTCGTGTCGGCGTCTAGGAAGAGCTTGATTGTGTACCTCCATGATCATCTCAGGCTGCTGTCTGTTTTCGTGTTGTGGGGTGACCACGTGGTAGCTGAATGAATTATTCCTGTCTTTTTGACATAGGACATGTGATACGCTTGGGGCGGGTCCCGTCAGGTTCCCAGGCGTCAACCCGGCATAAGCAAACTGCTGACATACCCAACATTTCGGCTTCCTAGCTCTGATCGCCCATGAATTGAGCTCATGTGGTCTGTCGTTACCAGTCGCGATAATTCGTTGGGATAACCATTAGAGCCTACTTCCCTGCCTTCGAAGAGGTCAGTGATAAATGCCGAGAGGGGCCAATACCTCAAGGCCAATACCCCAGCAAGAAAACGGGGGACTCCAATATACGCGTTGGGGAGGGAGCCAAAGTGTCAATGGTCGAAAATCGATGGCGTTGCGTCCGGCCGAACTCAGGGCAGAGCAGATTGGGCGCCGAGCCTTGAGGCTATGGAATCGCTCCTAGCCAACTTCTCCCTCAATTCTCCCGCACTCGATCTACCTCACATATATGAAACGCTTTTTGCTAGACCTCTACCCATGAATGCTATGGATCAACAGAAGGACCTGGAAGCCCTGAAGGTTAGCCTTGGTGACAACAGCAGAATTCTATACCAACGCCGTTACCAAACTACACGGATCCAGATATACCGGCAAGACCGATTTTGCCTACTCGATGGCGAACCGTAACATACTGGCCTTCAGGGCGAAGAAGGAAACCCCGAAAGGGCCAATAGAGATAAGACCTGTGTCCATGCCCGCTTCAAAGAAGCCGGAAGGCACCCAGAGATTACTCACTGTCAACTCGCCGATTGCCCCGCGTCACCAGGTAAAAACAAAACGGAATCACGAAGAGACGAATAGTCGCGTTGCAATTGATGAGCCTGAGATGATTCGCGAAGAGGCTGCCACCCTGGGAAAGGTTCACGTTAATTGACTTGACGCGCTGAATACGCCCCAGTCAGAACATTACGTCGTGATTCCTACCATTACCAAAGTCAGGAGTGAGATACCTGACCAGTATGGCAGGACGTCAGCATTCCCACACGTCATCGGATGAAGGTCCTCAACAACGAATTTCGATCCCTTGACAGTCCCGATGCTCGATACGTAAGCCTCTCCAAAGCAAGTGCAACAGAGATACCCAACGCCAAACAGCCTGCCACAAATGATGGAAGAACAGCATTAGGGGCAAGCCCGTGCTTACCAGTTCGATCCTTACCAGCATCATGATGGGTACTGCAATCGAACAGAAATACTCAGAGCGTATACTTCGCGGTCTGTTGTCATCTGGCAGAGACCAGCTCTATTCGGATGACATTCAGGGCAATGACGAGACGGATACCGGAGGGTTTGGTGGCACTTACGACCTCTCGGGTCCGGGCCGACTCATTGAACGACCGGAACCGAGATACAACAGCTGCAAAACTGACAACACTGCTGTACTACAGACACTATGTACATCAGAGCAGCTACTGTACCCTCCCAATGGCATACGACCCGCCTGTTCGGATGACGTTCGAGGCAATGGCAAGACGGATGTAGGTGAATTATGAGCCTGCAGATTCCGGTGCTGCTATCTGGCTCCCCTCAACCCCATGTTAAGAGAGCCAAAATTTTCCCAGCGGGATCTGCGGATGGACGACATTGGCTCAAGGCCATTGGCTTCCCAGTCAATTACAGATCTACCTGTTTACCAGACGAGGAGATCGCTTGTTGGGGAGATCCTGGCAATGAGCCCTAGCCATCCTGATTTAGGCTATGGAACAGCCTCCTATATCACCACAAAGCTGCCAAATTTGAACGAAAAAGCTGGACTCGGGGGTCCTGCCTAGAAGAAGGCATTGCTGAAATGAATGGACATGGACTCTGGGCATCAAATGACGGGGAGGTATATCCTCGATTGTCCCAATGGGTACAGCATCCTCAATGCCTGCATCACCATCTACACCATCCCTTCGCAGAGAATCATCCATCGCGTCTTCGTACCAAAGTACAGGGCAAGTACGGCCTTCAATCGAATCGTTTTCGGAGCAAACAGGACCGCTTGTATTAGCTCAGCAACCCCATCGTATCCTAAGTCTGGACAACAAAGTGCCCAAACAGCAAACAGCTATTCTCCGGGCCTTTTCAATCAGACAAGAGGTGTTTGTACAATGGATGTTGGATTTACGGGCGTATGCCTTCTCTCATTGAGCATTACACGCTCATTGATTCGTACCCACCGGAATGGGGACTCCCCCAAACACTCGTCGCTGATGAGGATCTGAAGGCAGCATGCATAGTCCAAATCCAATGTTTGCTCAAGAGTGGGGTCGCCCAGGAGGACTTCTTCCAAAACCAGTCCTCAACGTCTCAGGCGACCAAGCCTAATAAGTCCAGCAAGAAAGCGGCCAAGATAGCATCTCAGCCGGGTGATCGCCAGTCCCAACCACGGCAGCTAGGCTATCCGACCGATGCCGCTCAACGAGGCATGCTCCCCATACCAGTCCCGGATACACAATCTCCACTAAATCATTCGGCATTCTCTAACCAGCACCCACCTCAACTACATACCCTTTCGGCGTCGCCAGCACCACCACCGGTCAAGTCGGTGTTAGCATTGGCGCTTTCAACACGGCTACGGTTCTTGTATCGTCGGAAGCAGCTCAGCAACTAGGTTTCTCTTCGGTACAGAAAAGCGTCAGACTCAAATACTTTCTTCTCTTCGATAGAGGCCGAGATCGGTCACGCAGACGGCTTTTCGGCTTCTTTCATCAAATTACGCTGGCTGGGCTGCTCGACTTAGCCCTGCAGCAACTCGTATCCTCAGTCATACGACCTAGTACTTCTCTCCACTCCAGCCAACACTGCTCTTCTCCCGCAGCTCGACCGCCACCTTGTTTGTGGAGCGTATGCTGGCAACGATCCGCAAACAGTTTGGCGAGTGGCCAGGTTGGGATGAGTGGGGAAGCTGCCGAAGAGAGCGAGGAGTTGCTTGCAATGAAAGGGCGCTACAACAGCATGTGGCGTAAGCAAATCAAAGTGCCGAGAGAGTAAGGAAGGTGAGAAGGGATGTAGGAAAGCGAGGGGGTGTTACCTTGGGTCAAAAGGGCTCTATACCCTACGGTGAAGCACACTTGGAGTCCAGATGATACTTTTGAGGTCAGAACATGATGATGATTGTCCACCTCCTTAGCTGAGGAGTTTGACCCTTTGGGGTATAGAACATGGGGGGAGAAATGCTTCGTCACCTTCTGCTTGGTATCTAGGAGCGACGCCTACGTTAGAGGATATCAAAACGGAAAAGGCTATACCAGAGTCACCCCAAAATATTCATCGTCGGACAAGAGGTGACTTCACATCGGGGAGGGAGGTCCGAAGATGCGTGCCTTGGAAAGACATTTTGTCACTACTCAGCTCTCATCACGAGCAGCGTGTGCAGGAACGAACACAGACCAGCCAACTACTCAGCTCTCATCACGAGAAGCGTGTGCAGGAACGAACACAGCCCAGTCTATAGTCTAGCGAGTGTTGTATAATAGAACCAATAGAAGACATTAATCATATCCTGACTGTGCAGCATATATGTGGTATACTTAAAACCACATAGACCGTAAAAACTGTTCTCGAGGGGTAGGTGAGACTTACTACTCATCGTATGATAACAAGTGGTGCCTCCGTGCTCCTGGACGCAGCACAAGTTGACTTATGCCGGCGCGGGAGACTATTACGCAGAGACTGGAGACTTCTCGTCAAAAGCTGTAACTTCTCAGCCCTATACCTAGCGCGGCCGCTTGAATAGCAGAACATCTGCAAAGAATATCAACCAAGTCATCATCTCAGTCATGAAGCTTTTTGAAGGCAAGGCCAAACGCTTACAGTGCAGTTCTTAGACGCATGGTCCCTTGACTTCTGTTCTCCACAAGATCTACCTTCGCCTTCGTAAGAAACCGGAACCCCGACAAAGCGCTTGTCAAATTTGGCATGACTCGTTGGTAACCACATTGCTCAAAGCGAAGGAAGAGCATGAGAGTTCACAGCCAAAGGAACGCCGCGGCTGGAGCCGCTACTGGAGATAACCCAATAGCTGCTAGCCTAAACCTTGCAAGTGTGCTCAATTGCTGTCACCATCCATATTGAAGCGCTTTGGCTAAAGTATGACCTAGAAATGGTAAAGAGCGGGGTCAAGCGATGTACAAGTCAAAATTAGACGACGGAGTCGGTCTATGGAAGTTTGACTATGCTTGACAGCGGAACTCGCAGCGGTGGGGGATTGGAGGATGCGGTTGAAGGTCGCCCACTGAGGAAGAAGATATTGGGGATGGGGAGGAGGGTGATACTGGTGTGCTATGCGGGGCCAACTGAAGCCTTGTCCACGGACACTGGTGGTTGAGAGAGGGCAGTCATAGCCAGTATCGCTCTTGGAATGCTTGAGGATATCAGGCCGTTTGTTTGCCTCCGCAATACGAAGAGGCGATCTCTTCTCAACGTTTTCAACGGAGGCCTCACTATTATCGCCACGYTGACGGACTAGCTCGCCGCCTCATGCTGGTTCTATGGCTATTGACATTTGCGCTTCCTCGGCTTCAAGGGAAGTGGATATGAGCGTCAGTCTGCAGCTTCATACTCTCCATCTCACAACCGCCTTGGCGTATAAGAGAAGCTAGTTGGCTTGAGCGACGGACAGACTGGAGGCATGTGAGTCGTCCACTGTACATTTCAAGTTGTAAAAAGGGGGATTTATGTACTTAGCACTGAAGGTGAGCCGATATCCGCTGCACTCTCATGGCTGAGGAGGAATTTTGCCACGTGGCTCAATCACGGGCATCGGACTTCAGCGAACGTATCTGCTGCCTCAAAACTCGTTGCATGTTCCACCATATAGCCGTAAGTACCTCCAGACACAAGGTGTCGCAATATATGAACCCAAATAGCACTGCCTACAACTGGCGGCGCGCGTTGCCTTTTTTAGTGCAACAGTTATGAGCCTGGAATTTCCGCGATACCATATTCGAACCCCGCCGTGGGACATTTTCGACAAAAATCAAAAAGAAAAAGAACGGACACATTCCGCCCCCTTGCTACGCGAGCCCCTAGAGGGGCATAGTCTACCAACAAGCGCTAAAGTTAGCCCCGGTGGAGCTTTACCTATATACGTCACCTACATACTGCATTACGGAGTCAGAGTATCCAGCCTCCGATTAGCCATCAGAGCCTGGGGGGGTGTGTCGCAATATATGAACCCAAATAGCACTGCCTACAACTGGCGGCGCGCGTTGCCTTTTTTAGTGCAACACAAGGTCAGTACCGTAACGGCGTGATGTCGTAGTGCAATAGAGCATCAGCGATGGTTTTTTACCTGTAAAGGAGCGCAGCGGCGGTTGTAGGATGCTTAAGGCCGAGTAAAAGCCGATCGCCAAGACGGGGGTGCCGCACCGTCTTGCCTCAGTAGGCCTAGCTCCGGGAGCTGCCGCTGCAACCCCCGTCGGATTTTCATCGCGGAGGGCTTTGCAAGCAAGTAACAATATACTCAATCAACCTCATAAAACAGCTGTAATGTGTTTCAAAAGGTCGCGGCCGCTGCTTTCACAGAGCGGTGGATGATTACRAGGCACAGTGTAGGCTTCTTGTTTATCATTAAAGGATTACAGTAACACTTCATTATTATGGTATGCTAATGACGATACACCTAAGGCATTCTGACTGACAACACTGCATATAGACACTTGTACATGGGACTCTGGATCAATGTCCTGGTCGCCGAGGCTCCTTCTTTGCTCTGAGCGAGTCTAACGTGCCCTCATCCTCCCGCAAGTCCACTTGCGTAACAACCAAACAGCCAGAGCGATTGCCAAGTAGCCAATGAATGCGATGGCCACATTTGTGTTCTTGTTCTTGATACACTGAGCCTCATCGATGATAACTCGGTACCATTTGGAATCCTCGCCCAAGAGAGGAAGATGGTCTTGCTTGCTCGTGGGTATCTAATAACGTCCCGCGGTTCTGAACATATACCCGTGATTTGGGGTTGGCGATGGTATCAGCGACGAAGAGGCCAACCCAACATAATATTCCATCTTTCGGGTCTCCACGCTTTTTCAAGTCAATATCCTCTCTCCGCTTATATTCCGTAACAAGCGTGCCGAAGATGGTGAGGACAACATCGAGAGACAGAAGCTTATTCCATGTGACTGATCGCTTTTCACCGGCCAGAAGAAGCGAAATATGTTTCAACGACTACCCAAACATCTGTGGCCGCTCTGAAGCTCTGCTTGTGGCACGCGACTTGTCCATGTTTATCTGAAGTGGCGCAACGTAAATGCTTGGATGCGATTTCTGCTTCATCTGGCCGCTCTGAAGCTCTGCTTGTGGCACGCGGTATATCCTTGTTTATCTGAGGTGGCGCAACGTAAATGCTTGGATGCGATTTTTGCTCCATCGTGTTCGCCATCATTGTTCGGAGAAGAGTATCACTCGGAGAAGAGTATCATAGGACGAGAAGCGGCAGCTCGTGGCTTCGTTACTGAGTTGACCACCTTCGCCAACGATCTCTTCAACGGTTGGGGTGTTCCTGGATCCGTAGCTAGCCGGCCTTTCCTACCGACGTCGAAGGAGCTCAGGAGGTCGCAACTGACAAGAAAAGTTTGGTAAGCTGCTCCAATCATGAATTGTCTGAACTCAATTGTACCCTTAATTAAATGGGCTGCAGGCGACCAAGAGTCTGCGTATGTAGGGATATCGAGGATGTTTCCAGGCAAGGAATGGAACCACTCATCCTCCCTTTCATCCTTCTCATCTTCCTCCTCACTTTCCTCGGCCTCGGGACTGCCAGCTGATTGAGACGAGCTCATTGACTTGGCCCAATTTTTCTCGGAGTATCTCGTCAGTAGTCTCGTTCGTCTCGACGCCCCCATGAACACCGGCTGGCCAACGTTCGAATGCTCCATCATCCCCATAGTACCATCCGTGGTTCTTGAGCGTGACCTTGACATACATCCAGACTTTAGCAGCTTTGTCATGTAATTCAGCTCCTTTGTCGTAGATCTGCTTGACAATCTTAGTGTCTTCAATCTTCTGGCGAAGCTTGCTCCTGGCGAATTTCCCGCCATCATCACAGAACGGAAGAGTCGCGTTTGGGGGGAGTGAATCTGACGTCGCTCTAGTAGCTCGTCCTGAGTCTATACCATACGCGATGCTCTCCGCTTTCCGGGGCCAGCGCAACCCCTCAGCATGCACCAGCATGCCAACTGGCGATCATCATCCATACCCCATCGGAGTGTCCATGCAATTATTTGGCAGATGCTCTATTGAGATTCTCGCCTATGGACGACTCTTTCTTCCCAGGCGTGTTCTGCTCAATGAAATCGCGTTCTTTACCGAACTAGGCGTTGAGGACGTTCTCAAGCTGGGGGCCGGCCGTATCGACGAGATCGCTAGGGCGGTTGGACTTKTAGCAATTTTGAAAGAAAAGACGCACCTCTGCTTCGAACTCTTTGGCGTTCTCGTACTGGCCTTGGTCAAGCTTTGTCCTTATCGTACTGAGATCCATGGGCTTCTTAATGATGCTGTGATAGACCGCTTCCGCTGCCCGCAGCACACGGCACACAGGTTGGGGCATTCGCGTAAGATATGCCCAATCTCACTGCAGCGGTAACAAGATTCTCGACGGACTTTCGAATTGTTGATGACCTGGTGGATACAGACTCGAGGGATCCAACTGAATCTGAAGGGGCCTTTTGCCCATCCTGGAGCATCTTGTTCCGCTTTATCCGACCTGGTACTACCATATGCACTGCCATTGGCAGTGCCATTGCTTCTTGCGTGACCGTTGAGCAGGCCAGCAGTCTCTTCTGAGCTTCCACCTTCCCAATGACGCGCTGCTCGCGCTTTGGACCAACGAAGTGTGACGAAGAGTGCATGGAAAGCGGTCAAGGCACAAAAGAGTACGATCCGGAGGTGACCGAGGAGAATATCAACAGCTTCACATGTGGTAACTCCGTGTCTGAGTTGACCTCTGCTTTTCTCGCCTGCCGTGGGTTCGCGGTGATTGGATGTATAGATTATGAGTTAGCTTGCTGAAGCGAACAACGACTACCCATATGTCAGAGACGTCGAATTTCTTTCTTGTATCCGGGGCTCGACCTTTCATCCTTATTCTTTGGCTTCGACTGTGAGTCTGAGCGAGCAGGAGTATCGCTCCACCCCTGAGAAGCCGCACTGCCGCTTCGATCTCTTGGCCGCGGTGCTTAAAAAGTCGCTGGAGACAGCGGGTAGGAGATATCGTTCCAGGACTCGCCTGTCAGCTTCTGCACGTTACCAATGCTGCGACCTGCATCTCGTTTGGTTCATCCATAGCAATGCTTGAAGTCTTCCACGATTCTTCCTCTTCCGGTTTACCGGCATGTCTCTTGCGAAGGATGAGACGTCCGCGATCGTTCTTGTCATAAGGTTCTCGAATTTACCTGGTGACGCTGAGCAATCGGCGAGTTAGCAGTGAGTGATTCTTGCGACTGAGACCGATCACGTTCTGAGTTGTGGATTGTGATGGTCGCAAGTTGCTCGGTGAAGGGTTTTCTCAGCAAGTATTCGCTGAGTCTGAACGTGTTTAGGGAGTCAACACTTCGTAATAGCGATGCTGGTCGATGGCTAATACGGGTCTTTATATTCTCACGGGTCTCTTTATCGGCCAGTGAGAATATGAAGTCCACAAGGTCATTGATGTCTCTAAGGATGTTCTCTCCAAGAGTCGTAGTGGTTACACCACCTCGGTAAGTTGTGAACTTATTTGCTCGTTCATCACAGATCGGCCTAGCTGAATATAGCCGGAGCAGCTCGTTATCACTCAGGCAGTGGGTGCTATTCAAGTCCTGACCCGACCCATCCATGTTCCAGAAGCAGTGATTCCTCCTCGGGGAATAGAGTACAGGAAGGCAAATACGGCGATGATTCCGAAGCCACCCACAACCATCGGTAGAGGCTGAGAGTGCTAAGCTACAGACGCGTTCGAAGCGTATGAAACGATGCAGCGAGGGATTTGGGGTCCGTTTCGAGTCACTCTGAGGATTGGGAGGTGCTGATTGCTTGTCAGGTATCGGTTCAAATGTCGCGACGACTTGGGCGTGACCGAAGTCGACTTTCCAGAATGTTTGGGCTCGACGTCCCTCAGGGAACAGGGTACAGAAAGACAAACACGGCGGTAATTCCGAAGCCACCAGACGATCGCTACACTCAAGTAGAACGTTGGATCCTGATGGCAGGCACAGCTGGGTCCGCGGATCTGGTGAGTACGCTCAACCAAGAAGAGGTACAGTGGATAAGACGTTTGCTTTATAGTCACTAGCGCCTGAATTTGCTGCCACTTTGTCTCCCACGTGGAGAATGCACGCGTTTATTCCTCGGCCAGACAAAATGCTGTCAGGTGAAGGTTGTTCATCGTCAAACTGCATAGCGTTTGGTGCACGCTGAAGTTGAAGGTGTGTTTGCGCAACGACCAATTCGTAGCTCTGCATTCCGTGTGTTGGGAAATGATGATTGCCATAGGATGTAGTCGGTGTCATCCCCATAGAGGACATCGCTTGCTGCTGAGAGAAAGATGGCTGGTCCTTCTGGTTGGCCTAATTGCATCGGATAGTGAAGGGTTGCAAGCCATTCACCGTCCATGGAACTCAAGGCTTTCTCAGCGTCACCACGATCCCTGAACGCAACAAAGCCGTAGCCACGAGAGCGGCCGTTCTTCATATCCCACATGACGCGAACTTCCGAGACGGAGCCAAAGGCTGAGAATGCTTGAAGAAGAACCTCGTCGTTAACTTCATTGCTAAGATCACCAACAAAAATATGGAAATGATTAGAGGTGTCTTGAAGTTCCATCTCACGGTGCCAGTGACTCCGAGTTTCCCTTGATCAGTGCCGAGAGACTTGGGTAGTTGACAGCATATTGCGATGCGACTGTTGGCTGTGTTGGACCCRTACCCATGGACGAGCTATATGGAGCCTTGSGGGCTAGAACCGCCATTCCTTATTCAGTCTTTTTGCAGCTCAGCTACTCTGTATTGATTGATTCGACCATTTGATAAAGATGGACGAGGTCGAAGAACAAAGGATGCGAGGTTGAACCTGCCGTACGGTGTTACCCAAGATGGGATAACAGTCTTTCTCCACAGACATGGTTTGCTGTTTCAACTGAGAGCCTGTTTCTTGCAACATGTCATGCAAGGTTCYAGTGCTGCTGCGCTTTTCCGGGTGAAGCACTGRCCAGTCTTCGTCAGGCTTGGGCCTTCCTGGTGGTGTTCGAATTAACGGTTTATTGCTTGCATCGATCAGCGATGTGGCTTCTATGACAATACTTGAATCGTCGACTTCGGCAATAGGAGGACTATGTAGAGGCTTGTCCTTTGGAGAAGCTTTTAGAACGGGCTGCAAGCTCGCTGAATGTAGTAAGTGCTCAGACAAAGGCGAAATGAATTTGGACATCAAGGCCTCCAACATTTCAGCGGTCCACCTCAGCCTTGAAGTTGGTGCCAAGAGCCGCCATGCTTTTCGAGGGTATGGAGGGAGCTCCAACTCCATGCCAATACCGCTATCGTCATGTTGCTCTGGCTGCTCCATTTCGGGGTGCTTTGCTCGTGGTTGAGGGAATTCATCTTTTTCATGGCGTGTCCCAGTATTGGTGTGTGCAGGCCCATCCATCTGAGCAGCTGGTGGTTCGGAGTAGGCGCAATTATGCAGTTGGGGCTCGAAATGACTCTGCTGGCGGTGGAAACCGTTCCTCAAATCAACACTACCATACCTGCTTGGTCCCTCAATCTGAGCAAYTGGAGGCATGGACTTTATTCGTGGTGCATGTCACCATGATTCGATAAGACACCTGAAAATTTGGGCTGCGTACAAGCTCTTGAAAGGCCTGCCACTCTTCGCGATCAGAACTCAAATGATGGAGGTGCGTCCCAGATAATGAGCTTCCCGTCTTGTGAGGCTGACACAAGATGTGTTGCCACTTGGAGCATAAGCGCAAGTCATAACCCACGAGGAAACTAAGGGTATGGCATGGACTTTGTTCGTTGTGTACCCGTCCCAGATGATGAGCTTCGGGCCACAGCTTCTTCGGCACCTGATGGCCCGACTTCTGGCGAAGGTTGACGCTGTGGATGATGTGGTGGAGGAGGCATCTGAGGAGGGACTGAGCTTCGTGGAGGCTGATGGTTCATCATTACTGCTGGCGGAGTAGGATCGTGTGGGCTGCTCACATGATGCCCCATGTGGCCTTGTGAGAGTCGATGACTCTGTGGGACTTGTGACGGTAATGAACCTAGTGAGTTTGCTGGATGAGGCGGTGACCCTGGTGCTCGTTCGTTCTTTATTCCGATGCTGGCCATGCGAGGTGACCCACATGCCATTGAAGTCTGTGGCATCGGGTAGTAGCCTGCCTGCCCTGACGCTACCGCTGTGGCCATGGCAGCGGCTTGAGCCGGAGACACGCCAACCAGGACAATCCGCTCCACGGTCTTGTACCCGATATGGCTCTTGTGGTCTGAGAGCATTCTCATCATAGTATTGCCATTCGGGCTGCCCAAAAGTGCGCGAAACCCGTTATCCAGCGGTGAATACTCCACGTGGCCACGTACCGAGCCCGAATGGTTCGCTTGTGACGGTGGCTGCGGTGGGTACGTATGTCCTTGAGAAGGCAAGGTTGGTGACGCTTGAGGTTGATGCTGTTGGTGCATTGGCGGAGGTTGACTCTGAGGTGATGTTATCGTCGGACCTCCAGAATGGGCCCATTCGAACTTGGGCTGCCCAACAGTGCGTAAAACCCGTTGTCCAGTGGTGAATACTCTACGTGGCCACGCACCGGGCCCGAATGGTTCGCTTGTGACGGTGGCTGCGGTGGGTACGTATGTCCTCGAAAAGGCAAGATTGGTGACGCTTGAGGTTGATGCTGTTGGTGCATTGRCGGAGGTTGACTCTGAGGTGATGTTATCGTCGGACCTCCAGAATGTGGTTGCCCATTCGAATACGTAGCCTGCATGTCCGAATGCTACTCGCAACCTCTGATCACCCCGAAGTAATGACGATGAGGCTCGAACTTGAGACTATGCAAATCCCGATTTTCCGTCTTGTGAGGCTGACACAAGACGTCTACGATCAGTAGACCAATGCATGGCACTGCAAAGAGTTCTTGACCGTCATTTTGTGGCTTCAGGAGTTAACGTGCGACGTGATAGATCTGTGGGTATCGTATTCGCTTCGGTGGGGCTCTGCGATCCTAGACCAGACACAGGTAACTCTTCAGCGGCGACTCTGCCACCTGCTTCAGTCCAATTGAGGAACATATCGGACCTGGAAATGAGAATTTCACGTGCAAATGACGGCTTGACCTGATGGAACTGTCTCAGTCTTTCCAGCGCACTAACAGCGCCATACGGAACTGTTGCCATCAAAATCGTCAGATACAGCGCCGACAGGGACTTTGGCATGTCATGGTGTTTTAAACAGACGTACCACAGATTGATCCCTATCAGCTGCAATCAGGACTCCTTGAGAAGTTCCGAGCATTCTTGCCGATCACTGGTGGAGGGCTTGGTGTGCTCTAGATATCCTGTCTGAGGCGCGTGACCACCTCTGAGGTGTTGAGGGAAAAGGTGATCTTTGAAACCTTGGCAACAGATACTGTGGGGCTGGATCGAGTCTAGCGCAATTTAAGCGAGTATAGGGCAAATGACGCTCATAATTGTCGCAGTATTACAGGTTAAGATGGATAGATCTAGGATCTACTGTCTCAAGGTATGTAATCATATCCAACATACATAGATTTACTAACACTAATGAGTGGGAAGCTAAGGGTGACACCAATGGGGCAAGGCTATGCTAATCCTCCAACAGATCACGGTGTCAGTCTGAGATGCATCTTCGCCACTCTAGTCGCCGTTCCCTTCGTCGTCGTCGGAGTCTTTTCCATCATGTTGTCACCTTGCCTCGTCAGATGCAGCCCATTGTCCACCAATTTGCCACGCGTAGCCTCGTCCAGGCTCGAGTATGGGACTGGCTGCGGAGATTGGAAAATTGGTAACTCGTTCGGGGGCGCCTTCGACGTAAACGTTGCTTATTAACTTGGGTGGCAGTTGGACTAGTACGGGAATGATCTTGGATAAATCAACCATTCCATGTTGGCCCGACCACATCGGATAGCTCGGGATCCAAGCCATTCGCCGTCCATGGAACTTAGAGCTTCTCGGCGTCAGATTGCTCGGGATCCAAGCCATTTGCCGTCCATGGAACTTAGAGCTTTCTTGCCAATGGATATTTTACTTGTGACCAGGCTGAAGAGTAGAAGGGGCGTGGCAGGTGACTCCATTTCAAAGCTTCGATAACATCGCCGAGCGATAGATTGAAACGATTGCAAGGAGCTAATATGGTAAGCCTAGAGAAAGATGAGGATGGTTTCGGACTTACCATGGCAAAGATGATCATTCCATCGTTCCAACCGAACCCGCCGTCCATTGGACTTAGGGCTTTCTCAACGTCGCTGCCTCGGATAGCTTGGGATCCAAGCCATTCATCGTCAGATCATCATCTCTCATGTCGGGACCCCTCCAAAAGAGCAGGGGCAATTCCGCCCGCGCAGAGCAGCTGCCCCTGGACTTTCTGTAACCCTTCGCGCTCTACTTAGGGGGTTTGATTGTGTAAAAGTCGTTGCTGGAGATAGCTAACATGTCGGAGAGATGCCCCTCGGCATTTGCAGTGTCTTCGATGAATTTGACTCCTCAGTGTTGATGGCTGAGGTTTGTAATCTTGATGCAGCCCTTTCTAATTGGTGGGTGACAAGGCCATTCTCAGCGTCCCCACATCGAATGGCTCGGGATCCAAGCCATTCACCGTCCATGGAACTTGGAGCTTTCTCAGCGTCGCCACGATCACTGAACGCAACTGACTGGTGCACGTTGGGGTGCTGGTGTGAGATGTGCCCAACTTCGCCGTCGTGGAAGGAAGGTCCCTTGTTTTCGCGGCAGCGAGCTCGTAGCCGAAATGCTCTCGGCCTTCGCACTTGGAGCACCACATCGATACCCTTGCCATGGTATTGGTTCTGGACATGTTGAAGCTGTAACGTTACCCTTGAGAGAGATCTTGCATTTTAGATCGAGAGTCAGGAGGTGGCCTTGGATGGACAGTACCAGCAGATGTGGCTGTGGATTTCAAATGCGAAAGTGTTAGACCCCTGACGCGAGGTGACAGAGAGGCTTTGTAGTCGTTTGCGGGGCTCAGTAGCGTTCTATAGTGTTCGTGGGGTGAAGCACGAGTGGGGTTAACGACCTCCTCCGCGAATGTCGTAGCCGACTCCACCAGTTGTCTCAAAATTCACCTTCCGCTCTCCACTGACATGGCTCTCTCAGTCATACTCGCCCACAACATGTGGGTCTCGGCTTTGGTATCTGCTTTATCTGGTGCGTAGCCACAGTCGTGCCATCTTCAAAGGCGACTACTCGAACAAAATTAGACTCAAACGCGCTTTTCAAGTGCTCTGTAGGAAATTCTGCTATCAGATTGACGTGTCGAGTATATTCGCGCATGTCACGATCAATTCGGGCCTCGTGGGGGGCCAGACCGGCCGAGCCGGACACTAGCAACATGAGAGCACGGATGTTCAAACCGAAATGACGGTACAACAGCGGTGTACCAGTCTTGTGGATGCGCTCGCAAAGCTGGTCCACTGCAACGTTAGAAGGAGCACAAACAAGCACCTGGCCTCCATTGATCTTAGCAAGATGATGGATGATGGTTGCCGAAGTAACGGTTTTGCCTGTAACGAGAGGTCCCTGGGTCAAGCTTGGAGGCTTCTGAAGCACACTCTTGACTGCATTGATCTGACTACTATTTAGCTCTGGCAACTCCGGTACGCTATAATTCTTAGGCATTTTGCAGGCGATTGCACAGCTCCAACTGACGACTGTGACCTTGGAGATCTCAGACTGCTGGCTGATTGCGGCTGTATGTTGAATGTATTCATGTCTGCGGGTGACGAACCACGTCCTCTTGATCCAGATAAATCACGGATATGACTTCGAAAGAAATCCGCGTCATTGGGATCTTGTGGAGAAGAGTAATGAGGGGGAAAGTGTCTTCATTGGTGCGGCCGCGACTTCATGGCCCAAAAGTCGGTGGAATGGAGCACTTGATTCCTTCGATACAAGCCTCAGGAGGCTCGTCTTCATCCTACACCATGTGTGAGAGATTCTCCAGTGACAAGGTCTGGTCGTTCGTGCCGTACGAATGATCGCAAAGGGCCACGGCCCTGCGAGCTACTCCGAGCCGATCGCGAATCTTGTAGCATGCTTTTGGCAGCCGCATACTCTTCAGCCTCTATAGAAGACCATCCCGAAGCGCTGGTCGATGCAATGGCCCTCGAAAGCGGTCTCGCGAGCCGCCTTGGTGTTGTCACGCTTGGCTTGCCTTCCCTCCTTCAGGATACACTCGCGTTGCTTCTCCGCCATAGCTTTGCAGATCTACAAGGAAGAGGGTCAGTTGGAGTACGCTGAGCTACAATGATACGATGACCAACGTGTTCAACTAAAGCACGCTTGTGCTTGAATGCGGAGAATGCCGCTTGGAGGTAACAGCAAAGCGATGTTCTTTCGAAAGTGTTTCGAAACCTCGAGGCGGTCGAACTGCCTTGGATTGCTGGTAAATTGGATGTTCAAGATCTCGGTATGCGCTGACAGGTGTGATCTGAAGGTACTGTCCTTCTAATTCCTCGACCTCGCCTCTGGGAATAATCGGAGCGGCTGCACGAGGCTGCTGCATCCAATCTGTAAAGGCTGACTGTCTCTCGGAAGGATCGCCGTAGTAGACGAATTCTTTGCCTTCCACCCAGCCAAGCGTGTTGCATTTGATTTTGTATGAAGCCGATTCCCTCTGTAGCTATCCTTCCCAGTATATGGGCGGGGGTAGACGTGGACTCTGTTTAGCGTTGTTCCACCACGATGTCGATGTGAGACTGCTGCTTTCCCATCCTGGAGTAGCTCCTTCAAGATGGCTTGGTACTTTTGACCAAGAAGATGCTTGAGATCCGCGCGTTCCTTGCGAGTTTGTGAGCTGAAGTGACGAGTTCCCATTCTCACCCCACTTCGTAAGTAATTCATCGTTGACTGGACTAGGTTTTGGTGGGACAGTCTCAGTGCCGATTACCTGGACCGATGAGTTCTCTGCCTTCGCAGGTGATCCGTTGTTGACTGGACTGAATTTTGGTGGGACAGCCTCAGTGCGGGTTGCTTTGATCGATGGTACTGGCTCACGTAGAGCAGCAGTAGACCCTGCAGTGTCGACCTTGACGGAAAATTGGTGACAGGCTGTAGTAGCATTACTATGATGCTGCAATACTGAACTGACTGCAGAGGCTTAAGGGGGCTTTGATATTACAAGTACACTCAAAGAATTAAGCACGGACAGCGGTGGCACATTACTAATCTACGGTCACCATGGCAAAAATTTCGGGAACAGGTGGAGTGAATTTTGCAGTATCTTGCTTATCCAGTATTGTCGAGTACTCTTACGCAATATGAATACACCAAACCAATAGGTTCTATAAGCTTAATCGCAACTCCATCATTGCCGTTCGCTGCTTAAAGTACTCCGATTATTACTCGAGCTTTTGGTAGTTTAAGCAGACATGTTGAACATTCTTAAGGAACTTAAGTCCTGCTGGGCGTTCATTAAGGGGTTCTATCCGTTTGTGAATGCATCATGTTATGAAGAAAGCACATTCACAGTTTCGGATTCAAGGAAAGATGAATAGTTGACTTGCTTCCTGGGAAGCGTCAAAGGTGCAATCAACAACTTCTCATGCGATGTGAATAAGGAAGGGGCTGTTGGAGCCAGCATGCATGGAGCGTTATTCACTTCGATTGGCCTCAGCCACCATAAGAGCGACTACAGATGGGTTGAAGAACTCCCCAGAGAACAGAGGCCCAGAGGCCAGGATCTGGCCGTCTCCCTGGCCGCAGGGACCCGTATAAGTGGCCCATGTAGTGCGAATATGATCACACATGTGACTAAGAGGACCTGATGAAGAATGTGAAGTCAGACACTACACCTGTTCAGGATCTTGATGCAAGTTATCAAGTGAAGAATTTCACATCTGCGAGGAAACGTTGGATGCGTGACGTACGCTTCAATACCGGTAGAGGAACACTAGTGTTGCCGTCCATTTCCTTCACCAGATTGGCCCCGTGTTATCTCCACCCAACACCTACTTATACCCTCCAAGTCCCACAGCTGTTTGTGTTCTTCCTGACACCCATGTACTGATACACTCCCCCACCCAAGCCTTGAGCAGTTACGGATCTTTGCTATATATATATACACTCATATGGAAGATGGCATAGGTGTGTTATCATTTCTCTTTTGGCTTGGTCAACACCTTTAATAAGCTCAAAGCGAAGCTGACAGTCCTCCATCGAGCGCTGTAGGTTCAGCATTGTCGAGCTGTCTAACGCATCGACAACAAGATGAGGAATCTTGACCCACAAGCCCAACCGATCCACCCGCAACTCATCTTCTCTTCTTTCCGCTGATTCCTGACAATTCTCAATCCCAAATGTCCACAGACACACTAATATGACGTCTCGACAATTTAACACAATCGTAAACGTCTACAAAATACACTCTTATGGCACATCTCGACGAAGCGAATTTCTCCTACGGACACAGCTGTTCACCTCAATTCAAATCTTTTACCTGACTCCATGACCTCCTTCCGTGTCCTCACTACACGAAATTGTTCTGTGTCTTTACTACACGGTATTATTCCGTGTCATTCTTCCGTGTCCTTACTACACGGCATTGTTTCTTATCTTCACCTCATTAAACGGCATCTTTCCGTGTTCCCACTACACGGCATTGTTTCATATCCTCACCTGACTACACCGCATGTGGGGCCTGGAGCCTTGACTTCCCCCAATCCTGCCTCCCAACCCATCTACAATGCGGCTTTTGGTCTTATATATCCCCATGGTTGCGAAGAATGCATGGGCGTACACTCCAAGGAGCGCGAAGCCGAAGTCCAAGCACGCTATGCACCTGAGAAAGAAGCACTTGTAGACCGAATCGAAGAACTACGAAGAGTGGGACCGCAGCCCTTGCTCTCTGAGGTTTGCCTCGTATCCTCACCTCACTACACGGCATTCTTTCGGGTCCCCACCTCTCCGTGCGACATTATTCCCTCTCCTCTC
>KE598558.1:374707-413813 GCA_000444155.1 Cladonia macilenta KoLRI003786
AAACGAAACAATACAAAACAAAACATGACGATCATCTTTGTCAAAATCATGGTGAACGAATTCAATTATGCCGCTGCTAAAGGATACCTCAACAAAGCAGCTCGTCTGCTTTCATCAGGCACTGATCGAAAATGTGGACTTCATTATCCTTCCTCACGTCAATTTGACATCCTTCTTTCATCAGACACGGATCAAAACGCGCACACCACTGCCCTCCCTCAGGTCAATTGGGCCATTCATGGAAACATTCTGGACCAAGAACCACCTGGTTCGGAAGTAGTCGTTGCTCACTCAACGTGTCTCGTAGGGACGCCCGAAGGGGGATGCATCATGGTATTGTTGAAAAAACAACGAAAAACCTTTAGTAGTGCTCAGTGCGATCAACGGCCACAACCCCGAACAAATCACCGTTTCAACACAGCTACAAAACGATGATTCAGAATTCATGATGATTACCGTCGGTCATTGCCGTAATGTGGTACCTGCACGCAAGTACCACACCGAGTTGGGTATGACGAGCAGCCCACGATTAGCCAGAAGCAGTATGAATCAACAATACTCTCGCAATTTTTTCTTTGTTCCGTCAGCCTATTACGTTGCCTCGCGACCAAGGTGCTCTGAAACGCCTGCACTTCCACCCTGGCAGCACCCACAAAGGCATCAAGGAGGCCAGGTTAAGGTATTAGCAAGCAAATATAGCCTATCACATTACCTTGTGACCTACTCTACTGCATCTCCTGGTGGCCTCTATCTTCTTCTACGTCATTCATCGTGCTCAATGGGAACTCATCACCGGTGCCTCTCGTCGCGCATCGATCAAGAAACATGGCTGTGAACCCATCAAAAGAATCCCAGACTATCAGGACGTGGAAATTGCTCTGAGACATCGACACATCGACGCTGGCAGCACCCACCAAGGCATCAACGAGGCCAGGCTAAGGTACCAGCGAGCAAATATAGCCTATCATCTAACCTTGTGACCAAGACGTGGGAAATGCTCTGAGATGTCTACACTTCAACGCTGACAGCACCCACGAAGGGCATCAACGAGGCCAGGCTAAGGTATTAGCAAATGAGTATAGCCTATCACGTTACCTCATGACCAAGACGTGGAACATGCTCGACGCTGGCAGCACCCACAAAGGCATCAACGAGGCCAGGCTAAGGTATCAGCAAGCAAAGGTAGCCCTTCACGCCATCTCATCCAACGCGGCAGGGCCCCGGAGCTCGTCGTTCAGAGTTCTCAAGTTACTTGAGTCCAATTTCAAAGATACTGATGCAAGTCAGCTCAGGAAGCAGCACGACGCTCAATCCGGATTCTGGCCCTTTCCACGCCAGCCTACCGAAGCCGACCTCAAAGCTGACCAAGGTCTTCTCACACTGGGCGACAATTCCAAGCCGAGACAACACCGCTTCAGAGAAAGACAGGGCCAGTATTCGCAAGGCGTGCCGTCATCCCCGTCAGATGTTCCTCGACTACTGTCTATTAACACATCAGTCCAGGCGCGCTTGATCTCAAGTCTGTCAATTATGGAGGGACACGAACACCAACGAGCTGAAAAGTACCTCTTTGAAGGACTTCACCTGAGAACTTTGGCAACGCCGAGCTCATACGACGAACACACTTCTCGCTTGGGCCACCACATCATCGATCTTGTTGCTTGTCATGGAACGTTGCAATGTTCTTCGCTATTCGATTTCCCGACCATACAGTTCTTGCCCATTCGGTACTCATTCTTCAGTCCGCATCATCAACCTTGTTGATCGTGCCAGATCATGCCCAACCTCACCGCATACAACCTCACCGCATACAACCTCATCGCATAGCGTACATCGTCGAGGATGGCGAAAACCTGGGAGGAGTAGAACTAGCCTATGCAACATGTACTGATAGGCGGCTGGTCAATGGGCAAGACAGAACTCTTGGAGTGTCGTGGGGAGTTATCCGAGTTCGTTGATCGCTGGGTGAAGGATTATGGGCTTTCAGCATCGACCGTTATATATTTGGGACGATCATCGAAGTTCAGCGTCCCGCCCCACCACCTCCCACTATGGTCACCGCCTACTCATACGTCCCTCTTACCCAGACTTTAGGGACTTCTCAAGCTCAGGTGCAACAGCAGCCTGCCCCCCACCTCCCATTATGGCCAGCGAGATGATATTCGAAGTCAACATCAGGCTTCGCATCATATACATCGAGTCTTTCGCTGGGGAGAAATCCCTCGCTGTCGGATTTACCGACAATGATCATTTCGATCGATTGTTGAGTTACAACGTCAATTACTCACGCAAACTGCCGGGACCTCTCAAGCTCAGGCTCAACAGCAGCCTGCCCCTCCACCTACTATAGACGACGTCGACCCGTAGATCTTTGGGACGATTGTCGAAGTCGACGCCAGACTTCGTATAGTCTATATCGAATCCTTCGCCGGCGAGAAGGCTGTCGCGGTCAATTTTACGGATAATGACTATTTTGACCGACTGTTGAGGTACAATGTCAATTACCATGGTGACAAATTGGTCACCTACATTCCGTCTGGTCGCTGGGGGCTATTGGCAAGCGATTGCCAAGCGGTCATTCTTATTGGTGCCACGGGACGCCAGGCGTTCAAGGGAAGAAGATATACAGAGGCTTATTCATTACGCTATTTGCGAAGATGAGGCGGACCGGTCAAGATCTCAAGCGCTGGTTCACACTTACTGCACCAAGTGATTTCCTGTATATGCGAGGTCTTCATCGCACAATGTCTGAACATTCTTCGAGGCCGACTCGGGCATTGGAAAACACCATTCGCGCGATTCGACCAGCAAAAGACCCGACTCTCAACAAGCTCGTCACACACTCGCATGCAGCGTTCGAAATGTTTGACGGGTAGTCAAGAGACTAGATTTTTGKGGAGATATTGAGCGGCATTTCTTAGACCTGTGTCTGATTGTGAGGCACAGTTGAATGATCGTATCAGCGAAAGCCAGCATAGCTTAGACCGCAATTATATAGAGTGGTGACCGTTTACAATAGGACAGATTGAAACACGATGTTTCTTTGATCAACTTCTTTCAGTGACCTTTGGGCTTGATAACGATATTGCCGTGGAAATAATTCCGATACCCCAGTAAATGCATGTAATTATACCCCTGAAGGTTATCACAAGCCTGACCCCGTAGATGCCATCCAATCTTTGTGTCGGGTGCTTTTTCGAGGCCTCTTGCAGCAATCGTGCAAGAATGATTCAGGAATATTGTAGGGACCGCCTTTTGAGGGCATGTTCGGGGGTATGTTTGGTGGCACCTCTGAACGTATCTTTCAGGCGCGTCTTTGAGGCATCTCCAGGAACATGTTTTCGGGGCATGACTGCCACTCTTATGTATGTTTGTGCCATTGTTTGCTTTCTTGTTTGCAAAGCCATGTAGGTGCGCAGCGCGCAGTGCAAATCTGTTTTCAAGGAGCACGCAGTCGCAGCCCCTAGGCTAGGCCTAAGAAGGACACCCGGTGCGGGCCGCCGGGACGGCGCGGCGCGCCCTTAGACCCAACCGCCATGACCCTTGGGAAAACAGCACGCACCCGCAAACAAACAGTAGATGGTTGGGAGCAAATATCAACTCGTGGTTTAATAGTGCCCTACTATCAATAGTCGTCCATTGTACTGTTGCCACGTCTATCCACAGCAGCCTGTTGGTCCTCCCAAAAGCAAACCTTTGCATGCTTCCCCAGTTTGCCCGACACAGAACACCAAAAGCGATGAAAACAAAGCCCAAAGTGGGGATATTCCCCATCGATGCACTTACATCTATATTGATATTTTTGCTGCTCAGCTAAGCAGGAAGAGCATACACACTAGGACAGATGGGAAAGACCACTGCGGCACTCTGATATGTCCTTTTTCTATTCGTGCACCGGGATTAGGAGAATGAAACCGTTACTACTCCACGGCAGAACGCAAGGCTGGAAAGAAGAATCATGGTGTCTCTAGCTCCAGCGCTTATCACATAAGTAACACAAGAAGTTCGTTGCTATGATGTGCGAACCTGACTTTTACTTTGAAGATTAAGTTGGGATCCCGACCCACAGGGTTTCAGCMAGAGCAAATAGCGGAGCTATATGGTGGGATATCTTGGTCAACCAGGGAGCCTACGGACAAGTTTGACTTCGCAATCGATTCGATCAAGCAGTCAAGCGAGCACTAGGAGACTCCGTTGGTGCTCCCCGAATCGGAGTCTCGATATTCTTCCTTGATCATGCAACGTGGACCAAGATCTTCATAGTTAAGGACAAACGTCCAGCGCGTCCTTCACCCTCTAAATCGTACCTAGGACCAAAATGGTGCTATCTTACGTCGACTGGTCGCCCAAGAGGCGGCTTACGGTACGCTGGGGGAATGAGCAGCGCTCTCGACCGCCTGCGGATGCCCTGTCGTTGGTAGGGTATCTGAAAACCACTAGGTTTGCACGTTCATACATGATTAGGGCGCAAAAGCAAGTAAATCATCCACTCTGTGCTTCTTCTCCTGCCGCCTAATTGCATCGATCCTCGGTCTCAAGCCTTTTCCACTGACCACCACGCTCAAAAGCTTCGAGAATTCATCCATATTGCAAAATACAGTCGATTCGTACCCCACCAGCAGGTCTGTGAGATTCGCTTAAACCGAGAGAGTGGGGCCAGCGGAAACAGAAGCGAATGGAACGACCATGTCCCTGACAGCAGTTTCAGGGGCTAAGGCAGCCGGATACGCATTTTCTCCATTCTCTTTCTGGTTACCCATAATCATTGACAGCCACTGAGAGGTGGGGGTATCCACATGTACCGTTTTACTTTAGCAATTACGAAAGAGAGCTTCCAGCGTTGGGGTTTGCCCTTTCAGAAATTGAAACCATTCACGCGCAGCCCTAGGCCGAAGCTGCGACGAAGAAGTGTGACGACCGACGCTGAGAACTTTCTGTGCGTTCAGCACACCAGAGATCAGTGTTTGGAGGTGTCGACCCCTAGAGGCTGACTTAATATGAGCCTTCTGCCAGTGGCGGACGAAAGTGTCACGATTATATGCGGAAGAGATTGATAATCTTGGGAAGTCTAGGCGATTGGATACCATGAAAAGGCGAGCCAAAGGGTTTGTCCAGCCTTTTGTTAAGAGACGCAAGACAACCAAATGGGCACTAGTGTCGCTGTTATCGAGAGCTCGATGACACAGTCACGGAGGGCAACGAGTAGCTCTGCCCACAAGCAGGGAAGGTCGGAATCGACATAACCCTGTTATTGCGGACCACCCCCTTCTCCAGCTCCTCAGTCCCTTCCGCCTCTACGAGCCATTTGTCTGCACCTTCTGCCCTGCACCTCACCAGTGGTTTGAGGTAGAAGCTTCCCCCGCCAACCTACGCCAGTATAACTGAATATCTGGATAGCTCAGGCAAGCCATTATCCGTGTCACTCAGATGGAAAGCGTTCTTGTGATAAGATTTTGCTCCTTCGCCTGGCCAATGGCAGCCTGGTCAGGGCCTGGAGTGGATGGTTTGGCCAGTTATTAAGGTTCTGTGTAACCTTTCAACTTCCTCCGCTTTCCAAYCTGACCAGAGAGGCACTGACCAGGTATCAAAGTAGGGGGTCGCAATGATTAGATTGGTGCCACATATCGTACCCGCAGCAAGCTTCACCGCCAAAGCACTCTCAACTGCTAGCCTACCAATGCTTTAAAGTGGCAKATTGCTCATCGACTCTCGAGCCAGAGTCTCCTATCAATGCATGGAGGTTTCTACAAATACCCACTGCTGGGAAAGTGCCACAATACCAGACAGAGGTGGAAGTTAAAGCCCTGGAAAGGAAGGGTCTTGGGTAGGAAGGCCCCTGTCCAGTATGCATTGTCTGAAAATTTATAAGTAATGGATTGGTACTAGTATACAGGATTGGGATAACACGATTGCACCTGATGGCTGCAAGCCAACTGTGGGGCAGGGCTATGCTGATCTTCCAAAAGCTTGTAGACAAACAAGACACTTTGGGATCAATGAGCCCCACACGAAGGCTCAAGCGGGAAAGACCCTGGCTCGAGGAAGGACGCTCGACATGCTTCTTGGTCGCGCAGATTGGTGTCGCTTATGAGGACGGCTTTGAGTAATGTTGGTCCTCAAGCTCTTTGCTTTTCATTTTGTTGAGCAAAAGATCTTCCTCATTGCCCATAATATACCGCTCCGGAGATGGGGATAGCTTTAGAGTAGGGCCGTACTTAGGCGCGGCGACTGACAAACGCTTAAACGGATAAGTATGCTGAGGAGACTTCCCAAAGACGAGATCAGGGCGAGGAGATTTACCTTACGTCGTCAAGTTAACGAAGGCTCAAACAGTGATCTTGGGAACAAGGGGGTAACTCACGCCGACCGTTCTTCACGATCACGCAGATCAACGGGTCCTCAGATACAGAGAGAGGGCCACAACTACGCCGGTACGTAGTTTATGCAGGAATCGCGTAAATGGGTTGTCCTTTAGCCATGCGCGGAGACGAGAAAATTTTTCGTTCTGCATCGCGTTGAGATTATCGGGTTTCGCATGTGAGGCGGCATAGGAGGTAAGGGGTATCCATAAGTGCTACTGGCAGACGATGCCGATCTGCGACGTGGTCATGGAGAGGTAGGGGATATGTAGGAGGGGTTTGTCGAGGCGGACGGCTTAAGATAGACGTTCCTTCTCCGCGCATGTGAGGAGGCATATGAGGTAAGGGATATCCATAAGTGCTACTGGCAGACGATGCCGATCTGCGACGTGGTCATGGACTTCTTGATTATGATATCGGCGACATAGTAGCTCTCTTGTGAATATCTGCAGTCCAAATCAAGCGTGGCTCTACAGCCATCGTTATACATGAGGTAAGGGACATGTAGGAGGGGTTTGTCGAGATGCCTGGTCTGGGTAGGGCTCCAGGGTAGCCATGAATGTATGGATCGTCCACGCCATGTTCAGAATATTCCTTGTATGCTCGTTTATCGGCCTGCTCGAGGTTCTGCTTGCGCACGTAGGGGCTTCGTCCAGACATGTTGGACGATCAACACGTGGTCCCGAGTAGGACGAAGGAGCAAATGTCATGAAAAATGGGAGGTCTTCGGTAAGAGCATGAGGTGTGTCAAGAGGCTGTCGCCATGGAGAGCCGAAGACATTGCATGGCCTTAGGGTAAGAAAGAGTAGGAATATGATGGGGCAAACGATGTTRTTGTTGTTGTCGTTGTCTTTCATTCTCGTCGATGTGCGTTGCCCAAGACCTCATTAGTCATTTGGATGTGTTCTCTATAATGTCCCAAAACCTCATTCATGCGCTCTTGTTGGACATGTCTCCGATGGCGAATATGTTCTTCCTGCTGCTGCTGACGAGATCGCTGTTATTGCGGAAGGTTTAATCGAAGGGCATCCTCTTGCTGCTGCTACAGTTGACTTGAGGTAGAATGCAGCTGAGTAGTACACCTGATCCATCGCTCGTACAACGACTCGGTGTGATCTCGTGGTTTCCTGAAGGGTATTTAGTAATGTTATAACAAAGTCCTAAGATCACCTTGCTTACCAAAGAATCACTGTCTCATGGTTCGCCCTGCATGCATTTGCATCAGATGGCGCTGCTGCTGTAGCTGACGGTGCGTTGTCGTAGTCTTTCACTGCCTCAAGACGAAGTAAATTATGCACTGACGGATTCTCCCTGTCATAAAGAAGGTATTGGTACAAATCTCGGACCGATCTGAGGATATGGCAATACAGCCAGTAAGTGTATTGTAACTAGGATGGGTGAGGGTTCGATAGGACTAGAATAGCAAGGGTGGCAAGGACACTCTATTCACACAATGTTACGGTCGCGTAATACCCAATTAAGTACCACTGCTCCTGTCCAGCATGTTCGAGATCTCTAACGCATCGACATCACCAACGCACAAACCACAATTGCAACCCACAACGTTACTACTACGCACCAATTACTCCTTGTCAAATACTGTGACTACCCTCGCTCTAGACCGTACTATCCCTGCCCCTTTGCCTATGTTACGGCAGCTAATAATAATACTAGAATATGTGGACACCAATTCCTTTTCTTAAATCAGTCTGGCGTTGCGTTAAAGGCTTTTTCTTAACGCTTGAACTCGTTTTTGATGCCGATTATCGCCGCGAGATTTTTGACTGGCTCTTCCACGGCGTCCGTGTGGCAGACCCCATTTAGGGGCATCAACCGGCCAGTCACTGTGTAGGATACCCTCTCCCTGCGAATTCGTTCCCGATTTTGTTCTGACGCAGCGGTTAGCAGCCAACCAAATTCCCAAATATACACAAGATGAAAGCTGAATGTGGTAGAAAATTTGGGTATTCTAACCCGGGAAGCTTTGTTTGGATGGGCATTATGGCTTCAAGGCTTAGGTAGCAGATGGGCAATTGTTCCGTTTCGAGCGTTTTTTTAGGGTGCCTGTTGCCAATAGGCAACACGTTTTGAACTCAGAGAGCTCGGCGAAGAGAAAACCCAAGGACCATTGCGATTGTTTTCCTGCGTGCGTGCTTCTTCTCTCGATATCCTCAGAATGACAAGTATATCTTACCGTAGTTTCATAGTTAGTAAGCCGTTAAGCGAAATCGCTTTACACCGCCAAGTCAAATACGCCAAAGTCACCTACTTCACCCTCAAGATCACCCGGAAAGGCACCGAGACAACATCGATGAGCAGGAAGTCCATACAACACGCTCGCTCTGCGTTACTGTTTGATCATATTTGATTATATAATCTTCTTTTAGTAATTATATTTGGAGGGAACCACAGCCGATTTCGCTTCCTCGTATGAGGACTGGTTGCAGCATAAACTGAGCTTTAATCCACTTCCGCTCAATCTCATCAACCTTTTCTCTCGAAATACCGAGGGAACGTCAAAAAATAGACCGGCCTCATCTAGCTGGGTTCCTCCAGCGGAATGGCAGTCTTCACTAGCACATCCCTCCAATAATGTTGTCGATACAAGCACCGAAACACGTAAAAGACGCTGCATTAGCCTCTCAGGTAAGTTACTGCGATCAATTCAAAGTCTCATTAAACAAGCAGACTTGTATGTGACTATAGCTGATGTTCAATAGGGCTAGATGCGTTGAAAGGACGACTAAAGAACTCAAAGTGGGCACAAGCTTCCCAGCCGTCATCTGGAGTCGGACAGGACCCTCCTCAACCGCCAAATCCTGCTCCCATCGCCGCAGCTGGCATGCTAGGCAAGTCTCTTGCAGCTCTGATACACCCATGCGCGACTAATTGCAAATTCAGGCTCTCCCGGTATGGATTATCCACCTTACTACTCACCCTATCCCACTTTACCAAGGGTGTTTCCCATAGCCTTACCAGATTTCTTCGCCGTTTACTTTGTCGGATACCCCATGCCTATGGCTATCTAACCCGGCCTCCAACCCCAACATTCGCCAGCACCAGCATCAGCACCAACACCACCAGCGTCAACACGCGGTCCGACCGTTCAAAACCATCGGTACCTTCAGACTTACACACACCGCATCTTTACTATCTTACTAGAGCTAACGCTGGTCTGGAACCCGATTGGGCCGCGTTGTTATGGCACGGCAACGAATACGTCAAATATGAAGTGTGTATCATCGGTCTCTCCTGGATTGTGCTCTGGAGCGTGAAAGCGCGGCGGAATCGACACCATCATCCATGAGATCCGATCAGATGTGGCGACTGGCTTAAACAGTCCTATACATATTTCATTCGAGCCAGTATGACCTCAGTCCATTCGTATCGGCCTTCGACCAGTAGTACAGGCAATACAAAAGCCCCCTTAAATCGGCAAACTTCGCTATCATCATTCCCGTCAACTCGGACAGCCTTGAGCCCATCTATACGAAGCAACGAAACCCTGAACAGCAATGGACACGGTGGTCTCGGCCGAGGAGAAGCTAGACAGGAGGCTTTGGAGTCGGGAGGTGGTGAGGCTGCGAGAGCTGTATGAGGTTTCTTCATTCTTTGGATTGATTTTGAAGCAAGCTTGTCTGGCCTGGCCATCTCTTGCCTCTGCGCCAGCACCCGCCGCCCCTCTTTCCAGTACCCTCCACCCCCCAAGACATAGGTAATAGGAACAAGTTGCTCATAAAATTGATCGACTTCGGCTTAGCTAGCGGAAAAACTCCTTCTCTTCCAGGGTTAGGATCTATCGGCAGCAGCTCGCGTGCTCCGTCAACGCCACAATTTTCTCCAACAAGGCAACCTTGCCAGCAGAATGGGATCTCTAAACCTACGAGAAGGCCGAAGTCACAGTACCCCGCAAATTCGACGGAGTACGTGTACGCTGTTGGCTTTTTGGAAGACGGCGCCATCGCGCAGCTCACGCAAGAATTCGAGAGGGTTTTGTTCTCCAAGGGGGCACGCGTGAAATGTACACCTGGATCTACCATGGGGTTCTGTAATCACTGGTGTACTGGCCAAATTGATCAACCTGGAATCATTCCAAAACAGACACCTTCCATTTGACCAACACAAAATGGCTGCATCCGCTCCTGTATCGCCTATGGCTCCTCCTCGGCCATTATCACAACCAACGCAACAAATGACACATCCGCACCTATCCACGTGGCAAGAGAACGGCTTTGGCATGCCACCGCCAGCTCGAACTCATAAGCGTAATCGAAGTCAATCCGTCCCAATCGCTGTCGACTTTTCTATGAGGGAATTTCCCTGTTGACTACATCATTATCATGGAACGGTGGGTGGACCCGCTCCGTATTTAGCGGCCTTTGGGCAGGGACTCTTTGGCATGTTTGCTCGTTCCGGGGCTTGATTGTGAGGGGGAGAGGTGGAGGAGGCGATGAGAAGATGCGAGATCAACAGCTCTCAGCCTACCCACGGACAGAGATTGGAAATGGAACGAATCATCCTCCACACGATAGCTTAGGCTCACAACAATAGCGCCTCCGAGGATCTGGGGATCGATCTTCAAACGGCACGGATAGGGAGCGTCCATCTCGACCCAGCTTTATGACGAATAATTCACCATTCCGCACGAATTTAGACTCCCCGGCCTATACAGTGCCAGAGAAGTTATAAGAGCAAGCGCTGGAAAGCTTTTCTGCGGGGGAAGCCGGGTCAACTCTCATATGCCGCGACCGTGGATGCAGTGAACAGTGTTTTTGAAGACGCAATCCCTAATCTAAGGGGGGGGTAGGAGGCGCTGTGGGGAGCTCACAGTGAGAACGACGTCCAGCGCATACCCCGCAGAAACCCTCTCCGCCTAGACAAAAATTCTCTTTATCATCTCATCAACTCTTGATGATCTTCCCTCCGGATACTTGAACGATATTCTGGCGCTGTGGGGAGCTCACAGTGAGAACGACGTCCAGCGTATGATCGACACTATATGTCAAGCCAACGACGGTGACGSGTGCTATCTTGAATCTGGCGACCATCGAAAAGTCGTCTCCCAATATTTTGGTTGGAACAAGCGATGTACCCAGCTCCTTGCCGATGAACTGTGGCTCGTATGGTGCCGTAAGCACTACCAGCAACGCCGCTACAACCTTCAGCAAGAAGGTATATGACATCTGGAGAAGCTCGAACTTGTCAGACACCAGATAGAAAGACTCAAGGATATCAAAGAGATCGCTGGTTGGGACATCGCTCCCACAAGATAGAACAGATCCGTCTTGATCTCCCAATACTGTGGCAGGAACAAGGGATGTACCCATCTCCTTGATGATGATCTGTGGCTCGTGTGGTGCTGTACTACCAGCAACGCCGCTACAACCTTCAGCAAGAAGGTATATGGCATCTGAAGAGGCTCGAACTTATTGGTTACTAGATAGAATGATCTAAGAATATTAAAAAGATGAATAGTTAAGGTATCGCTCTCTATGAAAAGGAACAGACTTGTCTTGATGGTTAGAATGTAGCTGCTGTAATTGTAGGAGCCGACTGTCATGGATCCAGCCCGAGGGTCCCGTTGCCACCGCCCCCTGGCTGCCTAATTGGGACTAGCGCTGTAGCTGCAAGCTTACCTCGCACTGCGCACCGTTGCTTAAACATAGATAGATGCAATTCCATCCATACTGAGGCATTGCAGCCATCCAGGTCCCGCCTAGTCCCTGACAGAGCCGAATCACCTGCATCACCTGTCTAGGAACGACTTCTACAGCCTTACCTGGGATCCAGCAAGTCATACGCGGGACTTGACATCATGTCAGGGGAATTGGGTCAGCTCTCGTATGCCGCCACCATGTTTGCAGTGAGCTTGGTCGAGGCAGAGATTATGGCCAGTGCGTCGGCGAGATTGTCCTTTGTACTGATTCTCTGACCGCTGACCACGATTCTCAAGGACGCGATCACATGCACTAGCTTCGACAGTTCGAACCTTATCAATACTACTACTAAACCGTTGTTGTTGCCGAAGGTGTAGGGGACAAAGCGATGGCTGTGTTTATCAGACAACGTGGACAGGAATTGGCAGATGATACTGTTGAATGGTTCCGATCGAAGCCTACGATGGCTAGCGATTTACTGGGGATTGTTCGAAGGTTTACCAGTCTATCAGAAATGGTGAACTCGATTCGCATTACTATTCTGGATACTCGAAGACTGGACCAACTCGGTGTACAAGACTGGAGAGAAACACATCGCCGATATAGATCGCTCTCTTCTTTACCGAACGTTTCTTGACGACATCACGCTATTTAGGGATACCGGGGCGCCTCGTGGCATGGCTAGACCGGGTCATTGTTGCAAAAGGGGCATCGTGGCATACAGACGTCCAGACTGAAGCGAGCTCTACGTAAGAGGCTGAACCAGGTTCTCAAGAAGATTCCATGACCGAAACAACCGGTAGCTCGGTGCCAAACCTGATCTCGACATGTGGATACCTGCATCCATTCAGACTGCCACCACCATGCCGAGGAGGATCATCGCCAATATCTTCCAATGGTGTACTCACGCTAAGTAAGGAAAGTCCCTCCGGTAAGCACTAGTACTCCTCGTTCTAAGCATAAAGAGCGATAGCTTTTTAACTACAAGACTCTAGAATCTACGCCTTTATTCTTAAGCTTCTACGACTACCGTGATCTAATTATTAATGACCATCTCCCTGGACTTTTAGCGGACAGGGAGGTCGCCTATGAACACTACTAGTGTTACCCCGAGAGACATCTGAAAATTCGTTCGAAGCTCGACAGATCGAATCGCGGCAAGTGCTTATCGTTTCCATCATCCGAGGGACGCCCCACCGAGAGTTCTTGTTACAAGTCAGCCACCTGGAGATCTATGACGAGAAGATCCATGATCTTTTGAGACCTCAAACCGACGGTGACACTGAACCAGGGACTGCGCAGTAAGGGGATCAAAGTGCGTGAGGATTCAAAGCGAGGAGTTTTTGCAAGTCCGCTGGATGTCAGGGACTAGGCGGAACCTGAATGGCTGCAATGCCTTAGTATGGATGGAATTGCATCTATGAAGGTCTAAGGCAATGGTGCGCAGTGCAAGGTAAGCTTGAACTGCGGCGCTAGTCCCCATTAGGCAGCCGGGGGACGNGAAGGTCTAAGGCAATGGTGCGCAGTGCAAGGTAAGCTTGAACTGCGGCGCTAGTCCCCATTAGGCAGCCGGGGGACGGTGGCAACAGGGCCCCCAGGCTGGATCCATGATATTACCCCCCCCTCTATCATGCAACGCCCGCGTTGCATTGTTGTAGGCATGTAAATACAGGAGTAAAGTACTTTCCTATTTATTGCATGATTTATAACCTTTAGATAGAAACACTCCTTATGATAAGCATTCTAAGATTGCCTCTGAGTTTATATCTCGAGCGTAACAGTTCTGCTTCCTTAGTTGTTATGATTTAGCTTGGTGTTGGCGCTTCTGACGGTTCTTCTGGGTTATTAATCATGTAACAGCATTGCCAGCAAGGGCGTCCAGTCAGCCGGTTTCAAAAACGATTGATGTGGACCCGGCTTGTCAGGATATTTGTGGTGGAAGTTAGTGATTAGGCTATTGTAACCGTCCGCGTCCTAGTATGGCTGCTACTTAGGTGGCTCCTCCTCCCCTGGGAATTTAAGCTTGTACATCAGGCACCCTCTTCCGCCTGTATTTACATCCACCCGTCTCTTGTCTATCCGTGAGTCCAAAACCTTATCCACTTTGTTAACATCTCCTCTCTTATTGATCTCTAGCGGCGGTGGTGGCAGCTGTCTTTGTCCTGGCAAGGGGTTATCGTAGGCATGATGAAGTAACCACGGGTGGAATACTGGAAAGATGGATTTTATTGATTGCGGTAGCTTTAGTTCGTATGCGGAGTTGCTAATAGCCCGTACTATTTTGAAGGGTCCTAGGTTCTTGTAATCTAACCCCTTGCTAGGCCTCTTCGTTTTGATATTCCTAGCGTTGAGCATGATATTGTCTCCTATATAGAATTCTGGAGCTGGTTGTCTGTGACGGTTGGTATATATCTTCTGCTGAGCCTGTGCTTAGATGAGCTCCTCTTGTAGGTGTTTGCGTAGCTTCTCGATCCTCTCGATGAGTCTATCGGCGGTGACCGAGTTATACGCTTGTCTCGGCGTACCTTGGGCCTATGGTGTAGGAGGCTCTAGTCCTGAGCGAGGCAGATACCCCTTTGTAACTAAAAATGGTGGTATACCCGTGGACGAGTTAATGCTTGAATTTGTCTTAAATTCTGCCACTGGTAGCAGCTGGACCCAATTGTCTTGCTGGTAATTGATATACGCGCGGAGGTATTGCTTAAGCGCTATATTAGTAGCTTCAGTCTGGCCATTAGTTTTAGGATGAAAAGCGGTTGAAAGCTTCGGAGTAGTGCCTATCCTCTGGTATAGACGTTGCCAGAAGTGAGATACGAATTGCGTCTCTCTATTAGAGATGATGGTATCTGGATAACCCTCTTCATGCTAAATCCATTCTATGAATGCCTAGACTACAGCTTCTACCTCTATTGAGTTGAGGGCTATAAATCTCCTCTTCTTTGATAGTCTGTCCACCACGACTATTATATGTTGAAAGGAGCGCCCGTCCTATCTATAGATTGGTAGTGGGGTGATGAAGTTGACGCTAATGTCCTTCCAATAGCGCTCTGGCATGGGTAATGGCTTAAGTAGGCCGTGTTTGCTATCTCGGTAACTCTTAGTCCTCTTATAAACGTGACAGTTTCGAATGAAGCGTTGTATTGTATCAGTTATTCCTGGCTAGTAGAAGTGGCGGCTTATCTTGTAATACGTCGTAGCTCGGCCTCTATGCCTAGCTAGTAGCGCTTTATGTTGCTCTGATACTATCCTAGTACGTAGCTCTGCTAGGTCTGGGATATAGAGCCTTCTAGTAATATATATTAAGTTGTCCAGGATCTCGCAGTCACCTAGCTCAATCTTTGTATTCCGATAAGCTGGCGGCAGCTTCTTGTCTCCTGCCTGCTTCGCTGTTAGTATGGCCTGACCTAGATCATCGTTTTTATACGCGGTCCTCACTTGTTGTAATAGATCTCCTTCCTGAGCTGATGAGCCGTTGGCTGGTTCTTTATTTGACTCCCCAGCCGGTGACTCTAGGAACCTAGATAGCGATTCTTTATTCGACTCCTCGCTATGAGGTTCCCTTTCGCCTATGTCGTAGACCATCGCTGTAAGTTTGGCTGTTGTAAATTCTGATTCGTCTAGGAGCATAGTAGCTAGGGCTATAGCATTACGAACGCCTTCATCGAGGTTCTTCCTTTTAAGTAGAACCCTATCCTGGAATTGCGTACGTTCATCGTCTCTGGTTGACGGTAGGTCCCCTGGCCGACGAGTTAAGCTATCCGGCTTAGTACCCTGGGTGCCTGGCCTATAAGTTATCTGGAAATTGAATTTGGTGAGGAACTCAGCCTATCTCGCCTGTCTCCTATTTAGGTGCTTTGTTGTTATAAAGTACTCTAGATTTCAGTGATTGGTTAAGATTTTAATAGGATCCTTAATAGATATCCTAGCKAGCTTTGGTCGCCATTCCTCAAAGACTTTGATAATAGTGAGTAGCTCTTTGTTATATATCTTATAGTTATATTACTAGGGTGTCATTTTCTTTGATAGAAATGCGACCGGGTGTAACTCGCCAGCTTTATCTTTCTGGGATAATATTGCAGCTATTATGTAATCCGACGCATCAGTCTTAAGCTATATCTCTAGGTTAGGGTTGAAGTGCCTTAAGATAGGAGCTTCTAAGAATGCCTTCTTTAACTGTTTAAAAGCTTTGTTGTGGGTTCTATTAGGAGGCTATGGATACGCGAATCCTTTCTGTTCTATCTTTGTTAGCTCTGTGAGGGGTGCTGCTATACTTGAATATCCTTTAATAAATCTCCTATAAAAGTTAGTAAAGCCTAGGAATGATTGTATATCCTTGATGTATGTCGGTACCTCCTAGGCTTGGATGGTATCAACCTTAGTAGGATCCATCTTTAACCCGCTTATGGTGATGATAAGCCTAAGGTATTTAACAGAAGTGACATGAAATTGGCACTTATTAATGTCTAGGAATAGGCCTGCCTCTTAGAGTCTCTGGAGGACTTTGCTTATGTGTTCAATATGTTCCTCTTTTGTGTCACTGTAGATCAGTATGTCATCTAAGTAGGCTGTATAGAATAGGTCTAGATATTCGTGAAGGGTCTTATTGATAAAGGATTGGAAAGTCCCAGGCGCGTTGCAGAGCCTAAAAGGTATGACTATATACTCGAAGAGGCCGTATCTGGTTAGAAATGCCGTCTTCTGTTTATGACCTTGCTTTATCCATATTTCATTAAACGCCGCTATAACGTTGAACTTGTTATAGAGCCTCGCCCTACAAAGCCTGTCCAGCGTGTCTCTAATTAGTGGTGGGGTATTCCTATTCTTGATCGTTATGGCGTTCAGTGCTCTGTAGTCAACGTAGATGCGTAGGCCTCCGTCTGGCTTCTTTATGATAAGGACTGGGACGGCATATAGTGAAGTGCTAGGCCTAATATAACCCTTTCCTAGCATGTTATTAATGTACTCCTTAACAACCTTAGTCTGGTTACGAGACATGCCGTACGCGCGTTTAGCTGGTGGCACTGAGTCTTTGACGAGGTCGATTGTATGGTCTGTTGAATGATGTGGGGGAAGTTTGCTCGCGTCGACAGGATTCTAAACATTGATCCACTTGTGATATTCCTTTGGCACCATGGTGTACAACTGCTTAATGGATAGCAGCTTCTTCCTGAGTTTACTGAAAAACTTTTCGTAGTCCTCCGCGGTGATGACTAAGATGTCCGCGGTTAACTGTGCTCTTAGTGAGGCCTGCTCTTCGAGAGCTTCAAAGTCCTTGGGCTAGAGGGTAATAACGTCGTTGGAACTTTTGCTTGCCATCCTAGAAAACGTATAAGCGGAGACTTCCGTAATATCTTGTTGAGTTGTAGGTTTCTCTGTGGCATAGTTAGTGTTGCCATAACTGCTAATTACGACCGGCTTGGAATGCACGAGGCAATCTGATATACAGTAGTCTGACTTTAACTTTATTGTCCTTTTAGTAAATGAAATGTTCGGATCGTGCTGCGCTAGCTAGGGTATGCCTAGTATAATGTTGAACCTTCCTAGTGCAGTCACTAGACACTAAACTTCCTCAACGTGGTCTGAGAAAGCCAGCTTGACTTAGGCCATATGGGTTATGTTAGGAGCTTTTTTGTGATCGGCGAGCTTAAGTTTATATGGGATAGTTAGTTGTAATGTTGGCAGCTTCTTTCTCCTAACAAGTCTCTCGTTGAGAAACACTGACGTGGCCCTTGTATCTGTTATTGCGTGTATCTTTGTCCAATGATTATTAATTAGGATCCTTCCTGGGAAGTCTAGCTGTCTGCCCCGTTTTAGTACAGGATTATATGGTCCCTCCATAATATCTGTGGTGGCAAGGGAGTGAGCGTGGGAGATCGGCTTAGTCCCAGCTTCTAACTATTCAATCCTGTTGCGCACTTGTTGATCCCTGGTCACGACTAGATTAGGGATTAGTTATTTTCCAAAGAGGATCTATCTTCAGAGTTGGTATAGCTGGGATTATCTATGTGGCTATCCTAATCAATCTCGATGGACGCTAGACCCGTTTTTAATTCTTCCTTTGTAGGCTAATCTTTATCTTTGTATGGTGTATCGTCGTCACTATGCCTATGCCCTTCCTTCAGACATTTAAAGCATTTGCCACTCTTCCGTAGTGTTCGGATAATATGGTTTGGGATATTAATCCCCTTAGCACCGTCCTTAGTCCTAGAAAAGGTATTAGACTTTGATAATAAGTCTCTAGCCGCGTATTTTGGAGTATCGTTGGAGGGCTTGGATCTAAAACCTATCTTAGACTGAGGGTACTGAGTTGTCTACCGTGCTATGATCTTGTCGGTGTTCCTTATATCTGACTTGATCTTCCTTACGCTAGCGGCATAGGCTTGAAAGGACTCTATTAAGATTCCTGTTACTTTGAATATTAGTCTCTTAGATAGGTTCCTCTTTAGTGCTTTGATCTTATCCCTATCAGACATCCTTAAGTTGGAAGTGACTGTAACGAATCAAGCGTAGAACTCTGGAAAGGTTTCCTTAGGGTTCTTATAGCCTATTCGGAATGCCTGACTATATAGCTCTGCATTTGCCTTCCTATAGAGGTCCTACTCTTTAAAGACGTCTGTTAAATCCTTTATTACTTTATCAAAGGACTTGTAAGGGAAATCGGACCTAGGGTCTGCCCGTCCCTTAACGATATTAAACGCCGTTGACTTTGTGTTGTTGTGAATAAAGTTGATACGCCTCTAGTTAGTGCTATACAACGAGGGGGCATTCCTAAAAATAGATTTGACACCTATGCGCTAGGCTTCAAAGTCTTCTATGTCGTCTGTCCTATGGAAGAAACCTAGGCCTTTATACTGATTGTTATAGCTTTCTACCACTGTTCTTTGTAGCCCCCCTATCCCTGGAACTTATTGATTGCTTTGCGGTTGGGTAAATATATTCCCTGTTGTTTGCGGTGGATATGTTTGCTTAGGGCTAAGTGGTACTTGTTGATTCGATCTAAACTGATGAGATGTTGGGAATTAGGTGAAGGAATTAAGTAATATGTCCTGTGTGCCACCGATTGGTCTTGTTGATGTGCCTTGTTGGCCATTTTGGCTATGTATTTTACGTCTAAGCTTTGTTACCTCTTTGACTAAGGCTGCGTTTTCTTGATATAAACTCTGCAAGCGGTCTCTATCCCCCGAATTGTTTAGATTTATGATTGTCGCCTCAGCAACCTTTAGCTTCTCCTTAGTCTTTTGTACTGTAGCCACGTATTTGAGAATCTGTTTCCGCTATCTATTATTCTCTTCGTTAATCCTGCTAAGTTCTAATAGGGTATTGTTGATAGCGTTTTGCATAATCCATGGCTTTTTCTAGGTAAAAGTAGTAAGCTCTTTCTAATTAAGCTCCCTAACTAGCGTTCTAACATCATTAGTAGCGTCTATTATTATGACCCTATCCTTATCCCTAGGTTTGAAGGTATATTTTCTACCGGGGTCTTTAGCCTTGCCCTGTTTCCTAAGGGATGTTTTAATAGGATTAGAAGGACCTGCTCTGTCTTCTTCTAGATGTAGGTATTGCGTGTTAAATTCTTTACTTAATAAACTTTCCTGTTTAAAAGGGTCATCTTGCTCTGGTCTCCTCCCTTATCTTGTTATTAGCTACGAGTGGCTGTCCTGCTGAATCGTCTGAGACTGAGATTGTGGGGGGTCTTTTTGTGTTAAAGCCCTCTCTCGCGCTCGTGTCAACACCCCTTCTTAAGCATCTTTGGGAGGTAGGCCCACTCCTAAAGAGTTACGTTTCCGATTAGGATTTGATATCTTATCGCTCCCCTGGTCCGGGCTGAAGTTGGTATTGAGACGAGCTAAGATGGTGGTTGACACGGGCTAAGATGGTGGTTAGGAAGAAAGTATTAAAAAATTTAAATTAGGTGTCACTCTTTCTAAACAACAACTTATCCACGCGTTTTTGGGAATAAAATAAAATGAAGTAAGAAAATCAGTGGTATTACTCCTAGAGATAGTATTATATAAGCGTGCTCTTAGAGTTTACGCGTCCCTTATAGATGTCCTAGTACTTGGGATGTAAAGTTGATTATCAACTTACGACCTATTGCAGCTGCTGCAGTTTCAGAAGGATAGATGTAATTATGTTAGGGACTAGACAGAACCTGAATAGCTGTAATGCCTTAGTATAGATGGAATTGCATCTATGAAGGTCTAAGGCAATGGTGCGCAGTGCAAGGTAAGCTTGAACTGCGGCGCTAGTCCCCATTAGGCAGCCGGGGGACGGTGGCAACAGGGCCCCCGGGCTGGATCCATGACACTGGAGGAGAAAATCTTGCAGGGCCCATCCCAGCTGCTTCGAGTCATCGCTAGAGGTGAATGATCGCGGCGGACAAGAAGCACCCCATTCGAAGCTCAGACTTCGTGGACCCACGCAATAGTGCAAATATTGACGAGCCCCGCCCTCCATGCTCTGTGGTACTTCGATGATTTCATTATTTTAGTTGCAATATCGCTCCCATTCCATCGCTCGCTTAGCTGTCCTTGCTAGCTTCCCCTTATTACCCCATTTTAGCATCATTCTAGCACCTTCTACCCCTTTTCTGATGGCCATTGCGCTGCAGACCTCATGTATATGTAGAACAGCTTCCATAGACCTTAGGAAGACAKGCAATGCAGTGTTTTATCACCCCTAGCATTGCAACAATTTTCATCCTTATAAACACGACGGACCAAGCTCGAGATATCTCCGAACCCTGCATGTTGTATTAAGCGTCATCCGCTCGGCTACCTAGCTCCCGCACATTCTCATCTCAGCAGCTGCGAGAATTGGAAAACTCAGGCTCCTTCACTGCAAGATTATCCACCCATCCTAGCCTGTTGATATGTCTGACCCAGCACCCCAGCAACGACTATTAACCAATGAGTACGTGATTGTCCTTCAAGAGGTTGGGTGTGAATATCCGCAACGCAACTCATCAAATTGCCTTCGCTAAGAAGCACGGACAACACGTGCTCAGTCACCCGTGGTTTCGGGTCTTAAGTGGCCAAGAGTCTTGGACATGTTACAAATCTCGCTTTTTCTAGCCGCCTTCATTGGCTACTTGGCAATCGCTCTCGCTTTGCCTCTTAAGAATAATATCAAGCATACTTTCATTCGAGGTATGTATACAGCCGAAGTGCCCATTCGCCCCCGACTGACATATTAGGACTGGCTCCGCCGCTCCTTTTGACGGGTCTCGGGTGGCCAAGACTCTTGGACATGTTACAAATCTCGCTTTTTCTGGCCGCCTTCATTGGCTACTTGTCCCTTGCTCTCGCTTTAATCCAGGTGGTTCGAGATACCAAGAAAGGGGGGTATGTTTGGGGTTTGTACGTCTGGCCCCGCTTGCCGAGAGATTGTGAGGAGGGAGATTATCTGGAAGCGAATTGGGAGCATGCAGAAATCACTCACCGCGACAACACCGATCTTGGTCCAACAACACGCGAATTCCATGGCATGGAGCGGTTTCCGATCTTCCGGCCACGGCATGTGACTGGAGGTCTTCGCGTGCCTACCAAGTGCTTCGGCAGAGTGAAGCAACCTGAAGAAGTTTTCCACGAAGAGTTTCTACGATATCTTTCCATGGGCCCGGAGAATTTACCCCTTCGATGAGTTGAGAAGCGTTTTTCTGAAATAGATGGGGAAGGGGGAGGCTGAGGAGAGGCAGAGCTTCTTAAGGGAGAGACGGACTGAGTATATGGAATCTTGCGATGGAGGAAGGAGAGAGAATACAAGATCCTAGCTAGATTAAGGCAAAGTGCCCAGTAGACGGGAAGCAGTAGTACGAATTGATCATCTCATATGTTGCTGCGCATATTCCTGCCATGTTGGTCTTAGCGTCACCATTCTAGGGCCTTCTACCCTACCTACGTTAGGTAATCATTGCCACCTATTGGTGATCTTCCATATATCACCTTCCCCTAGAACCTCGTTCCTCAGACTAGGCCATACAGTCACGATTCCATCCATCTTGCATTTCAACTCTGCGAGTCATGTGAAAGCAGAGGCCCAAAGACGAGGGCTGGATAGGGATAAAGGCTGCATTATATATATATATATCATTTCTTTCGCTTCTGGCGAGGGCGAGGCGATCCCCGTCACAACTTCCATACGACTACCGCCAGTCAAAGTCGGAGATTCAATCCCCTCAGTCGAGCTTGTCGAAGGCACACCCGGCAACAAAGTGAACCTAGCCAATGAGCTCGAAGGCAAAGGCTTGATTATTGGCGTTCCTGCAGCTTGCAGTAAGTACTTTGCACCTCAGTCTGCTATCCTCCCCGCAAGGGCGCTAACGACGGGCTTTATCAATAGACGACGATATCTTTGCGACTTTCAAAAAGCTGGCTAGGAGCGGATTGTCCTCGTTGGCGATGATAAACTGGATCTGAGTGAGCTGAAGGCTAGAACATTCCGATCGTGCTCTCGGGAGTTCGATGCCAATGGTCACATAGCGCTTTGCGATTTCGGGCTTTCCAAGGCCGATCTTACGAAAGATCAGACCACAATACCATCTGCGGTACCACAGAGTAGTTGGCTCCGGAAGTCTTACTGGATGAGGCAGGCTACACTRCAATGGTAGGTCCCTGGTCTCTTGGTGTGCTGGTCTTCGAGATGTGCTGTGGATGGAGCTCCTTCTATGCCGAAGATACTCAGCAAATGTACAAGAACAATGCTTTCGGAAGGATCCGCTTCCCCAAAGATGCATTGAGCACCGAAGGAAGAGATTTCGTCGAAGACGCCCGAGATACCTCGACAATCTGAAAGTACACGACCCCAAGGCTTATGCCATGAAGTAGTCCCTACCCCCGCAAGACATTGTGTCCATTGTCTTCAACATATGTTTTCCGATGGCTGGAGGCAATGCTCTCACCAGCACTACGAGCGAAGAGAAGAAAAAGAATCTGAAGATTGAGAAGATGATCCGCAAAGATAAGAAACAATAGGCGAGACAAGTAAAGGTAAGCAGAGCGAAACCTCGAAAGTCCGTACGGTTCGGTCTCGAGCCATCGCTGATCACATCTAATTCCAGGAACTCCGCGATAAGCTTGACGATGTAGAGAATGTAATCTTATACGAAACCATGGATAACCTCAGCGGGAACCTCGTGCATGAGAAATGGGGGCGGAATTGGTGGCGGCCGAAGATGCTGTCTTTGCCGCAAGGCAAGCAACATCATCATACGATTGCTCCTATGGTAGGCCATCCCTGGCATCTCGTTGAATAAATCTACCACCCCGAGAAAGCTGAGCTCTGACACGTAGCGCGAACAGTACAAGCTCCCCACTATCACACCACAAAACACCGATCAGCCGTTCCTCCTCATCTTCATCTTCACGTGATGACAGCGCCGAGATTACAGCAGAAGAGGAGGATTCCGAAGATTACTGCAAAGGTGGTTATCATCCAGTGAGCGTTGACGAGACGTTCAAGGACGGGCGCTATGTCATTACACGGAAGCTCGGATGGGGGTATTTCACCACAGTGTGGCTTTCTAGGGACACAGAGACGGGGAAGCACGTTGCCTTGAAGGTCGTACGGTCCGCCACTCATTACACCGAGACGGCTGTTGATGAGATTAAACTGCTCAACAAGATCGTCGCGGGTAATCCAAACCACCCTGGAGTTGACTTGAGTACTCATAGTTTTCGAGCATCAACGCGATCTTCTCAGTCGTCATGAGCCTGATGTCCGAGAGCAAGCCGTGTGGTCTCTCGGCAATATTGCTGGTGACAGCCCTCACTGCAGAGACTCTGTCCTCAATGCCGGTGCCTAGCGACATCTGTTCGCACTACTGGGAGATAGTCGCAAGTTTAGCATGCTGAGAAATGCCACATGGACCCTTAGCAACTTCTGTCGTGGGAAGACGCCGTAGCCAGATTGGCAGACGATTCGACTTCTTTTGGAAGAGAGCAGAGCTCAGCTGATGTTTCGGCTATCTATATGTACATATATATACACAGTGCCGTGGCCCGTCTTTAAGGATGATGACTCCTGTTTTGACATAATGATCACGAAGATTACCAACAAACGTTGGGTATTGCCGGCTAGCCCCCCCCCTTTTCTTCCATTACGGCGTCGATGTTAAGCACGAAGCGAGGGATTTCTTCGTCTTCTTACCCCGGTCCAAGAGTCAACCTAAGTTAGCCTCCCCCAAGCCAGCCACCAGTAGTACCTTTCTCCAGGAACGGGTGACTCGTGGTCGAGGGCGACATGGTCGCAACGCTGGCCTTCCCAAGGCTAAGACTGACGATGAGCTCGCGGAGATGGTGGACTACCTCGATGTGAACGCTGCCAATGGAACCGCTGACGCCGAAGCCACAAACAGGGCCACTGCGCCAGCTACAAATGGAGACGCTGTAATGGAAGAGATATAGATATGTTTGCAATCCGCGAATACATATAGCACACACAGCACAACTTTCCAGGTATTTAATTTTGTCGATCCCAGAGAACATATCACTCTTACGCGAATTGAATGCCGCGACGGAGTGATAGAATTGGCATTAACCACCCCCTACCTGCACGCTCTCTACTACAATCCCGATCCCATCTCCATAATCAACGCCTAATTCGACAAGACCGCTTTCTCAACGCCAATACCATCAGCAACCGACCTGAACTATTCATACCCAACCAAAGATTCCTACTACATTGGTTCCAGAAAACCAACACCGTCAGACCACTTCAACTACGGTCTGTCGGATACACCATATATATATATATACAGAGCGACTCTCAACAACGATACCCCCAGGTTCGGATCGAAGAGTCCAAATCAAACGGGCTGCCTTCGGCGCATAACCCTCCTCCAATGATTGACGAGAACGAGTTCACGCCGTCATCGTGGAACCATTTCCAATTGGATGTTCTAAAGGACCTTTGCCGAATGGGTGTAACAGGCTCAGGGTCATCGTATTCACCAACCAACCCTGCATATTCGCCGACCTCACCGGCTTATGGGCCCTCGTCCATCTCACCTACATCTCCAGGCTTCAGTCCCACCTCGCCGACCCTCAAAAACGAATCTAGCATCAGGTCGATCTTGCCGGTATGGAAATGGTACCAACGTATGGCGCATTGAGATTCCTGGAGCAGGGACTGGAACAATTATCCTCGGCCGAACAGCAACAGGCAGTGCCAGAAGGTGGGATGGCGCAATACTCGCAGCTACTATGCATTCATCCAAGATCTCRCCACTGCCTGGGAGCGAAAGCCTGTTCGCTCGCTTGATCTCGCCCATCAACATGACCGTCTTCGCCTCTTGAAGCTTAGCCATGAAGATAGTGGTGCGATATATGTCGCGCTTTCGGCTAGTGTGAAGACATATGATGAAAGTTGCCAGCTGTTATGCGTGACGCCGGAGAGTAATAGTGGCCTATTCTACATAATTCTTGGACTCTTCCATCCTAATTCAAAAGTCCGAGCCTCGATGGTGGATCTGCTAGAGCGAACTATGGGCCACGACGCTGGGACACAGCTGTTTCTTTTCTTGCAGGAGGTAGTTGCCTACCTTAATCACACCCCCAAAGAGACCTTGGTATTTAGATCTCTACCCAAYTCCGTTCTCTACGCTACCAACCACCCTACTGTCTCTGCCGCACGAGTTTTGCAAAGTTGCTATGCGATCAAGAAGACTTGCATCATACCTGACGACAATATCCGCCGGGCTACCTCATTAGGCACCAATATCTTCATGGACGAACATTCAAACAATTCATGGCTGTCTTCTCGGCTGCTCTGCCTTTTACCCACTCGAAGAAGCTGGATACACAGGAGAATCTATCGATGTTCACGATCAAAGAGACATTGGGTGCACCTGCAATCGTTATGCCTACACTTGTCAATCTAGCTATCTTATTCAAGCTTGTACAGAAGCAATATGAAGACCCTTTCTCAAGTGGTCACGATGAAGCAACGAGCTCAACGCTTTCGTACCAGATCGTGGACCAGACGAGACTATGACAGATACCCACCATCTTGAGGATGTGTTGGAGGATCAACTGTGCCATCATTAGATTGCTGCCATCGGTTAATAGCATGTACCGTGTTGTCTATCATGTACACTAGAAGCTCTTCCCTAGATTCAAGCACCTCAGGTGAGGCATAATCAATCCCGCAGGTCCATCACCTGCGACAGGATGGTACGCGTTAAAGAATGTCACCTCTCAGCCCTATAATTAGCGCGGCCCCACAAATAGCAGATCACCTCCATAAAATACCAATCAAGTCGTTTCAAGTTGCACGATTTCATAAAAGCCGCACACCTGAGAAAGCAAAATAAATGACACTGTCTTCAGATCATCGCGAAGATTCGGAGATCAGGTTCACAGTCATGGATACTAGACGACTAAGCGGACTTTTCATGCATCAATAGAGGGAGATCCTTCGAGCGAAGGAAGTTATTGCTATCATCAAACAAGATGTAGAGCGGTAAGTTATTGACCTGGCAACACCCTAGTTTTTTCGAGAGACAACCGATATACAAATATATGCTAATCTTCTTTTATGGTAGCGGGCATCTCGCCCACAACTTACTTCGCTCCATTGCCTACGAATTCTCTAACTGCTACGCTACTTCAACCACGAGAACACAAGCCTTGTGGTCAGAGAGTAGCCATCAAGAAGATTACACCTTTCGATCCTTCCATGTTTTGTTTGCGTACGTTATGAGAAATGAAACTGCTACGCTACTTCAACCACGAGAACATAATCTCTATACCCGACATTCAGAAACCGAGGGCCATGCAAGTTTCTCAGAAGCCTATCTTATTCAGGTATACCATGACCCGCATACCAGCAGCGAAAGGTTCTTGACTCGACTAACACATTTTGGAACTAAGGGAAATGGCTATGCACCGTGTCATTCGTACACAAGATCTGTCAGACGATCATTGCCGGTACTTCATCTACCATTTCCACGTGGAGTGAGGCTCAGAGACGCTGGACGAGCAGCCTACGACTGTGACAAACGTCCTCGAGCCTAGGCTCGACGCCTGTTTCGCTCTACATTGCTTGTGTGATGAAAAGGTCTATGTAGACTGTCGAAGGATCACGTCGGGCTCCGACATACCTTCGATACTTGTTGAGCGCGGTCAAGAGAACACCTCCACGGCTCGGCACGAGCTTGAACAGAATATGGATTCGAGGCGAAAATCGCCTGACAGAACGCGAAGCAGAAGCCGTCAAACCTGTCTTAAGCGTGTGAAGAACAGTACGGATCTGCTGCGACTGAGCCATACCATTGTGCATAACACGTTCAAACCTGCTTTGATCAAGGCTTTTGGTCCGTTTTTCGATAAGAAGTATGCTGGCCTCCGTTTGCAACTCCACCAAGTCGGATTGCCCTTGCCCGTCCGACGGGCAGTGCTCGTTGCGCCCGCCGAGCTCATCGACGAGATGACTAAGACTAAAGGCTTCAACGCCTTCTTGGAGGAGAGCCTTCAGAGCCAGATCCATAGAATGTGGCAATTGCTGGAGCCAGTATTTGGGAAATAAATAAGGAGGACATAAATGGCATGGCTACATTAAATACAGAGACCATCTTCTACCGTCAAGCTGCTTCAATTTTTAAAGTCCGGTGATGCTACGTGAATTCCTGAAAAATCCCACTTCCCACCAGCATCTACAACCCCAGCGTCTGTCTTTAAGATGCCTCAGGATGCGAGCCCCCTCCTTTGTTCGTAGCAGACAAGACATTCTATTGCATTCAAGCTTGATACCTGTGATGTCTATCTACCCTTGGACTTGCATTGATCATTACTTCGTAGGGGGGCCGTGAAAGGGGTACAGCACAGTGATCATGGTCAGGAAATCGTTGAGTTACAAGTACCAAACGCGGCTGCCCTCACTTATGTCTCATCTAATTTGACAACCAACGAGTCAGATTTAAGCTTTGTCTCGCTCGTTCGACCTTGTAACCAAAGACCGATTGCAAGGATGATTGCAATGACCTTGCATGACATACCCATGCAACGAACGCTTCTATCCAACATGGGTCCCGCAATGATCCCAGATGTGTACAAAGCAGTCTCAATCACTAGTAGACACGCATTGGAAGATATATCGAAGCCAGGGACTTGCAATGATCCAGAAGTGCGGCAAGCTGTTTTAATGCCTTGCTGTTTCTATCATTGTGCATGTAGAAACTCGAGGGTAGCGCTGCGTTGTTGCCAAAAAGCTGTCGAAAACACGAAAAATTGAATGTATCGACCATGTGGATGGAGATCCATCACGCGCCATTTGTTCGAGCCCGAGCCGAACGAAGTTAAAGCTATCCTTTCGACGGCTGACCCTCGTCCACCCCAAGCGACAGAACTGCACGAATTACTCTTGCAGAGTGGGCCATAGCCCTCGAAGGGATACACATTGATATCTCTTTGCCTCATTTTACCCCTGATGATAGCCCTCGTCGTCGACCTGTAACCCCGCTATCGCCAATAATGCCTTTCCTGTAGTCCTAGTCATAGACAACGACCAGCAGCTATCCATTTGATGGCCAAGTGATTGGATGTTCGCTTATCTCCATCTCCCACATGATATCAGCCCTCGTCATCGTTCTGTAACCCCTCTCCTACAATGATACCTTCGCCGCTTGATACATAGAGTCGAATTAATCTCAGGGAGGACTCGGGCAGTACCTAGGCCATCAATTAGCTATCAGTGATAGTGGAAGAGGCAAGTAAAAACTCATTATCGCTGACGATCATTTCGACCGCGAATCACAGCTCCTTGCTTACTTGATAGCAATCTCGCGTAAACCCTCTCGTCGAGAACGATTTGATATCAACCCCCTCCTTGTAAAGCTGTCACCGTCGTTTACCTTCGAAACTCAGACAGCRACCGGAGCTGTTTCCGATGAAGATAGGCAAAGTTGAACTTGGTCGGAGACAAAGGTTGCTTTAGCAAGGGCTCGGGCCATAAATGTGTCTTTGGCGCGGAGGGGTTTTGGTGGTAGTAGAGTCCCAGGGCCACGACGAGGGTTATTAGTAGCGTGGAAAGGGGGTCAAGTGGAATCTTCAGCATACAGCTTCAATCTCGTCCATTTTGGTATCGGATAGCCAGTGCATGGGGGTGTGTTATTCGCGAGGGAGCTGTTTGGTTTCCTTGATCGCCTTGTGAGAAGCCATCAATGCCTGTTGATGGTATCCAGCTGAGCTGCCAGAGCCAGAACCCTGGGAAGGATCGTTTCCCGACGCCAGCGAAGGCATACTGTTCCGCGGCAGGAGCATAGCAGACCGTCAAACCGTCCTCCTTTACTTGCTCCAGAGCCTTGCGTTCTCGAACAACGATTGACCCGGGACGTCTCTGTCAGATGGGCGGGTCTCCAGTTCCTATGGCTGCTGGTGAAATCGCTCTTCTGGTAGCAGAGCTGTCGCGCAACGATGAGGGCTGCTATTACAAGGCAAACGAGGGCAAAGTAGTATATTCATCTACAGCTAAAAATCCATAGCTGAATATCAAGTAAATAGCTATCGTTGGAGCTCTGTTGAAGTCATTGGATCATGCATACGAAAAACGCGCCCGCGAAAATATGCCAAGACCTGCCAAAAAGGGGGGGAAATTACGGGTTGCAGAACATGGGCCATAGCGATAGCTAATGCATGCGATCAAGATAGTAAGAGTAAGTTTGTACATAGAGCGTCAACATTGCTCGTTTCGGATAGATTTTATGGGTTTATGATGGAGCTCCATTGCAATGCTTGATATGTGCAATTTTCGGTGTGTGCAACAGCCATTTTAGCACCACCGCGACGCTACCTTAGAGTTTTACAGGCACGATACCTTCGAAGTTTTCTATTAAGAAGCAATCGTCACATCACATCTACATAACCAATTCTGGGGTCGATGTCCGGCGGCGATTCCTTTGCAGTACCAGGTTACTGAGCACGAGTGTGGAGCTTTAATCGAATTAATACTCCAAGGTCACAGACTACGAGTGAGAGGTTTCTCTGTCTCCTTGGATARCAAGACGATGATCCGCTTGGTTGGAGTATMAATGCACTTCAATTAGTTTGTCTGCCACTTCAATGTCGAGGCAAAGCCCCTGATATGAGGACGACCAAAGTAAAATTACAAGGAGGATCAGGCATCCCCTAAGCGTAAATCGTTGTCTCTCAGGGTTCAGTTCCCTCGTTTGTATAGTGGCACGGGATGCAGTTCTTCTTCGGCCCCTGAATGGCTTTCACTTTTAAGTGAGCTCAGTAGATGCAGTCTTAGCTTAATACAGACCCCGCAAAGACCGCTTCGTAGACCAGCCTTGAAGACTTACTGCCCATATCGATGACTGTATGGGCCTTGACATAGCACACCATACTCTAACAATCCTGTTGCAGGAACAATGTCGATCTAAGAGCCATCAGGCCACCGAAAAAGGAGACACATATCTCGGTTTTCTTTGGGGACGTGCCCTCCTAGCGCTGTTTTAGACCTTCAGCCCCGCTTTGTGATGAATACTATTCTATCACTTTCCGCCTCACGGTGATCTTGATCTCACTTCCTCCTCCATCTCCAACAGTCGAAGCTTTGTCGTCTTTCGAGCAACCACCTGTAAGATACTAAGTCCACAAGCACTCTTGCCGCAGATACTAACTAGAATGTGTACCTTGAAAGTCTCGCTCTACCCCCACACCTGAGAATTTTGGTCACAAGTACAACGATCGGCTTCTCAGCCTATCGAAGAGCCATCAAATGTACTGGTGGAATCGAGGAACGCACAGAAATCCAGATCAAAACCCACAACATGGCTTCTCCAGACCCAAATCAACTCTCCGCAGCCCTGAGCAAACTCACGGACAAGAAGGCATATGATCCAGACGAGACTGAGCCTGAATCTTGCAGTGCCAGAACGAATCCGATGGAAGTTTCATTTCCGATTTTTCTTTTTTTTTTCTTTTTTATAGACCAACCTTTCCCCCTCATTACTCTTCTCAACAAGGTCCCACTCGTTGGTTTGTCATCGACGAAGCAGACGCTATGCTAGCCCCCAGTTATGGCCCTCCGATCCCAATGACGCCGACTTCACTCGAAGCCATGTCCGTGATTTATCTGGATCGAAAGGACGTGGTCCAGCACCCGCAGACATGAATACATTCAACATGCAGCCGCAATCAGCAAGCACACCCTTAGGCATCTTGAGCAAAGGATATACCCTAACTCGGGCGCGACAGATGGTATCGTGCACCCGAGATCATGCTCACATGCAAAGAATATAGCAAAGCAATTGATGTGTGGAGCGTGAGCTGCATCTTAGCGGATATGCTGAACGGTAAATCTCTTTTCCCACGGAAGGACTGTAAGTATGCAATGTTCGATTAACCTTGATCTTGTCTAACAGACTATTAGACCACCACCAATTGACACTTATTCTGGATGTGCTGGGCACACCAACAATGGAAGACTACTACGGCATCAAATCCCGACGTACTCGAGAGTATATCCGCTCACTTCCCTTCGAGAAGAAGATTCCAATGAAGGTCGAACATTGGGGACTATGACGCCGATGCCGAGAAATTTCAGCAACTGCGAGATCTCGTGATCTTGGGCAAGCGTCCCAAACTTCAAATATGGCGTGGAAGGTCCATATATCTATGGCTACCCTAGGGCCCTCCCCAGACCAGGCATCTCGACAAGCCCCTCTTACTTGTACCCTGCCTCTCCACGACCACATCGCAGATCGGCATCGTCTGCCAGTAGCACTTATGGATACCCCTTACCTCATATGCCGCCTTATATGCGCAGACCTCGTCTAATTATCATTGCATCGGCAGTCGAGAAGAGTGACTTTCGGACTCACCTGGATGGAATGAGCTCGAGTCTGAGAGGTAAAATTGGTGGATTGATCAAGGGAAGGAAGGATAGCGGGGACAACAGGACGCGGATGCCAGACACCGACTTTTACGCTTTGGTCCGTGGGACTGTATCGAAAGGAAAATGAAGACGCGTCACACTTGTGTGGCAAGCGTGATCTTCCTCGCTGCAAGTGTTTACGACTTCAATATTGATCGAGCAAGGAAAGAAGCTGGATGCCTGTGTGGCCGGCGGTCTGCGGGTATACACCGAGTGTTTTCGGCGCCCCTATGCGGACCCACTCGTGTCGCAAGGGAGCTCTCAGGGCACTCCGGTTACCTTTCCTGCTGCCGGTCCATCAATGACCGACGARTCCTARACTCATCAGGTRACATGACGTGCATGGTCTGGGATGTTGAAACGGGATCCAAAGTCACCGAATGTGCGGATCACTTAGGAGATATGATGAGAGGGAAATCTCATCACGAGGTAAGCAACTTCACCGATACTAATATGAATTTTCGCTGACTTGACTCTTTTAGGCCGCTAGCGGCATTGGCAAGGAGATAGCCTTCGCTTTTGCTTTTGCTTTGGCTTTTGTTTTGGCTTAGGCCAACCGCTTCACCAAGAGAATATGCAACGCCACTCAAACATTCAATAAAGGCAGAAGCCGATGTCCCCATCGTGAAGAGCTTGAGCGTCAGTAGACCTAAGCCGAGCTCAGTAACATCAGACAAGGAGAATGAGAAAGTCAAGAAAGAGATAGCACGCATAGATGCAATGRAGCTTAGTGATATTGAATCACCAGATTGGGAAATTGCCAAACAGAGGTATCTTGAGTCATCTCAAAAGCGACAGCGAGATGTTGAGGCTGCTGAAGCCATCAAGCCGAGCTCAGTAACATCAGACGAGGAGTTTAGATAGGTTGCGGGAGAGGTGAGTGTCCAAATGATTAACCATTGCCCTCTGGAGCTTTCCTGACAATGTCCATAGGTTTTCGATGTCATTGGTGGAAAGGGCGAGCTTTGGCTTGCAAAGAACCAAGACGACGCTGACAATCTGGTTGGCTGGATATGGCTTGTTATGGGGACGAGGAATTGGCGAGATCGTCACAGCTCTGCTGCAATCAGCAACGACAAATGTCATCTCAATAACAGAAGGAGCTGATTCTCGCAAATTGTAGCTTTCGCTTGGAGCGGGACCCTGTCAGGTTCCCAGGGGTCAACCCGGCATAAGCAAACTGCTGCCATACCGAACATTTCGGCTTCCTAGCTTTGGTCGCATAGTAAATGAATTCTACATGTCATAACCACGTCCACTATTGAGTTGCAGTAACGTCTTTGAGACTTCGTTCGAATTGCAGTATTCGTGTTGCACATATCATGGCAGTCTATGATGCCATCAATGATAGAGCTACAAAAGAGCGAGCCTGACATTTAACATTGATATGAGAAGTTCAACATGAATGTCCTCTGCTCCTTCCCCACCCAAGACTGTAGATGATACTGCTGTTCTTCGCTGCCAGGATCCAGCATCAGATGTTCGGTGAAACCAAATAAAACCATCACAACCACCATTGTGGCCGTAACTTCTTTTTAAATCTACATATGGTCCATCGTAAAATGGTATGGCTGCACCGCAAGAAACGTTCTAATGCAAAGTTTTCCGCCTTGTTCCGTTTTCCGGAGCAAACAGAGGGACTGATTGGGACCCATGGTTTGCGTATTGCCTTGTAGTTTTTTGATTCAAGCCGTTTGCTCTTTCCAAACATTTGTCAATGATGAAATACTAGGCTGGATGCCTCTTAAACCCAGAGCAAACGCGCAGCCTTGTTTGCTTCGCACCCTCATACAGTTTCCACAAAGCCGCTTGCAAGAACTGCTTGTCCCCCTCTACCGCGAGTGTGACCCGGTCAACCACAATATTGGCACGCGTTTCGATGACTTTGGGACCGTTGAAACCTATTTCCCCGCTCCTTTTGGAAGAGTTGGGCTTGTTCGAGAGCCAGTCGCTGTGCACAGATCCCTGTTCGATTTCCACCGACCACAATCAGCGATCCGCCCAAGGTCATAGAAAGGTATATGGGCGGTATATACACGGTATCGCCTCCCAGATTTTGCCTTTCTCGCACTCTTAGCCTTGAAATTACCAGTTTCCAGGCCACAGGCAGGATCCGTACCTTGGCCTTGGTGGCCGCCAAGCGGATCTTCCAACTCGCCCGGCCACGTATATCACACAGATTTCATCCTTTCGGAAGACAATATGCTCCAATTTAGCTGGAATATAGTGCTCAATGGCATCGACGCCGGCGGGATTTAGTGACTCTACCGACGATACTAGGAAAGAAAGATCAGCGCAGCGACATTAGCAGGAGATTTCACCCACCTCTACTACTCATTCCTTTCGTCCCCGATACTTTCTTCCACCGCATATTCTCAACATTTTAAAAGCCGTTGAGCGATGAGCTTGTCCAATCCACCCACACCCGTCCATATCTATACCTATGTAGCCAGCATTCACGCTCCAAATAACCTATTGCTCAGGCGAAGCAGGTATCGGCCAAAGGCTGCCGTCCGCTCCATGTCGTTGCGAATGGCAACAGTGCCAGCGTGATCAGACAGCAGCGAAGAGTGGGGGTCCCAGAGTCCAGTATTCGGCCAACCGATAAAGATTCCGAATAGCTTTGCGGCTAAGCGTTCCCCTGACCAGATAAGCACCAATCCAACGACTTGGATACTACCGAAGCCCAAAGCCGGACAAACGCATTGACAGTTGACGCTCAGGATCAAGACCTGCAAGCCCACGCAATCTATCATCGGTAGGTAACAGTCGCGCCATAGAGACTCTTCTGTGGCCTTCAATGACGTTAGAGGTCCACCATCTGTGTCTGTGTCTAACGAGAGGGACCAGAACGAGGCAAGACCTAGAGCAAACGGTCAGCTTTCAGCCCGATATTGAGATAATGCAGCCAGTGCTTGATACTTTACATCAATGTTTGCTTTAGCTGTGAGACAGTTAGCAGCAACAGCCGGCATGTCGACACATGAAAGCTCCAGACCTGGTCAAATCTTATTGTAGGTAACAGCAGCAGGGCTTACCGACATAAATTTGCCTTGGAAGAGCCTTGCGAGAACAATGTAATGCTTCTCAAACTTAATATATGCTGTGAAATCGGATTTGTTTGTTATTATTTCAAGATTAGGACCCGAGATTCCATCCTATGGTTCGTTCTGAGTACCCTCATCCTCCCCACTGACCCCTGGGTGTCATGATGATGTTAGCAAGGCTGCCACATTCCCTTTGAGACCGGAGTATTCGAATGAGCGCCAATTCTAGGGTCAGGATGCAGAATCTTCTCGGGATAAGGGCCTGTGCGAGCRCCAGGGTCAGCGTTAGGGACGATTTGCGGTGCTGCCTATGAGTCCGCATACTTGGTAAGTCCCTCGATGTCCATTAGATACCAGGTGGCTGTGTCGGTGCCTGTTCTCGCCACAGTCTGGGTGCCTGCAAGAGGAGTAGAGCACTGGGGCAGTAGATCAGCAAGACAGTTATGGCTGCAGGAGAAAATGGCAGCAACTCAATTGGAAGATCGCTGTCAGCAAGGCCACGTACCATAGGTAAATGTGAATCCACCATTCACTTRAACCTTCGCTGCTGTATGCACTCCCTCATATTGGCTCACGGCTGTGGGTTCATCGAGCTAGAAAATATGGAGAAGTATGGACCAATGGCGGCACCGGTCCCGTACTTCGGTTCAAAGCCTTTTCAGCGAAATTGCAGGCAATATCCACCGCTGAAGAAGCGATGGCGGGCTAGACAGAGTTCCAAACGCTCCCATGACTGATCTGGATGACTAATTCGAAATCATATATACGCCAGTGTATGCTTGGTGTGGCAGGGAGCGCCAATGTCATTACTCGGCTTCGTGGATATGCAGAGCAGTCACGGTATCATGGCCTACGTCTTGTTACAGACTTTTGAACGCCAGAGAACACCCCAGAAGTCTTGAGTTCTTCCGGTGGCCCACAGAAACACTAGTCTGATGCGTACTTATTACCGTATCTCTCTCCTACGCTCCCCAATCGTTGCTGACAGATGCCCTCGGCAGCTATCCTCACTCTCACTCTCCTACTGCTTGTGAAACTCCGATAAAAGCTCAGTCCTCCTCCGTGCAGGTGCATCCAGCGGCTTTCCTACACGATTAGCATCCGGTGTAAACGAAAACGGGTCTAGAAGCAAGAATGGCCTATCAAATCCTACATTCGAGGGGACCCGAGGGCGTGAAAGACGGTTCCAGCGAGCCAAAGGTTTTATCACGCCCGAGCGCTCGAAACTCCTCCCCATCTCGAACCCAAAAAGCGCCAATGCTAGTTCTACAAAGGTTTCTTGAAGGCGATGCCTCGTAGATTCGTGCTGGGTAGCTCGACATGCCATCTATGGCTGGATACATCTTTCGAGGTTCCGCAAATTTCAGCTTATTCGCATTCGATTTCGGCTTATTCGCGTTCGATACTTTGCCTACGGGCTTCATGCAAGACTTTGGGGTGGCATTGCGTCAAGCTCGAGCTCTCCACATTGTCACGGGGATGTCAGCGTCAGAGGAGGATACATGTGCCGTGTTGCAATAAAAAGTACACAAGCAAAGTCTCCAGGCACCGAGGCCTAATAAAGGTTCACTATCAGTGCCTGGTGGTATCATCGCCGGTAGCTACTAGCAGCTCCACCAGTAGATATTGGGGAACCGAAGATCGCCGCTTCGTTATCAGGGGGGCATCGCCCACTTCTGGCCCTTATTCTTGTTCGTCTCCGCCGGTTTTCACTACTGCACCGGCTCAGCATCTCAACAGCTTGCCCCAACCACTCAGGCCTGTGTATGTTCATACCTATACAGCTAGCTATCACGCCCCGGGTATTCTCTCGCCTAGACGAAGTGAGTCTCGACGATTAGATTCCGCTTCCTGTCGCGGCCAATGGCAGCAGCGCCAGCTTGGCCGATGGCTTTATGGGGTGCTGGGCCTGGAGCCGAGTCTTCCGGCCCACCAACAGAGACTTTAAATGTCTTCATCTTGCAGCTTTTCTTCCAGCGTTCACTCTGACGGGAGAAGTATTAACGAGCCCATGAGTAGACCCTCTAGCGGACCGGGAGATTCACATCGTAGGGAAGCATCGAATGAGTACAGTGTACTTATGAATAGGGGCCAAAGATGGATGGACGGCAACTGAAAGCTCGGGATTGAACGCCGCTCAAATAGCCATAGATACTGGATCGGGCTGTCGCTATTTGAGAATTTTAAGCAATGAGGTCTATATAATCCGAGTCATGAGACAATAAAGCTTATAGCCTGCACAGCTCTCATGGAATATCTATTCTAAATAAAGTAAGTCTGCATCTTTCCCGCTCCCCTGGCCACCAGGGAAGCCTCGTATTGGGTGTTTTTTTTCTCACGACTCTTATCCACCCGTCCTACCGCCTAAGGTTGTCATCGGACTTGCGACTGCTGTCGATTTTATCCCTCAGTACTTCCTCTCTCCACGCCACTGCAGCTAATGAATCGCTGGGCTTCGTTTCTAGCTCGGTAGATAGCAATAACTCTTGTGAAGTCCCTACAGCTCTCGACTGTTCAACGCCCATGTAGCCACTTCTTCTGTATGGAAGAGTCGTAGCCTTTCCATAAGAGAGTGGTATGAAATGGTCGTAGATGAGGCTGCAAGGCTATCGCTTGCAGCCCCGGTGAGAGCTTCTTGGCAGCAGCAGCTCTTTGAGCAGTCTCGRGGCGAAGAGGAAGGGCAAGAGACTTGCATTGGCAGTCAGTGACTTAAAATGAAGATTCGAGGATCATTTGTCAGCTAAGTCTTCGTAAATGCGTTAGAGTAGAGTCAATCGAACCCGAGGCTTGAGGTTGGCAGCGTTCATCGAGCCCCGAGTAAATCGCATCCCTGCTTACAACCGCATAAAGGGGCTGCTCTCAGACCTTGGTTCAACGAGTCAATTTGTATAGAGTCTTCAAGCTACTCAATAACGAGGAACAGGTCTACAAGCCTCTGCTTGTTTTCATCGCGGCTTCTAAAGAATTACGGCCTCAAAGCCAAGACACTAATGCAAGTTTCGGCCATCCTACTATTGCCTCACCCTAAATTTAAGGTTCTTTAGAACCTCATCGGTGATCTTTGTAGCCATAGACCAGATAGCAAGCATTAGTCCACGCGGCGATGCAACATTATACTTAGTGTCTTATTCAAGGCTGAGGAGTATGCCAGCAACAACCGCTTGGATGGATCCACCTCTGCCTGTACAATACGGCTTCTCGAGCGATCAACGTGAGCAGATGTCTTCATCGAAGAGTCTCGTCGTTCTGCCCAGTCCACAGTCGATCAGCGAGGCAGAATGGAATCTGGACCCGGAAACCTAACCAGCCACGGACGGGGTGTCTCGTCTTTTGTGTTAGTGTTCGTCAGCGACTTAAATGGAAGTGACTAGCAGTACTTACTCGAGGATCTTGATCTCGTTACGATACAATTTTACGAGCCTTCATTTAACGATTGATTTCGACAAGAGTCCACAGGCGCTGGACAAAGTCTTCTTATACACCCACCATATCTTCCTCCTGTATGACAATCCAAATAACTTCAAGAAGATGATCCATAGTCGACTTAAAGTCTCAGTAACGGTCGCAGCTATCAGGTAGACTCTGAGTAGCAGAACGCTATCGCTTGGCATTCTGTTTGTCTATCCAAAACTCATCCAGTTGTCTTCTCAATTAAGCAACTAATTTCGCCACTATTCGCTTCCTCCTCCCAGCATGCTCGCCAGCATTCGCTCTCTTGACTCACCTGAGCTCGCCAATATCCGCTTCCTCGACCCAGAAACCTCGCCACTAGAAGCTTTTTTAAGCATCTATTTCGGCAGCAAGCCGGTCTGCTCACTAGCCAATCTATCCATCAGCTAAGATATTCGCCAGCTCTCTTTACCGCACAAATATGAAACCATCAGTAACCCCATCCAATCCCAAAGATAAGGCTTCCCAAATCCTGCTAGATCTGGAACGGAAATGAACATGCCACAAACGGGCGTAGCCATGGGAATGCAATCTATACCAGGCTCTTACAGTTACCCCTCTGCCAGCCCCTCCGGAAGCTCCGGATTCCCTACACTGATCGATGCATACTCTGGGAAAACTAATCTCGTCGTCCGTCAAAAAGTCTTGCTAGCCCAATTAAAGAAGCTGTCTAGCCTTGATACGTTAACATTAGAAGACGCTCTTCGTACGGTACCTT
>KE598558.1:414638-505931 GCA_000444155.1 Cladonia macilenta KoLRI003786
GCCCTGACATTGATAACAATAACATGGCCATTCCGACTGACAATCACCTCAATGGGAGCTTTCTGGGTCAGGAGGGTAGACTCCTATCGAAAGCAATGCGTTATAGATGATGAGGTCGCACTACTCGATGTGTTAGATGCAGTTGGACAGGAAGAATACTCAGCAATGCGGGAGCAATATGTGCGCACAGGCGAAGGGTTCYTACTGGTCTATTCGATCACATCAAGACAGAGCTTCTCTGACGATGTAGTCAAACTTGCGCCGGATATTTCACAAGACGACGAATTTCCCCTCTCAAAGGAGGAAGCAAATCTTGCGGAGAGATCCTTACTTTCCAGCAACAAATACTGCGCGTCAAGGACAAGGACTACTTCCAAATCACATGGCCATTCCAAACGACAACCATCTCAGTGGGACCCTGCTGGATCAGGAGCTTGATAATATGTCAAACATACTGACAACAACGACCCCAAAATCAAAATCCAGTCATATAAAACGGGTGGTACAGTCCAGCTCTGTCGAAGGAAGTACGTTCGTGCAGAATTTTGAGCAGATACAGTATATTGCAATCGATTATATAGCATTCTATCTTTAGAAAATGCATTCTCATTCATATATCCAGCAGCTCAATATCTGCAATACTGCGACATGAAACTATTATGGCAGAAAATCCTTGACATCCAGGACAAAGATATAATGTCTTKTTTTAACGTGACAATTAGAAAACCGCTGTAATTATTTGCTCGACCAACTAGTATACTCAGCTTCAGCATTCTAGCATCGTCTACCCCTATTAGTTGCCACCTATATTTTTAGTTCGTTATGTATGCGAGAATTCCCTTTGCGCGATGTTGTTTAGCCAGACATACGTACTCATTCCTCCAGTTCACAAGTCAATCTTTACTCTAGATGGACAAACAGTAGACATTGAAAGTCGTTCTCCCTCCTTGAATTTAATTGTGCGTCGAGTGCAAGCAGAGTGTAAGAGATTTATTATCACGGTAGGAAACGCTTTGGTATCGAGTACGATGAACCATGTCCTCGATTATGCATGGCCTGGCAATAAATTCTACAACTCGTTCCCCTGAGTCCTTGAATGCTTTTCCTACGAATTCACAAGCTTCTCTATCCACATCTCTTCCCATTGCACTCCAGGCACGATACTTTCGTGAACAAGAATTTGATGATRCATTGTCTTCGGYGGACTAGATTTCATCATTCCCTCCCACCATTCTCCTTCCTCGCTCCCATCCCTCGTCAACTGCGCCTTCTCAAGCCATTGGTCAACATTCCCCTCCTTCGAAACGCCACTGTAGTGTTGATCAACCATGGTTGCAAAGTCACTAGCGGGCGACCCAACATTCATCTGAGTATGGAAGTATGTGTTCGCCGTTGGTGCATATGGTGCGAAAGTTTGGCCATTAGGGTCAGCAAGAGACATCATTGTCGTCGGTACGCCTTGACTGCGAGCCATGTGGAGATTGTCACCGGGTTAGGACTGGAAGGCATGGCTGGGGGTGGTTAGAGGTGGTAATGGATGCCCTGATGGCGGGTGGATGGGTTGAGGTAGGCCGTTTGGGGATAATCTGGATGATTGAGGCGATTGATGCTGGCTTGCCTTGTAATCTTGGTGGCGATGTGTATGCCATTGGTCCCCCGGTTGGGCTAGCCTCGCCGAATAGTACATTTGGCCATTTTCAGTATCACTTGCGAGTGGGATATTTCCAACAATAACCGGGGACTAGACAAATTCTGTACCGTATGTATTCGACGACCGCCCTTGAGCTTGATGAGTAATGTAGCCATTCTTCAGTGATTGACGAGCAAAGTCCTGCTGAGGAGGCATATGCTTTGTGGGGGTCTGATATTGGTACATATTCGAGGGAGCTTGCATAGGTTGTTGAACTTGCTGGGTATGCATCTGCTTGGTTGGAGAGAAAGCGCCTTGTCTTAGGACGGAAGCACCGCCTTGTGGATGGCCCGCGACCCTTGTGGGATCCGGCATTGCCCGTCACTTCGAAACAGCATAACAAAGGCTATTCACAGAGTTGTTACTGGAAGATCCGTATTGCTAGTCACAGAGTCTTCTGGTATGTCTAGCATGGTGTTACTGGACAGGAGAGCGGACCTCGCTAAAGGAAGATGATCTCCGATGGCTCCGAAGCTTTGGGTTGTTCTTCCACTCGATGAAGACGAAGATTCGTAAGTGTATACGATGGACTTTCTAGACATAGTGGCACTGACAATCGGTTCTAATGGAATCTTGCGACCTGGGACTTGTATTTGCAAGCTATTCCTGGAACCGCCACTTGTCCGATGATGACTTCCCTATCTGAACTTTGACAGAGCCTGTTCGCTAGGCACCTTTCTGGCAGCAGTGGGATCATTTTCATCGCTCTCAGTAATTCTTAGACCTTTTAAGAGTCTACTATCGTCTTGCAGTGGGAATTGTCATTGGCTCGTATCGCGTCAATGATTTTGGTAATTTCGGTCATAGGGCATGACTTTATCGCTCTGATGATAATGATGGCTGACTCCTTCTCTCTTGTGATCGCCGTTGTTCTTCTCCTCGTGGTAGATTTGCGACTCTGGCCACTATGGGAATTGTAGGAACAACGCGTATTGTATAAGGCTTTGCATGTGGAGCAGTTCTGTTGGACGCCATCGCACTATTGAGCCCAATTCAACTTTCTTCGCTGAGGGAGACGATCGATAGGGTGTATGGTGGCTTAGCGGTGATGTTCTCTGTCGAGGACGCGGTGGAGGAGGTTGTGGCGGGCGGTAGGTACGGCTGGCGATATAGGTGTGGTAAGAAGTGAAAGGGGGTACGAAAGGGGAGGATCGTGGGTTGGTAGAGTTAGGTTGGCGGTGGGTGGTGCAGAGTGTGGAGGATGACTGCCGGATGAAAATTTTAAAAATGCAGTTCTTGTTCAGATAATCCAAGAATGGTCTTAGCCCAAAACTCCACCGTTCAACCGAAACGGCCCCGGCTCTGTTTGTTCGTTGTAGAAATCTTCTTGTATCAGAAGCACCTCGCATCTGCACATGTAGAGAGCGAGTGAGGAAGGCAGTACAATGGTATTGCAAAGCTTTCGACTCTCCAGCTTAAGTCTGATATAGTTGTAGGCTGTAGAAAGAGAACATATCACTTCTCAGCCCTATGCTCAACCCAGCCGCATGAATAGTCGAACAGAACCATGGAATACCAACCAAACCATCACCTCAGCTCTAAAAAATTATAACCTGGCTTCAGTACAAAGCTCACTGTTGAATGGCCCCCCTAGTATAGTCATATACCTTGCCCCGTATCCCATGTGATAAATTGATGGTGATTGGAACATCGCTGCGGTTCAGCACATTCGAAATATCACGCCTCGTAAGCGACATGCAACCCCTACTTTCTCAGTCGGCCTCATCCTGGACATAACTTACAAACCTAAGTCAAGCATAATCGGGCATAGACAACACAAAATGAGGTAGACCTTGCGCTGGATGTGAGCCACAAGTCTGATACGACGGGAATGAGCAGAAATGAGACAAGATTGGCAGAAACGGGCAAAACATACCTGGTACAGGCGGTCGAGCTGGAACAGTAAACGAGGATGGACGGCTGGGAATGGGAATAGGCGTGTCGGCGATAGCTACACCCTGTCGAGGTCACAGAAAGGGGTTACAACTCAACCAAGTCGTGGACGCCATTCAAAAAACCCTTCTAGAAGCCATTCGACATCCTTGGTACTCCGCTGGTAGGACGAAAAGCTGCGAAATCGAGGAGCAAGAACGAGATAACAATGTCCTTATTGCTTGGCTAAAAACCTCAGCTCTGGAGCCCCTATCCCCTGCAGCGAACGACCAAGCTAGCGCTACTACCACAGGTCACGACAAGGAGCGGAGGTGTATCGCTAAGACCTCCTTCATCTAAGGGAGAAGCTACCTGGGGTAAGACCGCTGGCTATGCTATGTATAAGCTACATACAGACGTGGGTAGGTGGGGCAAACAGATCGCTTGAGAGTTTATCAAGCTGCTGAGCAGGTGTAGTCGGAAAAAGCGATGGAAACAAGAGGAACAGAAATGGGTGATGTACCCTACCAATACTGCTACGTCGATCGCCCTTTCCCCAATATACACCGGCGGCACTGCTAGTGGCCACCAGTGACGATACCACTGGGCACTAACCTCCAGCTAAACTGGAGCAATGTGTAAGTACTTTGCCCGATCTTCTTGGACGAGTGGGGCTCACGGGTCGAGGGAGGCTATATAATGGAATTATGGAGAGCTACGGCTACTTGGAAAAAGTACAAGGTCTAATGTATGAAGGGGAGCGTTAGAAAATGTTATCTCTCAGCTCTAAACCTTACCCAGCCGCAAAAGTAGCAGAACACCTCCACAGAATACCAAACAAGTCATCATCTCAAATTTTAACAAGCACCGCTCCACAGATATGGTCCCTAGTCTATGCCACCAGCAGCGACCACCATCCATGGATGGCGGGAATCCTTATGGAGAATATCTACCAAATTCATTCAACTACTGCTACTTGGCTCTATTACACCCATTGTCGCTGCCAATCGCCCAGCGGTATCATCTCGCTGGCTCTTTGCACTATTATCGCTCCTACCATCTCACCGTCAATAGCCATCCTAAGCCTCTTAACGCATACTTAAAATATTTAGACAGTTAAGATTTCCATTTATGTTGCATCCTACTCATGGATTCCTGCCATCCATGGACGTTGGCCTACCATCCACGGAAAGTAGGCTTTTCTATGGATGGTAGGCACCCCCATGGCATGCGATTGAGCACTTGGTGTTTGATGGGATTTGTGCGGAGTTCATGATTAGAAAGAAGGAGTCGGGGTGGAGGCGGAAGACGAGGGGGATGTACAAATCAAATGTCCGTGAAGAGAGGTAAATGGCGTTCTGTGAGGATTGGCGGCCTTGAATAAGGCGGAATCGATCAAGTGCTGATAATCTTGCCTTGCTATGGTGGCTCTTACGGTAGCAACCAAACGCTTCGTAAGCTGCAGCGTAGAAAGGTCAGACATTAACGAGCGATGATGAGGTAGGATTTTAATTGTTCTGATTTACTTGCGGGTTAGTCCGATGGTATCGTCGTAGGTGGCCACTAGCTGCTCCGCCAGCGAGCACTGGGGGAATAGGATTTGCCCCAGCGTTATTAGCGGAGGGCACTATCCACTGCTACTCCTTAATCTTCTTCGTCCCCACCCCTATTCTCTGCCGCATCTACTTAGCATCTCAACAACCTTTTGATCTATTCGCTTGCCTCACCACATGCCGTCTGACCCTATTAGAGTTACTCGCTCAGGCCGTCTTTCGAAGTAGACCTCCAGGTCCTCACTAACCTACAGACTGGCTTCACTGCCGCGAGGTCCCCCATCGTAAATTCCACTTCTTGTTCAAGGCCCCACGATAGCCCCTTAATCAAGACTCCCGTTCCAAACGGAAGAATGGCCTGATTGTCTCATCCACCGGTATAGATGCCCCAGAGGCAGCCGCTACAAGGGACCGTATTGCTATTTAGCAGGAGCGAATCTGTAGACTTCAGAGTTGTATTAAAAGAAAACCTTGAGGAGACATCTGGTCGCAAGAGGAAAGGAGCTTGTGGCAGAGTGAACCTGAGCGAGTTATGTTGAGGTAGGAGTTTCATTGACGGCCTGAGGGGGAAAGATCTCGTGGCAGAAGTAGATCTGAGCGAGCGATGAGGGGATAGGAGTTCCGTTGCCGGCCTGAGGATGAGTGCAAGCGCTGATAGAGCGACTGTAGCTGTTTGAGAGTCCAAAATCTTCTATATAGCGACGATAGAGGCGAGCATGTGGGCTTACAAGGCCTCCCACGTGTGGATTGGGGAGTGATTATGAGTTGTAGAAGCTCGAAAAGCTGGAGAAGCTGGTGAAGCCGGTGAAGCTGGTGGAAACATCTTGCAAGCCACCTATAACGTCACCTGGATGGCAATCCTTTACCTCAAGAACGTCCCTCCGTACGCAGGTCCTTCCCAGTTGAGTGAGGGCGACGATATGGTGTAGGAGCTTCATTGACGCCCTGAGGGGGACGGGTGTGATCCAATTGGGCGACTGTAACTGTTGTATAGTCAGATGCCATGTATATAGTGAGGAAGTAGGTGGGCAAATCGACTTATAAGGCCTCTTATATCTGGAATTGGGAGCGATATCATGGGTGGAAAAGCTGAAGCAGATAGAGAACCTGGAGAGATTATCTTGTGAGCCACCTATAACGTCACTTAAAAGKCGATCCTTCCGCTCAAGAACGTCCCTCCATGTGCAGATCTTTCCCAGTCGAATATAGGCGACAATATAGTGTAGGCCTTTGCCGCAAGATCGTCCTTCTATGCGCAGGTCACTCTCAGTCAAGTATAGCCGACGATGAGGTGTAGGACTTTCCCTCAAGGGTATCTCTCCATGACCAGGTCTTTCTCAGTCGAGTATGGGCGTCGATGTGGTATGCGTGGAATTGTTGGCACCGGCATCTGATGCTGCTAGGGCAGCGGTAGGTGCTGCTGGTGCAGCAGCAGTAGCAATAGAGGGTATTGGTGATGCCGAAGACTTCTTCGGCCCGCCTGGGCGGGAGGGAGGAGTAATCGTGGCAAGAGATGTAGCAGCAGTGTCAGGGCAAAGGCTCCCCCCCACACTTCTTGACCAGGGTTGTTGCGTTGGACAGTTCCTTGGTAGTCCGTCAGTCATCTTGCTGAGGCCCATAACCTTCCTATTTGATAGAATATTGTGTGACCCTTGTTCTCCCCCACTTGATGGCCCGCCTGTTGAGGAGTCTATCGATGTAGTAGGATTCCTGGTTGTCACTATCGCCCTCTCAGAAACCAGAAGGTGGATGGGTAGGTCGTTTTTAATCGAAAGAGTCTGCTACGGCGGCATTAACAAGCTCTGATTAAGCCACAGCAAAATCATTGTGTATCCGGAGATGCTCCGAGATGTCCAACCGATATGATAGACTTCCCCATCCATGGAAATCCCTGGCATCCAGCGATGGCATCGCCATTGGTGGTAGAGCATCGTGACGGGATGTGTGAAAGACTTCTGTAGGAGTTGCGTCCATCTCTGGACGGCAGGCCCCGTCCAATGGGTTGCAACATAGATATGGTGACTTTCAATGTACTTGTTGCAACATGCTTGTGATATTTCCATGCTCGTTCAACTACCTCCTAGTCGAGCAAATAAGCCCAGTGCCTGCCGAAGAAGAAGCTACTCCAACGGTCGAGCCCCGAGGCTAAAGGTCATCCACGCCTTTTGCAATAATAAGGACACGAAGCCTTACCATCAATACTACTACTCAACCCTACCGATCCTACCAAGGAGCATACGGCAAGCACTACACTACAAGTACTAAACTACAAGCACCAAACCACAAACATCAAATCACAAGCGACAAACCACGAGCGACAAACCACGAGAGACAAACCACAAGCATCAAACCACAAGCATCAAGCCACAAACTTCGCACCACAAGCGCCAAATTCAAGCACCAAACACCTAAAAGTACCAAATACGATCACTGAATACAACCACCAAGAAAGAGCGTGGATCTACACGGGGAAAATTAGGCCCACAATCCAACCGTCATCCCAAGTCTCACCAAGTTATACCACTTTGCCAGACTCGTCAACATCATCAACATTTCAGCCGAGCGAAATACCGCTCAAGCTGGGGGGTATCTTACAATATGGCTGGACCAATCTCATACTCGCTTGGCTAGTGTACCAACATTCTCCCATTTTCACATCTTCTAGCGTCTTCTGCCCCTACTCCATGGTATCCGTCCTGCAGAGCGTTTTGTATATAGCAGAGGCCTTCTAGAGCTTCTATCTTGACAGCCAATGCAGTGTTTGTCCTCGGAATCTCGTCCCTACATTGCGACAGTACCTGTCCGACGACCGAGAAGCCACTACAGAATTACGTGCCTTAAACCGTAAGGCATGAGTGATACAACCTCCTTCAAGTTCGGAGGGTATATTAAGGGCTAATGCTTCGTGAATTGACTCGACTGAAAGCTGGACAACTACGGACGACCAGCTCCATCGCTCGTTATCGCCTATTCCTGTCAAGGATGATCTACTCTTAAAGCCAGGGTTGAACTCCCGTGCTACCGCCCTTCTGGCCTCTTGACTGATTTGTTATATCTTGTAGAATGTAATGTTTTGTTGCAATATTGCTATTCCTATTCTATCCCTCGCTTAGCTAGTTTACCCCTTTCCTTCATTTCGACCGTTTGATCATCTCCTTCGACCATTCCATTGCRAGGGCCCCCTGCAAGGCCTCATATATATGAATAGCATCTTCCCTGGACATCAGGAAGTCAGGCAATACACTGATTATCCATTAGAATCGAGTCCTAGCATTGCAATATGTTTAGATACTTCTCTGCATTTGGTAGTGTAGCCTCTCAACCCTATACCAGTCGCAATCGCATAGAGAAGCAGAGCTCCATCGCTTATGCAATCAACTACCCTGTTCTACATCCACCATTGCTGATGCACCGTGTGCTTCTAAAGTATTACGAGCCCCGTTCAAAGCAAAGCGTTGCTGGATGGCTTCCATCGTACATCTATAGATATTGCGTACGTTGTATTCGATGTTGCTATAGACATAAGAACACCGCTACAGGATCACACAGCCCAAAACCTGGCACTGCACATATCGGATACACGAACACGCGGGCCAAAATAGCACACAGGCCAGCTGGCAGTTGGTAGCTTCCAGCTACTAGACACCCGTATACGGACCCACATACACCACCTACAATCCATTCGGTCTACCACCCTAACAAAACAATCACACACATTAGGGCACGTAATCTACTAGGGGAAGAACAATCAATTCCAAAAGGTCGCACCCCGGGCGCAGATACCCCGAGTGATCCGAGTGATACCATAGAAGACGATCAGTCGGACTTTCGAGACGTCTTACCAACACCCTACCTCCGCGAGTCGACTGAATCGCCGTATACCTATAGTGAGCTGAATCTCATCGCTCTGGCCCTTACTAAGGCCATTGAGGAACGGAGACGGGAGCTAAGGGGGGCCTACCTCAGGCTATAACCAACTTATCAATGCGAAATCCTACTTTAAACGTACGAGGCTCGTACGTGTAAAGAGGAAATGGCAAACCACTATCGCATAACCTATGCCAGGAGTTCGTTCGGTATTCTACACTACGATAGCAACGCCGTGTTCGTCTCCAAAGGCCTCTGTTTAGAGCTCAGGCTACGCGAGACATCGTCAGATATCTACGATAGATGGAGGGAAATCGGAGAGAGGATAGAACTACATAGCGCCCTCAAGGGCGCTGGGACAGGTCACAAATCAAACAATCAATCAATCAAGAAAGCAAGCAAACAGAACTCCATCGCTTGTATAATCAACTACTCTATCCTCTATCCACCGTTGCTGATGCACCGTGCAATATAAAGGATTATGAGCTGTACGTTCTGTTGATTTTTCGATAGAAGAACACCGCTGCGGTTCAACGAATTTGAAGAGTTGCACACCTTCATTCCAACATGCCACTTGCATCTTCTCAGTCGCCCGCGCTGGATACGAGCCACGAGCCTGGTAAGGCGGAAGGAGCAGAAACGAGCTTATTGATTGTAGGAACGAGCAAAAATGGGCCCGGTGCAGACGGTCAAGCTGGAATGATACAAGAGTTGGGACGATTGGGAAGGCGATAGGGATATCAACAGGCGGTGAAGCTGGAACGATACAAGAGACGGTCACTGGGCAGGGGAGATGGATGTCAACAGGGGCATACTGATGATATCTACACTGCGTCAACGACGAAAAGAGCTACGGCTAGAGCTAAGGGTAGAGACCATGGTGGTGGTGCTTGAGGCCATATCCTGCTTCCGTGATGCTGACAGCCAGAAAACCCCCTTTAGAGGCCACTCAATCATCGTCAAGGAGTTCGAGGCCACGACTCAGCATTGAATAAAAGACTCGCAATCACAAGAAGCACTGCGGCAGAAGAGGGTCTACCTGGCTAAACGTCTAAGGTCCGACTACTAGCAACTGGACCTTTGCGTGCAGACACGGACGCTATATGATTATACCGGCATGATCAAAGACGGTGGGAGGATACAGTCTTACGAATATGAGGCTCCAAAAGCCACTTTTACATCTTCAGTGCTCTTCCCCTTTTCCAAATACGAGTGGGATCTACGAGTTTCAAGAGGCCATAAATATGGACAAGATAGGATAAGATGGAATCTAGGGATGCTACAGCAGTTTGGAGATGATACATAGTCTCAAATGTAAAGGGGAGCGCTAGGGAATGTCACCTCTCAGTCCCATGCCTGACGCAGCCGCATCAATAGCAGAAAATCTCCGTAGAGTATCAAAAGGATCATCTAAATTCCAAAGCTCTGAACAAGCTGAAAGCATGTTTAAGTATTTGCGACAGAATGATATTATATGTATGACGCTTCTTAGCAATCATGGTAATTTGTGCAAGCCGCACCAATCTGTATGATGCTTTGTACTTTGATTGTAGTGCTGCGAGCACCCATAAGCAACACTACGGGCTTTTCAAGTCAACTACGACTGTTGTAGTCCTGCTACTTGGCGCAATTGTCTGTTCCTACTCCTCAGCCTTCTTGTTTTCTACGAATTTTGCTGTACCTCCTATTTTTCTCCTCATTCGTGCAAACTTTCTCCTCCACATGTACCAAAATACCTTTACACTCCTTCCTGGGTATCTTATCACCCAGATCAAGGGAGTCCAAGCGATAGGTCTTTTTTTCCCGTTGCCATTTATAATATTCGTTGGAGAATGGGTCTAGAGCCTAGGGACTAGTCCATTAATGAATGTTGTATGGCCTTCTATTGTGTCCTTACAATCAGACCTGCAGAGCGCTAATGCATTGGGTTCGGCCAATTTGATCGGCTCTCACATTCACAAACTTGAGTCTCCCGCAACCAGGACCTCATCCGCTCACCTCTTCGAGATCACCATCGCACTTCGTCACAAACATTTTATGTGCAAGGTGTTTACCCACCAATCGTAAAGCTTTCCAGCGTCGAATGCATGGTATCGGCATCGCGCCTATGAAGACACATATGCTTAATTCACAATCATTCATCATCCTCCAAATCTTGCAGCTTCATTCTAACGAATTGTAGTAAGTTGGCACCACATGTACCTCTACACCACCTTCTCTCTTGCCACCGGGTCTACATTTCTGAGCATGCACTCCTCGATCACACGTCATGGTGAATCTGCCACGCCCTCTTCAGTCCTTGGTTCTAGGCCTTCCGCCCGCGTCTCAGTGAAGACCGTTTGGATTGTTGACTGGGCATTCGGCATCGTATACCCCTGTCCTCCACCGGTTGTTCAAGGTCATTCAGCGCTGGCAGTGGCGAAGTGGGTCATAGTACGGCTCTCTGTTGAGATATCTTCGGACCTCGGGCACCAAACAATAAGYATGACAATCTCGAGGGGCCACAATCCGAGTGATCTTTGCTAGGCGGCCAACAGCGGCATTGGGCCCAATCGTGAAGGAAATGATGGGCCTGAAGCGCCAAACAATAAGCATGACGCGGTCGAGGGGCCACGCTACGAGTGATGGTCTTTGCTAGGCAGCCAATAGCGACATTTAACCCTCTGGTGAAGGAAGTGACTGGCCACAGTCAGTTCAACATCGGTACTTCTCTGGGCACGGACGAAGTCCATTCACGGCGGCGTTTCGTAAGAAAAGACATGTGTTACGCTTCCCTCAAGAATGAATGGACAGCCTACTGGATAAACCCAAGAACCATACCCCTCCTGGCCAGTTCCAGTGGCGAGCGTGTTATTCAAACTGTCGTTAGCGAATGGGAAAGCCTTACACGTCTCCTCTAGCTACCAATGAATCAATAGTATTGCCATTCTTTGTGAATCACATGCATGACCAGTGCTCCTAGGTCCCAACAAAGCCCCGTCACTGGCCCAAAGTTGCATCGAGACCCCTGTTCACAAAAGGGCGAAGGGCACCGTGTTAGGTAGGTACTTCTGAATGTTGCCACGAATTCACCCAACGTCTTGACACATGAACAATGCTAAGAGTGGAGCCCTGGACCCTCATTTGAGTCATGTCATGACCCACTGGTGTGCTATATATTGAGCCTTCCCTCCTGGGAAACCAACCTTTCTAAATATTCGAGACACCAGCGAAGTATCTTCTCCCCCCTCGAGGTTTTCAACTCCTTTACTAGCAAGACTCATACTAATTTTTCGGTGCATCATAGGGAGTAAAGCCAACCTTCTCTATGTCCTTCAAGTGGATCACACCCTCGTTACCACATCGTTCCTTACAACATCGCTCGATACAATATGGCCCATACTCCTACCACTCATCACAGATCGTACTTTGCAGGCTTCCAAGTTGTCCATATCCTCGCCACCATATCTATCAAGACCCTGTCGCTCGTTGCTCATCCGGTTGAGGCCTCCAAGTGGTCCATACCCTCGTTACCACATCTTTCATTACCCTGTCGCTCGTTACTCAACCTAGGCCTCCAAGTGGTCTACACCCACATCACCACATCGTCCAAGACCCTGTCGCCCATTACTCAACCTCTGAAGCATCGAAGGGCTCCATACCACCGCTAGTCCATCGCTCTTTACCTTGTCGCTGTTTACTCTGTGGCTCTTCATCCTGTGGCTCTTGACCCTTTGGCTCTTGACCCAGCACCTTGTCTCTCATTATCCTGGAGCGCATGACCATGTCACTCATTACCATATTGCTCATTGCCCTGCCGCTTAACACCTTCTTTCTCATGAGCTTGTCGCTTCATACCACATCGCGCTTTCCCCAGTCGCTTTCCCCTGGCGCTCTCAGCCTCGCGCTTATCAGCTTATCGCTTATCAGCTTATCTCTTATCGCCTTATCGCTCACAGCCTTATTGTTCATCAAGTGGTCGCTTTTTATTGTATTGCCAATTACCTTGTCGCTCGCTACTACATCGCTGGTCATTATGTGGTTCCTGGGGTGTTCCGATGAAGCCGACACACGGGCCGGGCGATTTGGTAGGTGAACGTTGCCTCAAACGTGTGAGTACCGAGCGAGCGGGACTTTTGTGACAACATATRTTAACGTTCGACAGTGCAAACAACTGGGATACCTACAGGCATGCGCTGGACCAAGATCATATATTGTTAGTTACTCTGTCCCTCGTGGAGCGTTCTGATGAGCCCGAGACCTGGGGGCGATCGTTTCCTCAAAAGCATGAGTACCAAGGGAGCGAGACTTCTATGGCACGACACCAATCTTCGATAGCGCAAGCTTGGACACGTATAAAATGCATACCCCGGCCAATATCACACACGCCAATATCGCTGGTTATTCTGTCGCTTGTGGTGCCTTCTCATGAGGCCCAGACACAAGTCCGAGCGAGCTGTGGGTTGTCGTTTCCTCAAAATTGTGAGTACCGAGCGAGGGAGACTTCTACGACAAGTTTGTTAACGTTTGATAGTACAAGCAACTGGGACACGTACAGGCTACATGCTCCGCCGAAGAGCACGTACGCCGCTTCGTGTGATCTTCCGTTCAGTCAACGGTTACATCGACTGGTCGTATTACCTCCTCCCTCACCCCTCTCCCATCCTTTCACAGCACTCTCAGCTGCTTCCTTCGGGTTCCACATACTATAGCATGTGCCTACCCTGAACGCACATCGTGAGAGCAGTATCCGGGATCTGCGCCATCTTTGCATTGAGGAGACACCTATTTGCTTCGCTTGCTTCGAGCCATTTCGCAATGCACGAACGCACGAGTTCCTACCAGACTATCAACTGTATCAACATTGTCACGATGACAGTCATATTCGAGAATCCATATGACTCCAAAAACACCCTATTTCGGCGCGCTAGTTGCCTTCTTTCTTCCTCGCCGGACGAGGACTTTATATATATATATATATCAGTCAGTGCGTATGGAAGTGTGTGGGAGGGTAATTTGAGCTTCCCAAGTCTAGTCCTGAATATCTCACTCTCCAGCATCGAAGGGATAAGGAAGTTGACTTGTGACTTAGCCTCGGTGACATCCCAGCCATCTGGAAGTGGGAGTGACGAAGGAGCAGACGCACGTACACCGAACCAGGTATCGCACCTGGAAATTACATGTCACATCCGGTCTCTAAGCTTGTCATTGTCTTGACCTCTTCTTGGATGACCCGAAGTGCAACCATATTGTCCTTGGTGTGCGACAGTGAAGACTCTACCCTAAGACGACTCTTCACGAATGAGGCAATCAGCATCCGGACTACACTCCTATGTGACCGTCCAATTGACGCTCAATTGAGGACACTTCGRGTCCGTGAGCCACTTAATTTCAATACCGTATTCCAATGGTTTTAGGGGTTCAAGCCCCAAAGGTCGTGTTTTTATGCTGAGTCTCGCTTGGTATGGAGTAAGCTTGGCTTAATCCGGGGGCATTGTGGGTGATATTCCGGGGGTTATTCTAGCGCAGAAGTCAGACGAGACGGGTCAACCAACATGGGAACGCCATTCCTGGCCTCAAAATACAGCGCGATGATCTTTTGGCTCACGAGTCGTTGACCCCAGCAATTACATCTTCACAGGAGGAAACAGCAAGATCGGTCCCATTAGAAACAGCCCCACAGATCGCCAATCATGCTAATCATCTACCTAACGCATCACAAACACCGTCGAGTCAGGCTACACAAGAACTTGCGGATAGTGACGAGGAAGAGATTGTGTTCAAACCGCAGCCAAAGCGCTACTCGGCCCAGAAGAAGCCCGTACAGCAGAATTCAAGACCATCGACCCCCAAGTCTCAGCCACCACAGTACCCTGAGGAGCGCAGTCCGCAAACTACCGTTCGAATATACTCTTGATTTTCCTACTTATCAACGCCGACTTGTCAGCTGTGTTTTCGTCTTTATCACCTATCCACCCCTCCAACATCGCAGTGTCCCCTTACGCCTCGCATCATTGAACGCAATTCGAAACTTGAGCGTATCGTTCTTTCTCAAATTACCATCAACGAATTATATTTCGAAACGAAAATATTACCTATACAGATCTCTACCAACGAAAATTGGTGGCTTTTTGTTCTCTGGCGAAGAGCCGATCCTCGAATACTCTGGACGGACATAACCATGCGGATGGAGTTGCCGCAACGAACAGCGAAAGGGGACACAAAATGGAACAACCGCATTGTCAATATGCAGCGATGAATTTGGGCCAAGCACTATCGCCTGCTCCCCTGGTTCAATCGAAGCCCTGTTGACACGACCAACATCCACAACGCGCTCCGCGAGAGGAATATCCCGCTCCATCTAAACACCATGAGGGGGCTTACACCTGGCTTAAAGGATCTTGTCTACAGGTCTGTATATCACGTTTCCTTCGCCATTATCGCAGAACAGCGATCATTCCTTCTATCCAACTTTTCATTGTTTCAACCTCCAGTTCAATGATGCTGTTTCGATAGCAGGAGGACAAACAGGTATGGGAAAGCAACAGCGGACACAGAGTATGAATGGAAGGCAGACTCCAGCGACAATTCTATATGGGACTGAGGGAAACGGGTCAGCAGAAATGTGCAACACCCCAGAGCTTGACTGCACCAAGTCGGACATCTACCAGGATGAGCTGTACAACCCAGAATGAATACACAATACACCAGCACCATCGTCTCACGCGAGGATATCGTTGGCGAGTCAAGGCAGTCTGCTTTCCTGGAGCCTGCCATGCCTTTGCCAAATCGTGGGACATTCGTACCAGCGGGGCCGCTCGGACGTCTGCGGGCCACGAATGGGACATGAATTCGCTGCAATTCTTCCCTATTAGCCAGGCTTTTGGTACTAGTCCTGAGGATTGTTCCTGCCAAGTTGAAAGATGCTAGACACCGATTGATTGTGGTGGAGATACCCATGGTAGGCGTCAAAGATGGACAAGTTACAGTAATGGTGGAGGTGTATGTTAGTGCAGCCTGCAATTAGCTCAAACGTCTCATTCTCCACTCTTCGTTATGCTCGCTTTTCCCACTGCCCTTATGAAATGCGATGGTTATATGGTCCTGAGCAGGACCTTAAAAGGCTCATACTAATATATATATATGCAGTGGGTTTTTCGGCACGACCACCGGTCTTGGTAGCTCTTAAATACCACCATGACCAGCCCACACAATACGCTGCACTCCTCGCAATACCAGGTCACGCTATCCCTCGTTACCTAATGCACCAAGCTTGAACACTTCTTGCTCCGTTTTCTTTAATACATGCACTGCTTGCAGAGTCCTCGAGTACCTTCTGGCCACAAAATTGTGCCAGTCCAAGTACACACGCCACTCCTGTGGCCATACTCTACCAAACCTTGAGGATCCACACGATCCCTCATGCAAGCAGTGCGTTCCGATTATGGTGGCTCTCAAGCATTATCATAATCAGGTAATCCAAGTTTGCATTGAAAATGCCTTACAACAGTCTCCACTTCGGATGCCTAAGCCGTGTCGTCCTATTGCACCCAATACCTTAGGCGAGGCTGAAGAGATTGCACATATCACGCTCAGGGCCAGGCGCTATATCTGGAGGTTGTGGATCTGGTTGGGGTAAATTCAGCGGAACGAGGCTCCATCGAACAACCGGCTTTGCGGCATGATCAAATGTCATAACATGTTACGCTTTCTCTTGTTACTTACGCAAACTCCGTTGGCCCCATAATGTGCCAATTTGAGGAAGCAGCCGAGAACGCACAGGCTGCCCGTTACGCCTTGCTCATTATGGGTGATTTTCTGGGGGTTCAAGCCCCAAAGTTCGTGTTTTTATGCTTAGTCTCGCAGCTAATGGCAATTATACCTCGGGTTGCTTACCCTTGAGTGTGGAGTGATACTGGCTCAATCCTGGGGTATCCGCTTTACCAAATGTTACGACGGCCATAAGAAGTTACAAATCAACTCCATTGTCGTTCAATCACCGCTGTTGAATAAAGTACTTGGGAAAATCCTCAGAATCTATCCTAGGATCCCCACCCGCGTAGAACGCCTGACCTTCGCCGTTTCAGCCTTTCGTTCATCACTGGACGAACCTTGTTCAGGCACTTGCAGAGGCACTTGCGGGCGAGCAAAAGTCCGAGCCACATACTCACCTTAGACTCTACGAAAGTCCTAATTTTCGGATCAACACATATAGATACGACTTTTACCACCATAAGAGATGACAAAGTCAAAAGAAGCGGACGGATATAACATTACAATACTTACATCGCATGCATAAAGAGGAGCTTCAAAGCGATCTCAAGGCTCACGATGATTTTATTCTCAATGGCGTAATTACTTACTCAAACGCTTGTGCATCATCGGAGGAGAGTTTCACGTATGCTCGAAAGGTGGAGGCCGCCACATCAATTCCTCTTGAAATCTATCGCACACATAAGAGAGCACCTTCTGAACGTGCGCTTGCACAATGTGAAAGCCTAATGGATCAAAGGCCAACATTCTTGGACCATAGATTGGTCCTGGTAAGCATTGATCATGCTATAAGGAACGTATTCGAACCACAAAACCACGACGATGTTGGCAATTACATCACCAAGATCAGAGAGCTGGTAGATTTCGTTCAAAAGATGAATGGGCTAGGTGTCGGCACCACAGGCATTGAACTCTCACTTCCAGATCTACACATGTGGGGCACAACTGCAGTACCAGAAATCCAATGCCAAGTACAAAACATTGATGTCAGACGCCGATTGGTTGTGCTAGCTTGGAAGCTTGACTGTGGCGGTCATGACGAGAATTGGGTTCGCAACACAAGGAGCCCCTATCTCTTGTACCCTGATCCAGCACGATGTGACAGTCCCAGGCTCAAGATCATGGATCTCGGGAAGGCGCACTTTCCCGATACTGAATTACGCAGACTCTTCAAGCTTTTTCCCTTCATTACCACCATCGATCATGGCGTACCTCAGGACGAGAATTCATGGAATTTCTACAACTTCATACCATTACCGGAGGGCCTAATAGCACAGGCGTGTGCACCTTTGCGGGATGGATTGAGACATTTATGGCTTCGTGGTGGGCCTGTTCCCTTATGGGTGGACCTGATTAGGGCCCTATGGACCTGAGGGTCCTCAGCAAAAGACCGGGACGAAGTGATAAAGATCCAGCAGGCCCTAGAATCAGTCATCCAAGCCTATGGGCGTAACAGTATGCCTGCAAGAATGGTTTTCCAAGCATCACGACGACATAAATCTCGAACAAGACTTTCCTGGTACTTGGACCTCCGAGATACTTTTGATGGATGACTCATGCGGAGAGGCGGTGTGACGATGCAGCCCAATGCTTTTGCAGAGGCTGTATATATATATGAATATTGCTCTCCTTGTTTGTGTCCGGCCCCAGTCAAATGCCTGCCAAACCAGCGACATTCAGAAGGATTCTGCCTGAGGTCCGTCCTGGTCAGATGCCTACGATTCAAGACTCATTAGTCTGCGCAAACGCCCAAAGTAAAGAAAATTCTGATACGAGACTATCACATGGTCCGCACGCAACCATACCATCCTCGAGTCTTGGTCGATCGAGGTGCCACCTTTCTTACACTGGGATATGGGGAGCTCGCAGTGTCAGACGGCTACAAAGCCCACTTGCTATGCCGCGCTGCATCTGTGGAAGTAATTGGGGTTCGGGAACCTGGAGATGGAATTCTGACAGCAAACGTCATGAGTGCAATCCTATCAAAGCGGCTGCAGGTGGAGAACGAGTCTCTAGAGGCGTACTATCTTGTGATATTCCCAGGAATCAGCGAGCCTGTTCGATAATGGCACAGGGACTCCTGAGCATGAATGCTTGGCATGATGCATTGGCGGTACTGAGAGAAGAAGGAGCTCGGCAGAAGGGCAGACTCCCTGGCTGCACTTTTGATAACATTGAGTCGATCGCCAAGCCGCAGGACGTGGAGGCAGGCTCGGCAGCAAATATAGGAGAGTGCAGCAGCAACAGCGTTCGCGCCTCAGGCGAACACGACTGAAGTGGCAAGGTCATATATGGTCATGGGAGATATCCATATCAACGACCGCAAGTACGACGCCGCCGAAGCATACATTGACCGAGCAGTACCAATCCTGAGAGTAATCGCTGGATACAACAAAGTTCAGATGTAGCCTATGGACGGTGTACCTATCCAAGAACCTGGTAGCGATATGGGCAGATCTATAGCTACCCCAATGAAAAGCAGGCAAAGTAGTACCMATGACCCTACTGCGAAAAGACAGTCATTCGACACAAGCGAAGTCATGAGCCGGCTACAGTCACGCCGAACGCAGACTATAAATATATATAATATATATATATATGTACATTACACAATGTCCCAGGGAGATTTTATCCCCTGCATTTATGGTTCATGATGGAGCTGGAGGTGTGGCAGCACCGCCAATTCCAGCCACCCAATATAACTTTCAACACCGTATCCTGGGGCTGCGGAGGTACAGGTCCTGGCGTTCAGGGTGATTATCTCATTGGGTGGACAGGACAAGGCATTCTCATACATCGCCACGGGATTTAGAATATAAACCCTCCTCATCCACCACATGCATAGTCTCCACTACCAGTTGGCTACCTTTACATCGACTACGGAGACGCTCCAGTGGTCAAACTCCAAGAGGTTTGGAGAGCCTCAGCGATCAGGACACTGATTGACATTCCGATGTACATGTGTTTTTATGCCGTTCTCTGTGGTAGGCCATCAAGTCCCCTGGTAGAAAATGACGAAGGGCATCTTGTTCCTACGCTTGGAGCCAGTGGACAACCCGAAAGTTCCTATCGGTTCCCAATAACCGCTTTCCCTCCTAAGTCAGGCTTTACTCTTCAACGCACATTCGGATATTCGAAAAATCCCTCGAAGGCTTCGGAACTTAAGGTCACTTGCCTTTCGAAATTTAAGGCTATTGGGTTTTCGAAACTCATCCCACCATTGATATAGCTGTAAATCCCCCAAATGGCGACTGGGTCGTGCCTTTCTCCGCTTAAACTTTCCCTCAACGGAGCACATCCTTGCTCACAAGTGGCTACAACAAATGGCTCTCAAGGCTTAATCATTTCTCAGAAACATAAAATGGCCTTCCAAAGCGATCCCTCAGTCTCATCATGGAGCGATAGGCGTGCTATCATTTTTCGGCGATGGTCATGAAAATACGACGTTCACAACAACCCTTTCTCTATTGCCAGCCTGTGCCAGGGTCAATTGTGTGTTTTGAGCTACATGGAACCTTTGAGGATGTGCTCGAATTCAGCTGCAGTCCAACGTTCATACACAACCGCCAACGAACCGAACCCTTCGTACATTGCATATTCGCCTTCCATGTAACATGTTCACGTCTATATATATATTTCAATTCATCGGCATTCTGGTCTATGGTCAGCTACTTTTGGGCGACCCCTCCAACAAAACACTCTCCTGGACTCAAACATGTTCACTTGGTCAAGACAGAGCATTTCACTATGCCAATGATGGCGGCTCTCAAGAAGGCAGGAATAAGGCTGGAGCTGGATTGGTTGGATTGGAAAATGGGGCAGCCGCCCGAACTTACAATGGTTGGCCCCGTCAGATGCCGAAATGCCAGGGAGCTCCTGGATCAATTGGCATACGCCAAAGCAGTGCCCTTTCCGGGGCTTAAAAAGGTTCAAATGTTGAAGAAAGATGGTCATCTACTTTGAAGGACCTGAAGGCGCTACTTGGCTGTGTAGAATACAAGCAGACTATACGTTCCCGGGAGGAGAAACCAAGCTTCAGACACCCAGGAACATCCCTACTACGCTGGACTGGGCGCTATCGATGATTTCCATGACGACATCATCATATTCGCTTATGTGATAACACACCATATTACCTTGGATGCCTCCAGGGAATCGCAACAGGCCGTAAATGTGAAGAACTTGCGACCCAGGTAGCAATAGAGGCTTCTGATGAAGAGTTAAGCTACCGGGACATCAGAGCTGCATATAAAGAGCTCGGGCTTGATGAACAAGCTCAATTGGAAGACAATATAATTCTCGGTACCTTTCGTTCTAGGATTGCTGACGCTCCGAAGCAGGAGGCAGAAATGTGAGGGGCTCTATATGGAAGGGAGTTTGGGGAGGCATCCGGCGCGAAGGAGAAATTAGTAAACCGATGCGGTACAAGATTGGATAGAAAGAGTGGCACGGATACCCGTGGATGATACCAACGAAGAGCCAGATGTTTGCATAATTGAGCTCGGCGGCACGGTGGGAGACTTGTGGAGAACAAAGGCATAACGCCATCAAGGATGATAGGGAACCCTTAAAGGCTACTCATTGAGGAATAAGAACTGGCTCACCCTTTTCATTGGCTCTGTGAAAGACATCAAATACAACGAGGGCGCCTTCCATGGCCTAGTCTCTCCAGAGGACCACAAAGAGCTCATTCTTGCCCTTACCGAGAGCCAGGCGGCGAACAAGGAGGGACTTGATGATATAATTCAAGGCAAAGGGCCAGCGATCGTGGGGAAGCAACAGCATTTTCATATGGCAACAAAATCTTCTAATTTGATGACGCCGATACTGTTGATCTCTACAAATTGAAGCTTCAGCCCGTTGCCGCAATTGTTTAGAGAAAACATCTATATACATATATATTTTGGAACCGCCCTGGATCTCTGACACCTGACATTCGATGCCCTGATGCCCGAGATGGCAAACACTACGTTGAAAGCCCTCGTTGTGATCTTGGGAGCATGTACGACTGGTAGGACAATATTGGGCAAAAGAACACGCTGAAGATAAGGCACATCCAGATCAATTTTTCTGGTTGCCAGTTCGCGAGAGTCCTTGGGGAGGGCCATGGCGGTGACGACCCATTCAAACCAGCTGGGCACCGTCTCTGTCACACGGGGCGAAATGCTTGATAGCTTCGCGTACTACAAGCGTGGACGGGATCAATTAGAGCAATCCTCCAGGACAGCCTTGCACTGGAACCTCGCAAAGATTGCGTACAAATTAGCTGGCTTTTACATATGGCAGCTTGCGAACGATGTAGAAGCACAGAAAGCCAAGAAAGGGCATGCCCGAGCTGGAGGAGCCGCTGGCGAACGACGGAGAAGAACAGAACAAGAAGAAGACGCGGAGCTGCTGGAAGACGAAAAGAAGGGGGACAAGGGATGAGCACAACGTTCTTATTGTCTCGTACAGGGAGTTGAGAGCTATGCTTGACCGTGATTGGGCAGATTTGATGGTCAAGTCGTCAGATTAATATCGCCGAACGAAGTAGGAGGACTCATTAAGAGGTGGAACATTCTCGCAGCCACGAACCGGAACGATCTAACTGTTCATGCATTTTCGAATTTCGAGTCCTATATATATATATAAGTACAGTGGCCCGGAGGGAGCGGCTTTCCTGGAACCGTTCACCCCTCCACCAGGTGCAGCCAACGGTGCAGCGTTGGCTCAGTATGATCAGCACCTCCAGAATCAGCTGTCACAGSAGAGGATGCACGAAGCTGGCATGCGAGCGATGCAGCAACAACGGCAGCAGGCGCTAAATCCTTTGGCTCAACAACAGAACCAAACGACCAGAATCTGCTGTGAAGCCGCGGAAAGACAGCAAAGCAATCGAAGCAAATGGGAATCAGAGAGTTTGGGAGCGGAATAGCTGGACGATTGAGATCACAAAGCTCCCTGTATTCCCACTATCATCCTTGCTGTCTGGGTCCAGGTGTGAGCTTACCGCCAGGGGCAAAGTCTTCGAAGAGCTCAGCGGTTATCACTACAAAGCGTATCAGCTGCTGTCCAAGCGAAACCTAATCATGAATGCGACCCACCAAAGCCTTCTTTGGAGACAAAGAGAAAGCCTGGATGACAGGGCACCCATTGCTGACTAGAGCTGCATCTCCAAAGACAAAAACTTTACATCCATTTCGCCGGAACCGTGATGCAGAAGGCTCACTAGATTCTGAATCGGCCGGTGAACAAGCTGGGCCGTTGAGGACCAGTCGAATGCGGCTTGGATCGTGGCGAATTTCCTGATCAGCGAAGAATTTTCCGATGAACTCATCGACGTCCATTGCAGTGAGTCCTACTTCGCCGGCCATTTCCCCACCAATTCCGGGTGATATACCATTACCTTAGAACGGGATCACGCACGAAGTCGATGAGAGTGGAAACTTACTGATCCAAGCACCCGCCGCCAGCTATACCTTACCCGCCTTCGATCGTTGATGGATTAAACGAGAGAATTGGCACAAAAGGAGGAGATGTCCCAGCAAGGAGGAGGCGTCCCCAGCAAGGTCTCGCATATAGATTCGACAAGATTTGCAACAATTTATCAACGGCTCCGCCCGATATGGTTGGAAGAACTACGACGGCATCGCTGAAGAAGTAGACGGCAAGAACGCAAAAGAAACTAGAGCATCAACGTGCAACCAAAACCGCCATCAGCGCTATATATATATATAAGATTTCCAGGACCTAAGACAAGTTCTTCGCGCCTCTCCTATCTCATGAAGCTTGCTTCGACTCTATGAGACACTACTAAGTTGAACCTCGCCTTCAAGCCAGCACAATCTTCTCGATGAGATCACCTACTCTCAGAGACATGTATTGCATTACGTCGGGTCAGCTTAAAGAGGAAGAAGGTGCTCCCCTCGTCACAGTCGCTTTCCCCTTTTTCCACCTTCCTTTCGACGTCTGCTGGATGATATCTAAGGAAGTCTTCGAGACACCCTGTGTAGACAATACTATCACGCCAGATCCATCACACCATCGCCGGCAGCTTGGCAGGAGAAAGCTGATCGTACGGTGAACAACGGCCTGGCCCATCTGCAGATTGAGGAACCCGAGATGAAGGACGTCCAAGCGCGTGTACCTCCGCCGCCGTCCCCACCTCCGGCGACGACCTCCGGCCTTTCTCACCCAAAGCGTAAAGAGGTTATGCGATACGATGTCAGAGAGAAAACTTGCAGATGAAAGAACGGGTCTTCAGGCATCGAACGGGGCTAAAGAACAGCTTGCTGCCACAATCCCCCTACCAAGACTCACAGACGAGCAAAGAAGGATACCACTTCCAAGACCAAAAAATCAGACGGTGTCAAAGACTGAAACGCCGCTGACGAGACTTTTACAGCACGAATGGGCAAACCCAATGGGAATGCTATGAGGATATACACATTGAACGAGCGGGCAACGAAGTTTCGAAACACTGCCGCTTGTCTTTCATGGGGAGAGAAGACGGGTAGCGCCGAAAAGAAGGCGTATATCCTGAGTCTTCTACCCCCAGGTGCGACAGATACCAGCTTGTTCCCGCACAGATTTCTCACGGAAAAGCCACGATCGCGGACTACGGGTAGTAGAATGAGGAGAAAGGCTCGAGACAGCGAAGAGACGATGCTATCTTACAGGACTCAATGGAGCGTATTGCGAGCGGGACAACAGGGATCGGGGTACAGCCACGGCCAGGGGATGGAGTTCTAGTGCGGATTATTGCGTCGTTGTGCTTGTTGGGCTTTTTGCTGGCTGGAGTTAGGGAGAGGGGGTTCAGAGGTCCTAATACTCACCTCTTCATTAGCCAAGGCCGCTACGCCAGACTTTTTACACTCACATGACATTGCAAAATGTCTTCCAAGTTGGACCTAGGCATTGAGACGATCGTCAACCAACGCAAGCCTGCCGGGCGCCGCGGTCGAGGTGGGGGTTGGCGAAGTTCGCGTAGATACACTAGGTTATTGTAGAGCTATATAGGAACGATGAACAATAAAAATATTTAATTGGGAAAGGCACGCTGCTTCGTGTTCGAATGTGCAAATCTGTGATTTGACCGGAAATTACGGGCCGGGGGGCAATTTTTCTATTTCTGGCGCCAAGGATTAGTGATCTTTTTGCATATGCCGATACCCCTCCCTGAAGCCGACTTAGCCATCAAATATCCTACTCAACAGGCCCACGAGGAAGCGACAGCATTTCTTTATGGCRACAATATCTTCTACTTCGATGACAGAGATTCGTCGGCGCCGCGAAAAGACAATACAGACGCAGTCACAGATCCAGAAAGAACTTCTTAAGCGTGTCAAGATGGCGGACGATGAGACCGAGCGTGAAAAATTCTAAGGGAGGCTCAGAAAGCGGAGAAGAAGGTGAAGACGACCCGACGAATTCTGGAGCAAGGTGACGCTCCCGAAGAAATTCGTGAGGTCACGCCTATGGCTCCAGATCTCGAAGGGGGCACCATGAGCACTTCCCAGAGTGCAAGCCTTGTCTCACCCGAACCGACAGCCTCATCAACGATACCACAGCGCGAGCGAGCGCTGGCTTCCCGAAGACATTCCTTAACGACTGCCGTACATGCTTTCGTCAAAGCTTCCGTATCTATGCGCATCTCTACCACTCGCACTGGATCGACCCTTTCTGGCACCTCAGCGGGAACAATAACAACAACCAGGGTTGGACTGATCCCAGGCCTTGCTTTGTCCACTTCTGCACGGTAGCAAAGTTATATGGCCTTCTTTCAGACAAGGAAGCGGAGCCAATGCAGCCATTAATTGACATTTGGATTGCCAACGGTCAAAGAGATCCGTGAGGTCACGCCTATGGCTCCGAATCTCGAAGGTGGCACTTTGAGCGCTTTGTTGTTCCTTTTCTCGAATTGCAGGCACACCAAGACCGCCGAATCCATTTGCTACGCCATCTCAACGGTTTCGTCCTCAAAAGTGTGAACTAAACGAGGAGCAACAGTCTGATGTATACGACCCATACTATTCACCCGCCAGAAACTTTTATGCCATCGGGGTCCTCTGATGCCATAAGTCTTGAACTACCGAAGCCCAATACGAGTCCAAGTATTGAACGGCTGGCGAGTCGGTGTTGAATCAATTTGGCATCTACCACACTAATAACCAGCAAAGATCACGCGGGAGCCATCGTCAAACAGATCTACTCAAGGCACCCGTTCACAGCAGAACAGCCAGTCCTATAGCAGCAACAACAATACCGATACATCCATGTCAGCATTACCATCTCGATTTGTTGCAGATAGCTTGCTTCCTTAATCGAACTTCGGGCGTTCGGCGGGGCAGAGCAACATCATTCATTCAAACACGTCTATGAACAGGACGGCTTCCTCGGTACCTTTGGTATGGGCTTCGGCCTCTGAAATCGAAGTCATTGATCTTACTATTGAATGGAACTTTGGGCGTTCGGCGGGGGAGAGCAACATGCTTCCAAGCCCCTTGAACTTCCGGTCCAACAGCATCAACGATATCGATACAACCAAATGGTACGTCGAACATCGGATCCAACTTGGCAATGAGCTAGAGCCCGATCCGAATGCAGAGGTACCAGCGGCCATCGCTTTCGTTAACGGCCTCATTAGCCTTGAACTGGATGATCTGAGGAAGGGAGACAACTCATGTACGATTTGTCTCCAGCCGTACTAAAGGGGCGGATTCTAAGAGACACCCTTACAACTACCACGCGGTCATACCTTCGGCAAGGACTGTCTYTTATCTCGGCTTTCGGACATTGGCAATGATGGTGTACATGCCGCCTRCTRCCCTATGTGTCGGAAAGAATGCATCAGCGAAAAGAGGAAGCACATCGGTACCTATGAAGGGTTAAGGCAGCTGATGTCACCATTAAAATCTCGATTTGTTGCAGAGGACTTACTTCCTTCACCATCATCATTTTAGCYAAAGTGCCTGCTGAGACATAGGCCTTAGCTGAAAGCCTCAACATCCACCATCTTATAAGACACCATCAGAGTGTTAACTCGTCTAATTGAGACGTCGGACATCTACCGCACCCAGCAAGTCTGCTTCAACTACTTCCTAGTATCTGCGCTCGCGGTACTATTCCTAGCAGTGGCTCATGCACGCACAATTTTCAAACAACTCGCCAGATGCTACACATACTTACTATCAATGTGCATAAAACGTACAGCTCGCCAGCGAGCACCTCCTCGTCTTTGATCCAAAATGATGGCTTGGGCTATAGAAATGACTGGTCTGGTTATAATAGATAGCCAGTCTTGACAGAAGCATTACTTTATAATCTTCTAATAGCGGCACTCAATGCTCTTAGATTCTCTAAGAAGCAGCGATGGGAGCTCGTCGAGATCAGTGGATATGCCGACCTCGTTCCCCCGTGAGCCCCCTACTGCAGTACTGGCCTTTTGAAGTCTTGGGACGCAAGCCGAATATGGAAGAGGATGATGTTGAGGTAACATCCCACTCTTGGAATTCAGTGGCCAGGTCAGAGATGATTTTCACATAGCTAAAGACTTCGGCGCGAAATCATACATCTCGAAGCGTCTCTGGAGAACCGTCAAAGATCTAAAGGACGTCGGACCGAAACTTGGTGTCATTCTTCGGCAAACTACCTTGATCAATCCCAACGACCCTCACTCTTCCGCGGACGAACACCTCCACTCTTCCTAAATCCCTCCTCGAGAAAGTCTTTCGYGGTCATGTCGACTAGCGCAAAGGACATCCTTTGGCTAGGAAGCTCTAGGCCTAGAATGGGGGTTAAGAGGACTCTGGAAGCTTCCTATTTAGACGAGAAGGAATTCGCTTGGTCATCATCCAACACAATAAAGAAAGCATGCAAGATTCGGAATCCCTTTTGCAGTTGGTTGATTGGGGTCCTTGAATAGCGGCCAGCGACAATCGAAGCCGCAGTCTACGTACACCACCTGATAGATAACCTTCCGCGAGCTGGATGCTTGCTCGATCTGGAAAAAAGGAAGACGTGCAGAACAGCCTCATATGCCGCCTCACATGCGCAAACCTCTTCCAATCATCGTTGCATCGGCAATCGAGAAGAGTGACTTTTGTACCAACCTGGATGAAATGAGCTCGAGTCTGAGGGGTAACATTGGTGGATTGATCAAGGGAAGGAAGGATAGCAGAGACAAGAGTAGGACGCGGCCAGACCTTACAAGTGCAAGCTCGGACTATGGTTCTCGAAATACTGACTTCACACCCTCAATTGGTGCTGTACCCTCCTTGACGGCAAGCACGACCCCTTCCGAAGGCCAAGAAACATACTCGACCGGGCATCACTCACATTCGACTTCTGCGAGTATGCTACGTCGTGGCATTCCATTGGCGGATCCTGCCGTCCGAGAGTTAGTCAGAATGTACAACGCGCACCGTGGGACGGTGCAACCTCCTTCTTCCTCCAACAACCGCCTCTCAGAACTCTTCGACCCGATCCAAGGTCGAAGATTCAGTTGATTTTGACCTCCGGCTTTCGTCAACGAGGTGACACAATCTCTTCACGAGATCCACAGACGTGGATTTGATACCCACGCGCAGGACAGAGCAGGCGAACATGACCAAGATATGGCTGCCCAAATGCAAGAGATGGAGGTGGTGAGGCAAAAGGTCTATGTGTGGAAGCGCCAGCAGGTGCTCATCAAGCAAAGGTACGATGAARAAATTGGTCGGCTACGTCACGAGATTGAAGCTTGAGAAGGGCCACCATCACATGTAGGGGTCAGTGGTCTAGCACCTCATGGTGGTGTCAATCCACCCACTCCTCTTGTCATTGGGCACAGGCCAAGCAATTTGTTCGGTGGTATAATGGCCAATCCTTCAAGATCACCTGCGTGTGTCGATGAAGGGAGAATTTGCACCTTTGTTCAACGAAGTTGAGACTTCGGCGCGTAGATACACAAACAATCCAGACCAAGAGAAAGACTCTGCTCTCCCATCGAAATTGATCAATCATATCAAGTCGAATACAAACTCAGACCTTGCCCCCAAACTCATGGCTTTAAGCAGCACCAGATACTTAGCAGTAGCACGGGTCATCAACTATACAATTATGCATAACACGTTCAGACCTGCTTTGATCAAGGGTATCGGTCAGTTTTTCGCGAAGCTCTATTCCTCCCACAACATCCGTGGATGGCAGGAGCTCCCGTCTCAAGTCCTGCTGTTCGCCTCCAACATGCGTATTCCGAGAGACGAAAGACCATGGATACGGCTGGAATGACTCTCCAAGACCGCCATCCACCCTTGAGACTGGCGAAGTGGTTTCCCGAGATTGAGCATCGTGCACCAAATTTGCCTATCATTTTGGTTGGTACGAAGGTGGTCGCCGGGAAGAAAAGCTCAGCAGGTTAACTCCAAATTCGGTGACGATTCTTGGCACTGGCCAAGCGGTTTCCCGAGATTGAGCATCATGCACCAAATGTGCCTATCATTTTAGTTGGTACGAAATTGGTCGTGAGAGAGGAAAGCTCAGCAGCTTGACTCCAAACTCGGTGACCATTCTTGGTCACTCGAAGAAGAGCTCCGAGATGATCTCAGAGATCGTGGGAAGATTGGTAAGTCCTCTCTTGTATGTAGGCTGTGTAGCCAATTGGGCCTCCAGCTGATGTATTCGCTAGCTTTCWTTACCGCACCATGGCCCTGCTCACATACTATTTGGACCAAGAGACTCGTCTCATCCACTTCTGCAAGCACGAAGTTATTAAGGACATGGTACCAGACAAAGTCGACGTCGTTAGTGGCACTTCTTTGCCTGGCACCATGTCCTTGATGACTTCGTGCTTGCAGAAAAAGCCCAGCGAGATGGGCAGAAAAATATCAGCCTCGGAGATCAAATAGATGAAGCCGCCGCCTAGGGTCTCTCGCTTGGTTTTTATATACCTCAATCACCAGATGAGGGCTAGAGGAGCGTGGGAGGGTTGGTAGGTCCTCTCCTTTGTAGGCTGTGTTGTTCGTTGGTCCATATGCTGATACCATCCGGTAAGAAATTGACGGATTTCCTCTATAAGAATGATGACACCTGTTTTGACATCATGATCACGAAGATCACCAATGAATGCTAGGCGTTACTACATCATAGCTCGGACGGATCAAAATAGTCAACGCGGCCGAAGTCCCAGAGACACTAGCGAGGAGAGTCCGAAATCCAACATGTTGCCCGTATGATCTTCCTTGCCTAGACGAATGAAAGATCCAGATGGATAGCCTCGTAATGGTGGTGCGAGGCCAGGAGCGAGAGGACTCCCCGATATGGTCGGAGATGAGAAGCTCTTTGTAGAGCTGGCCCACCTTTCCAATTACCATTATGCAGCGACTTTAGGCAGGAAGCGAGRGATTCATCCRTCTGTTAACCCAGGTGTGGGCCATTCGGCTTGTATAGGAGATCATTAAGTTTCGTAGCACCTAATTTACGACCGCTTGTCTTCTATTTATGTCAGGCAACTCTCTTCTGATATTCCAGCAAGACCTCCGTCTTCCTTCACGGCACATACTTAATACCCTCGTCCCGCTCTAGTCCCGTAAGAAGAAGCTGAGCCACTAAGACCGCTCTCGTCCATTTCATTCTCAGAAAAGCTCAAGCCCACACCATTGACTATTCCCGAATAGAGAAGGCATTGATGGTGATAGTAGCGACTGGAGCGTTATGTTGGCCAATGGACGTCGTGCTTTCGGCATAGATGATACAGATACGGGAGGATCATTCGGGGCCGTTCAAGGACCTAAGGGCTGGAGCTCAATGGCAAGAGTGGGCACACCTTCTGTCATGGATCCAGCCTGAGGGCCCTGTTGCCACCGCCACCAGGCTGCCTAATTGGGGCTAGCGCCGCAGCTGCAAGCTTATCTCGCACTGCGCACCAATGCTTAGACCTTCATAGATGCAATTCCATCCATTCTAAGGCATTGCAGCCATTCAGGTCCGCCTAGTCCCTGACACCTTTCTACTCGCGAACGTTCGAACCACTACTGAGGGCTGGAGAAATCTCTGGCTTCAAGCACAGGGCCGAGTAGCTCAGTTACTGGAGCCATAATGTCTCATCTTACTGGACTGCTTAGTGGTTATCACCACAAGGCATATCAGGGCCCAATATGGCGTCGTATTGGAGCTCCTACTTGGTATTCCTGAGACATCCTTAGTCCGCTTTTCGAAATTGAACCACCAACAAACCTTCACGAAGCAATCTTTGGTTCAGGGAGTATATACGATAATGCTCCAGAGATCGAGCATCGTAGTAAGTAATGATCGCCATTTGTGGATGGAAAAGGGTTCCCACTAAGCTGAATCAGTTTCTTTCCAGTCCTTCCTCGTCGTCAACCTCTGAGTAGCACAAGCCGTCGACCATATCTGGAAGGCTACAACCATACGATCACCCCATCTCATCCGAAGGCCGATAACACGATGAGGAACGAGATATGTTCCCGTCTCTGCTCATGGCTCAAAAACCACCCACTGAGGCGGGTTTGGGGAGAGCCCTTGGAGCTGCCCTGAAGATGCGCTGCCAAAGGACCCCGTTCGGGGGCGATGCAGGGATTCAAATTTTCAAGTTCTGATCTTACGAGAGACGAAAACCACATGAACTTTTTCGAGGAATAGTGGGAACAGCACTTCGCGCAGGTCCAACGAACGAAGATGTAGACGAGAACACCCTAGAGCACGACGTGCCTCTTCCGCGTCAACGTTGTCGCCCGTCATCCAAACTCGTGTTGGGGGCTAGAGCTCGGTTGATGATAAGGACCTGGCTCCATTGAAGAGGCAGCAGCCAGAGACGAAGAAGCAAGAGCCCCCACAGATAGCTCTCCATGAGGAGGCACTTGTCAGTGGCACAGATGCAAGCAGCCGAGTGCTTCTTGAGCGGTATCGAGATATTCAAATTGGTCTTTCGAAGGCCTTCGGACGGCGGACTGAGAAGATAAAAACAACAAGTGGGCCTTTCCGATATGGTGGAAGATAAAGCCTACAAAGCCTACGGACCGAGCTTGACAATCAGAAGAAGGCTCAGGAAGAAAAGCCCTCCGGGAATGGTTACCAAGCGACCCGACTACTTCAACATCGAAATCCTACGCAAGCGTCTTCTCACTGAGATTCAAGAAGGTCAAGGAGCCTTCCACCTTTCCTAAGCCTAATGGATTTCCTCTCGACGAGGAGAGAGGGTTTGAAAAGGAAGCTGAGCAGCGGCGGGAAGAGCAGATGCTCGAGATGCAACTCGCTATATGTAGATTCCATTATATCATGACTACACACTCTGCAGTCCCGTTTTTTTCCTGACACATGGCCCGCATATTGAGTTTCAAATGACCACTGTTGAAGACCACTGTCTATGAGGCCTGCCGCGTAGTCGGTCCCCGGACCTAGAATGGGATTGATTGCTTGCGTCATATTTGGCCTTTCGGCCATGAAAGGTGTCGGTCCCAGCGACCAAAAGTTGCCATAACGTCCTTACGTAAGCAGCTTATCCTTCATCTTCCGTTCTTTTCGCCGTCTAGTGCAAGGGATCCATGCCCGATCATGCTTTCTATCAGGCTATCAGACGGCAATTTGGGGCTTAGAAAGTTACTTCATCGTAGAAGCGTCAGCGGCGAAGCAACGAACCAAGCTCCATTGTATGAAAGCACGAGCCTTTCAACCCTGCAATCTCTTCACTAACGAACGACAGGTCCCCCAGATAGGCACGACCCTCACAAAGTCCCTCGAAGTGTTCAATCATATTGCCAGTAGATGGTGAGAAGAGCTCGTAGTCATAAGGAAAGGATGGCCAGCTTCCACATCGTCAAGGAGTACCTGAGGGATAGCCAGTCCTTTGCAACGCGGAGAACTTGCGAGATATCGCCACAAAAAAGACAGGTACCACGGATAAAAGGCGTCGTGGATCGCTAAAAGCCTCAGGAGTCACTGCCTGGTCAGTCTGGATCGAATACACCCTTGCAGTACGTGTGGCTAACCAGTAAGGAGGCCGTAGTTCTTTCAGATTCATGCCAACACCAGTAATTTCTACGCTCGACGGCCCAGGCTCATGGCTTGAGCTTGCTACCCCAATTTTCCGTCAAGAGCCCAGCATGCTCTCAGCCTATTGAAACCCTCGTGAAGAGCTCAGACGGCTCTGCAACGCATCAAGCACGCAACGGACACCCAGATACTACTTAACTGTAGAGGCGTATACGGCACAGGCTATCCTGACTTTCAAGCAGATCGAAAAGCCAGATCAGATCACATTTCACCTCGTCCAAAGCCTTTGACAGACTCCTCTCGTGGAGACTTGCCATCCGTCTCCACAACAAAAGTGCCATGAAACATTCATGTCATCACGCAATTCAAGTCCGCCAGCTCCAAAGCCAAGAAGCTGCAATCAGAGCCCGTGTGATCGATGAAGCATTGATGAGAGGAGCGTTGAGTTGAGGACGCTGTGGTCAGAGGAAGAAGCGGAACAAAGGTCATTTGTGTCTGGCCTAGGACTAACTTAAGAGATTATGGTGTCAAAATCCGAGCACGAAGCGCAATGAGCTGCCAGAAGCTGGGAGGGTTATGGCGTCCAGAGATGGAGTATGAGGCAATTGCTCCAAGAGCCCAGGCCGGAGACGAGCAGGTTTGCCTTCCCCTGTTTGTCTTCCAATAAAGTTCATTGCAGGTCAAAAGTCGCCTTTGGGTTCAWTCTGGCCATTCTTTAAGAAGACATGCATATTGGGAAGGCCGCATTGATACTGATGTTGCTGGATTGCTCCTGCAGGTCGATTTTGCAGGTGCAATCATCTGGGCTTTCAATCAGGCAAACCTGCAATTTCTCTTCCCTCCTCTTCGTTATTCAAAGGTATGACAACGAACATCTAGGCAACCATATGTGTATTCTGTACAATTGTTTCTCCTCTGCAAGTTTGCGCAAACATCCCATCCGTCTGATGTTCAACCTCGGCCCTCAACCTCACTATGATCACGCTCTGTCTAGCCTAATCAGGCTAACGCACCCGCAGGTATGACGTTTCGCAAATACCATGCATTTCACGCATGGCATTTGCTCATCGCAACAAATTTCATCACCAATTCAATCCTTCCAACCTCCCAAAACCTATAACAAACAACAACCAACAGCCATCTCCAGCTCCCATTCACGAATCGCAATATCCTACAAATCTACCCTACAATTCAGCAAGCAATTATGTCCCTCCGCCTCCTTACCACCCGCGTAGCGGGACCGGCACTCCGCACCTCCCCATCTGCCCGCTTATTTACGTCAACAGCACCATTCAAGAAGAGCGCCACAGAGACGGCGCAGGAGACAATTCAGAAGGCGAATAAGACAGCTGGTGAGGCGGGTGTGGCTGCTATTGAGAAGGGCCGTACGTCATTCTCCTCCTCGTTCCTATTTTGCCCCTTCCAAACCATTACCATATATCCTCCCTCCCTCTTCCCCTCAACTATAAGCCTCATTCCCACCGCCTACCCCATGACAGCCAAGCCAACGACTGACAATGATTGGTGGGTCACAGAACAAGCCACCGCAGCCCTTAAATCCTCCGTGGGCCTCAACTCCAAAGAAGCCGCCGGCTCCGCCAAAGAAATGGCCGGCTCAACAGCTGGCTCTGCAAAGGAAATGACAGGCGAGGCGAAGGGAAAGGCGCAGGAGGTGGCGGGCGAGGCGAAGGGCAAGGCGAGTGAGTTGAGTGGGGCGGCGAAGGGGAAGGCGGAGGAGGTTAAGGGGAAGTTGTGAGTGTGGGGTGGGGTATTGATGGGGGAGAATGGGGGACGGGGACGGGTGGCATATGGTTTTTGTGCGTGGGAAAAGCATTCTTTTGAGGGGGGGGGGAAGGGGGGAGAGGTGGTGAGAGTGTATAACAGAGCAGATGTTTTGAAGAGAGAGGAGAGAGTGTAATAGAGAAGTATTGCATTTCTTGACGCGTGCTTGTGAGTCTTAATGGCGGTGGTGCAGTGCGCGTGGTCTGTTCGTGGCGGCTTAATCTGCACTGTTTCCTGCTTATGCGCCTACTTTTCCGCCTACTTTCCTATCCCCGATATCCATTTCAGCAACGTCCTTTCCTCTTACTTTTCCAGCTTATGAGGATAAAGAGCATATATTGTCTCATTCATCACGCACGCGAAGCAGATCCTACACCTAACATCAATACAATGTTCCATATCCTTGACTTAAACAATCCAGAAGATCCTCCATCGATCCTGCGACTTCAACACCATCCCGTCTTCTTCTCAATTCGAGTCCAGCGTTATCCTTACTGTTACTGTCCAGCTATAAGCGATCACAACCCCCTAGGATAGGGAGACTCGCTCGTATTCTACAGATTTTTAACTTTATTTCCCAGCCRTATCAACAGCTATATACTCAACTACATCAACAACGATCCAAATCCTCACCATGCTCTGCCTCCTCATGCATCAAAGAAACATCTTTCCATCTCTTAAATGGAATAGAATCCTGAGGCATAAGCCATATCAGCAGCTTTTACTCCAGAACTTCCTCTCTAAGTCAACTAATTCGCACTTAACTACATCAACAACAATACAAACCCTCAGTATACTCTGCCTTCTTATCCACTAAAAAAACGTCTTTAACTATTAAATAGAACAGAAACCCGAGGAAAAAAGCCTCTTTGGCTACTTTTGTCTCCAAAATTGCGTATCTGAGAATGGATTTGTGGGGGTTGTTAAGTTATGGCCGGGCAAACGACTTTGAAAGAAGGCTCCTCGTGTACCAGAAAAAACCTCTTCTTATCTATCAAATGGAACAAAACCGCCGAGAATTGAGCCCCGTGAGTAGCTTTTGATCTAATCTTACGTACCCAAGAACGGAKTCGTGAAGAGTATTGAGCGAGGACTCGGACAGATATATTAAAAGATGAGCATCAGCACCTCATCTCGCTGAGAGATAAGTCCCGTCAGCTACTTCTAACCCAAACTTACACATCCAGAAAAGTATTCATGAGGGTTGTTAAGGTACGGCCCAGCCAAAGAGTTCGAAAAGTGGCAATCAGGGGCTATATCACTGCTTTTTGGACTAATATTGAGGGATAACGAGATTGAATTCCTCTGTCAGTTGGGACAGAATTCCAAGGAATAAACCTCGTCGGCTGCTTTTAATCCAAAATTACGTATCTAGAAATTGATTGATRAAGGTTGTTAAGTTGCGACTTGGACATAAACTTTGGAAAAGGGGTATTAGGAAATTATCTCACTAAGAAATAAATCTCGTCAGTAACTTTCTCTCCAAACTTTTACTTCTAGAAATCGATCCATGGGGGTTATTAAGCTACGACCTAGCTAGTGACTATGGAAAGAAAGTATCAGAAAGCTATATTGTTGCTTTTTGGTCTGCTATCCGGCGATAAAAATCCTAGATTATAGGTCAGATAACGTAAAAATGAGATATATGGAGGCCTCCGAATGAAGGGGTACGGACTTATATCAATATATTTGTGCATGAATGATTTCTGTCGAGAAAGTATCCCCTGGAACTTAATTCCATAATCATTGCTCACGTATGACCAGTCACAGCCTACTTTTCAGAGCGTTTTCGATGGGAGAAATGGCCCTGGGGTGCTGGGGCTGGTTCAGACGGGGGGTTAAAGGGAAAAAGGGTTCATCAAATTCTGAGGGAGAAAGGGGAGGGGAGGGACGGGGGCGTTGGATTGGGAATGTGGAATGAATGCTGCTGAGGGGATTGCGTGNGGGGGGGTGGATGGGATGTTGGGGGTATGTGTGGTGGGATGGCAAGTATAAGACTTTGAGGGATGGGGGGGGTTTGACTACGAGGTTCGTAAGAAAATTGCATAGCAACGCTGCTGGACGTTGGACAGCCGAATATTGCCTGTATGGAGAAGAACTCAACGAAAACATAAATTGTGAAGAGGGTTTTAATTCCAGCCAATTTGTTCCTCGTACATTGCCCGCTCTATTATCTTCTAGTTATACAACATGGAATTATCCTTTCCTCCTCATTATATGCACGCTAGAAACCAAACAAGTAAGCAAGTCAACAAGCGCCGTTTATGCATACATCGCTCAAACTTTTTACCGCCCACGCAATGCATGATAAACATTTAGAAAGACAGCAAAAATGTGGAAATGACTTGCAATGGGGAAGATCTAAACAGACTTCAACCCCATCAAAAACACCGCAATGCATCCAAACGACACACTCCTTAATCCATCCTCAACCCCAACCCCACCGGATCCTCCCTCTCAGGCGCACTCGCCCCCCTCAGCCTCCCCCCACTTCCACTTCCACTCCCACCCCCAACCATCCCCTCCAACACCATCCCATCACTCCCCGACGGAATAAGATTAACATCCGGATACGGGACCCCCTCCCTCCTCTCCCCCCTCTCCAGCCTCTCCCTCTCCTCCTTCAACTCCCTCAGCACCTCCTGCTCTCTCTGCAACTCCCTCGCGCGCAAAGTGCGTAACCGCGCTTCTTGCACACTAACGGGTGGATGGTCGCCGAATTGTACGCTACTACCGGGATAGTTATCGGAGAAGGGGATGATGCCGGTTGATGATGTTCCTTCGACAGCGACGCCGGGGCCGGAGGAGGAGCGGGACATGGTCATGTCGTAGGAGGTGGGGGGTGGGGATGAGTGCTGGGTCCAGCCGCCGGTGTGGGAGAGGTCGTGGGGTGAGATGTGGGAGGAGGTGGGAGGTGGGTAGGCTGGGTAGACGAAAGAGGTTTTGGGGGATTTGCGGAAGGGTTGGCCGTCTGGGTAGCGGTCGCGGGGGGAGTCGCTGATGGGAGGGAGGAGGGGGGAGGTGGCTGAGGGATAGCGGATTGGGTCTGTTTCGGCGACGGAGCCGAAGGATTGGTGGGAGGGGTTGCGGGATACGGGTTGGGAGTAGTAACCTGCTGGCATTATTGGTGGTGGGTATGGGGTGTCGTAGATCGGTTGGAAGGGGCTGATTTGGCCTTGGGATGATGTATAGTTTGATGCGGGTATGTGATAGCCTGCAGTCTGAGAATTATCACCAAATTCGGCGGGGAGGGGACGTTTGGAAGTTATAGTGATGCCTTCCGCAATAGGGAGCGGTGCTGGGTTCGGCCCTGATACTGGAGGTTGTATATAGTAGGGTGGAACATCCATGTCAACTGGTCGTGCTTGCGCTATTTGATTGAGGCTCCCTGAAGAACCCGGATAGGGCGTGCTATAGCGAAAGCCTGTAGGCGGAGGGCCAACAGGGTAGGTAGAAAGAGGAGCACTGGTGCTTAAGCCTTTATTACCAGCAAGCACCTGGTCCGGAAGGAACTCGGAGGCTAGTGGCGAGCCTTGAGCATTGCCTTGCTTGGTCTTCGGGCTTTCCCGTGGCCTTCCACGGTCCATGAGCTTAGGCGTATTCTGAAGGCCAGTTTGGGGGCCAAATTGTTGACTGCTGCCTTGCTGCGCTGTCTGCCCCACCTTTCCTGCAGCTACACCAGCCCAAGTTGGCTGTGCGACGGCTGTAGTCGGTAAGCCATTGCTAGGTCGGGAGGGTGATACGGCTCCGTTCCTCGAAGGAGGCGGGCTTTGGGAGTGGACCTGCTTCAATAACTTGAGGGCAGGCGAAGATTCTCTTCGATGAGGCCTGTTCGAATCCGAGCGAGGAATATTCTCCTTATTAATCCGCGTGCCTGCAGGACTAGGCCTAAAACTCCCCAGATCACGCCGACCCTTCTTGGACTTTCTCGTGGGCACAAGAATCCATCCTTCATGATTGCTCTCACCTGTTTGAGCACGAGATCGAGGCGGAGGCCTTGCAGTTATGTCAGATAAATTTTGTTCCATGAGATGAGACGTAGGGTGGCCCTCTTGATCAGCGTCGTAGCCAGCGTCATCATGGYCTGAGCCGACAATGTAGACTTGTCTTCGCGGCGTAGGAGTGCCAAGGCTTCCAGGAGAGGCTAATGGCGGCTCTGCTTTGGGAAATCCATACTCGTTCTCGCTGGCCAGAGGAGGAGGTGTGGGACGATGATTGGGGGTTGGCGGGCCTGGTATCGTGTTCTCGGAGGAGCTGCTTGTTCTGTCAAATATTGAGATCTGGAAAACGCCCTCCTTCAAGCTCTCTTGAGACGAGTTAGGCTGTCGTTGCCGGATCTCTTCATCAATCGAATCCATCACCGGCTTAAGTGCAGCCCTTATACCATCCAATGGCTGCAACCTGCTCCCATAAGCTAGAGTATGGTCCCAAAGCCTTTGACCATGAACCTTGTAGTACCGATAGTCCGAAACACGTCCTTGTTCCGGTTTCTGCCTGATCTTAGAGTTCGCTTGCCAGTAGGACCAGGAAAAGAGCTTCACAGCATATTCAAGCCATTGGGGCAGCAGACCTCGCGCGTTCAGTGTATCGCAAATAAAGTTCTGGACGACGTTATGGATTTTGAGCATATCAATAGGCTCTGGCTCCACCAAGCTATCTCGGCTAGAGGACTGTGAATCCCTACCGTCTGGTTCATTTCGCTCAATGAGGGCGTATCTCATCAAGATGCTGAATGTGGTATTGATGTCCGGCTTGCCTCCGACTTCGGTGGCTCTCACTTCGACATTTGGCCGGAGAACCTTGAGACCAAGGTGTACCATCTCAACAGGTAGGTCCTGGGCAAACCAGCAAAGGACGTTGATCAGATTCCAAGCTTCTATATGGCCCAACCGTATTAGATCGTTCAGTATGGTACTGTAAGTATTCTCGAGCGTAGGATCCGCATAAGATAGCTTATACTTGGTGAGAGGCTCGTGCGTGTCAGCAAGGCGATGACTGATGGCATCAATAGCCAATGGCAGGCCACCAATCTTCTTGACGAGCTCGGTCGCCTTCCTCTTCTCACCCTCGCTTGGTTTCTTGATGTGTAACTCCTTGAACAGTAGCTTTTGCGCCTCCTCCTCCTTCAGAGGACCAACTTTGATAGGATGTGGCCGTAGCAACCTTTGCTTTGACTCCAGGTTCTTAGCCCTTGAGACGTAGATAATGCTCGAGTCTTTGCTGTCAGGTACGAATTGTGCCAGCTCCGTAACATCGTGATCTGAATCGATTGCAACGCCATCAAAGACAATCAGCCAGTCATGTCGTTCCTCAAACCATTTCTTGACGAGCTGGACGAAGTCGCTAGGATTGGTCCCGTCTCGAAACGAAGGCGAATCTCGGGGGATGACTTTATTAAAAATGTTCCAAAAGGCTTGACGGCTTTCCTCTATTGACTTCACACTGATCCAAAATATACCTCCACTAAACTTGGTCTTATTGTTGTTGACGTATTGCCGAGCCAAATGCGACTTGCCGCCTCCTGCTTGGCCATGTAGAAGGACACATGCTGTACCATCTTTACGTCTTTTGTCAAACAGTCGCCGCTCAAGTTCCTTGTATTCTTTTTCCATGCCGACAAAATAGTTGTTTTTACGAAACCCTGGAGGGACGATGAAGTAGGGTTCAGGTGGTCTGGCTGGTGTATCAGAAGTATCGGTAGCACCGTCTTTCATTTGTGGTCTTGGTGCTTCTATGGGTGGAAGGAGACCGGAATTATCTACATAAACGCGAAAATCAGCAAATTGAATAATGAAACTTGCTGCAGATGCTCCCCCGAATGCAAAATAACAACCCCATTTAGTCATAAAAGCTTCAAGGTGGCCTAAAGATCAGGAAGGAAACTGAAGTCATCTGTCCACCTCCATCATGTCTTTTTCCACAGGCTCCTCAACTTCATATGGTTTGTATATCTTCTGCATGGGGTCCCGATCTTCGAGGCCAGGCAATGCCAATTGGTGTGAGGTCTTACCGGGCGTTGGAGTGTGCGTAGCACTTGTAGAGTTTGAGTGGGGCGTTCCTGCTACGCTACCTATGCCTGTCAGCATGATGATATTATGTGACGACTGGGGTTGGGAGTTGTTCACCTGGAATTATCTCCTGAATCATGGCCTGCCTCCTAGCGGAACTTGCCGCCTCCTCCTCAGTCCAGCGAGATTTGATCATATCTGGCGCAGCACTGGCGTAGCGCAGAATCGCCTCTACAACCAAGTCGAACCCAGGAGCCTCCATATTTTCGAACTTGCACATATGGGAGTGGTCTGCTTGAATTGCTGCTCGCTCAACGTCTTGGACAGTGGGAGACGCAGATGCTTCATCCACGATGAAGCGTAGATGAGTTCCCAGCTTCGTAGGCTTGCCCTCATGGAAGAAGAATATGTGGAACCGGTGCATGATTTGAATGAAGCTTCGGTCGATGACCTGCAAGGTCTCATTGTTCCTCTTTAAAGCGTCAACGAGCTGTGGTTGGGAGTCCATAACTTTGCTCGGTAGAACAGCACCGCAGATCCACTCTAGACGAGAACCCCACTCAGCCACATCGGAGCCTTGGTGAGGTGTTCCCAAGAAAAGAATCCCGTATGTAGAGACGAAGATCGAGCGTAGATGTTCAGTATTGTTGCCCCGTATCTCAGAAGAGTATATCAAAGCACGTTTGACAACAAGTCCACCAAGGGAATGAGCAACAAATATGATGGGTCGTTGATTTGCCTTCCGCAAATTCCTGTTCGCCGCTAGGCTTGCAACAAGAGATTCGGCATGATTGTGTATCTTGTCCTTTGCGGCACCGTCGGTGAACGATGTGACGTCCGCATCGTAGCCATATACCAGAATCCTAGCTCTTTGCTCCTCAACAAATTGTGGTAGTAGGTCGAGTGGCCAGAAGGTCTTGTTTTTTTCGCTTGTCCATGTCTTGTATGGGGCCCCATTCAAGCCGTGAACGAAGACAACATCGACGAGCCCACCGCCTTGGGGGGCATAGAGCTGTGTGAGCCCATAACGATTGACGGTGGGTTCCCCGTTTCCTGAGGTTGCCTAGAAGGGTAACGTCAGCAAAAGCACCTTGATATCTACATATTATGCGTCAGACGGGAGCGGGTGCTTACCATCATCGCCATGGGACTAGAGCTCTAGGACCTCTAGAGTTTTGTTCTTCAGAATACATATATAGAGGAATGAAGGAATCGAAGTTGTAATGACTCAATGAGCACGAAGACTCGTTTAGTCACCAGTCGTCAAAGGCGCAGAACGGCTGCCTAGGTCGTGTTCTTGCACCGTTCAGTCTATCCTCGTGCCTGAGGATTAGTGACGCAAGCATTACTCATGAAGAGTCGTAGACGGGGCTCTTGACGCAGAATGAGTGGGCGATCTGAAGGACAAAAAGGGTCTCGAGACGTCGCAGAGCCTCGTGAGTGTGTGCGACGGCCATAGCGAGCATAGCTAGCACCAACTTACAACTTAGCATAATCAGCTGGCCGAGCCGCCCACCAGCTGAGAGATTCGAGACAAGCTGGGGGCTGGGGGCCACATTTAGGTTGGACTTGGACTGTTTCGGCAAGCTGCCAGCTGATCCGGGGTGCCCCCAGTGCCCCCGGCTCCAACCCCTAGAACTAGAACTACTCGTAGTAGTTAACGCCCGGGGTATACTTACCTAAGCACCCCTCAAAAGTACCCGAGGGAGTGTTCCTGCTTTCTGACGACGGCATCCTTCAAAGAAATGGCCAAATCCTGTATGCTCCTATGTCAGCAATAGTAGGTATTCTCTTCAACAAGGTGCAAGCTGCGTTCTTCATCGATTTCATCCTATGAACGCAATGTTACATCAGAGCTGAAGTCGAAAGCGCCGAAGCCTCCTTTGGGATTTTGAGGCTCAGCTATTGAAACACTAGCAGCGCCCACAACAAAAAGGACAACATTTTCCAATCATGCGAGTCTACCCAACGCTGTGTGAAGAGTCCGGGCGTTGAAAAGACTTCGTCCGTCTGGTGACTGTTGCCTCCTCCCAATGTAAACGGGGAAGATGGATACGAGACCGGTTGGGAAAGCAGATGGAATGGTCTGAGAGGCATATTTGGTTTATCCCGCATATGAACAAACAATACCAAAAATGCATGCTCCMCATCTATCAATTATGAATCATATGCCAGGAATTTCCTTAACAACCATGTCCCAGCACGCTGCTGCTTGGCAGTCCACTCCGTATTTGCCCTCCGTGTCTTTGCTTCCCGTATTCGCCCTTCAAGTCTTTGCTCCCTTCTTGCCGCCCTTTCCTCCGCTCCCCATAGCAGCCTCTCTCTTTTTCCTCTCCTTCTCGTCGATCTCCTTCAAGCGCTCTTTCTCAGCAGCCTCTTTCTCTTCCTTCTCTGCCTTCTTCCTAGCAGCCTCCTGTTCCCGCTTCTCTCGTATCAGAGTCAGCCTTGCCAAGTCTGCTCTCGCCTCGTCTGTCTTGCCTTCGGCATGCAATTTCTGGTAGCGCTCCTTTGCCTGCTGAGCTTGCAGTGCCTCGCGCTCACGACGTGAGAGCTGTGAGACTGGTGTAGATTTCGAGGGTTTGGAGGAGGGACCGTCCGCTGGTTGCACGGGTGCAGCAGCGGCTTGCGAGCGAGACTTTGCAGTATGGTTGGGGTTGGCGGGCATGAGATCATCTTCTTCCTCCTCTTCTGAAGACGAAGAGGGTAGATCTCCTGGAGCAGCAGGCTTTGATTGCTTCTTCCTGATTGCAGCTTCTTTCTTGGCTTTGGCGGCTGCTCGACGTTGTTCACGGGTCATTTCTGGCTTGTTTGGGTCCTCATCGTCTGATGATTCTTCCTCGGATGACTCTTCTTCTGATGAGGACTCTGCTTTGGCATCGCGAGGATCCTTTATAACATTAGCTTACACAAAAGTCGACTGGAATTTGAAAGCTAAACTCACGCCCCACATGCTGGTTGGGTTGCCATCTGCGTCCAGTGGTGTAAGATTCTTGCTGAATTTCTTACCCCCTACGTCTCAATTAGTGATACTGTCATAAATCGTAGAGAAGTATCAATCACCGCCTCGTGTGGGCTTGCTAAACTTCCCAGCTCTCCCTCTGCTTCCAGGAGGCATGCTTGGTTGACTCTATGCAGTACGATCTCACAAAGAGAGCAGTGTAGCAAGCACCAGATCCTAAAGCAGCAACTCGGAAGTTATATAGCTGATCAGTACCAGACTGGGATAGGTATACAGATTGCAGAAGGTGGTATCGTGTGCTCAGTAGCGGGGTCCTTTGTCAGCGTATGCTAGCTGTGCACTATACCCAGATGGTATTAGCATAGGTTGCTCAAAGAAATCTGCAACCCGCAGCACTACCATTTTTCTTTCCCCATCATAAAACACAACCCTTCATATTCACTCTGGCTTTTCCCGCATTCGTGCATCTATGGGTAGTCTTGGAGGGGAAAGTGGGGGGCAGACTAAGCGTTCGCCGTTGAAAACTAAGCTTCGACTCCATGCCAATCGTGGCAATTAGAAGTTAGAGATCATACTATGACGGGACAAGCTACGCCAGGCTATCATGTTTCTTAGTACTAGGATTGAAGCCAGCTCTAGATGAAGGAGATGAGCTGATTTGCTCAGATTGTCAGGTTGACCGCCAAAGAAATAGAGCGTTGGCATTGTGCCTGACTTCAAAAGTGCCAACGTGATATTGCAGAAAATGCTCTCATTACTGGAAGCCCACAAAGCAAAGCTACTCATGTCCAAACTCAACCCGAGTCCCAAAGTCCCTTATTCATAAATCTCGCTCAAGACGAGTCACACTACGCAACCAGCATTTCCAACGGCAAATCCTCGTATAGCTTATGATCCAGCTCATTACTCCACTCAAGAACGAATAATTTGGTCAGTGCGATCACGACGTCTGTCTCTAGTATCTGCACTGGAATTTCCTCATCAAATTTTCTCCCTACTTGACTCCTCCAAAACTTAGTGTCATCCAGTTCCTTCTCGTCTCTTCCGGACCAAAGCGAGAGTGCTACAGCAGTGACAATGCGCACACTGTCACCACTGTCGCCGCCATCCATCATTACAGATTCGGCTGCGGCATTAGCCATGTGATTGCGAACGAAACTTGGCCTCCAGCCTTGGAATTCGAGTTCGTCGACATGGCTCCGGATCCCCTCTCTAAGCGTGTATGCGAGAGCTGGACGGTACGCCTTCATGGTTGGTTCGCCGTATGCGACCAGAAGAGACTGCATACCACGGTGTACAGACCAGCCTAGTGGGCTCCAGGGAAGGCAGTCAAGTGCTGCAGCTAGCAGATTCTGTTCAAGGTCCGGCACATACACGAATGAGAATTGCTGTTCCTGATCCCTAGGTGGCAACGGCTTACGATTTAGATCAAGCTCTGGGTTTGGAATAGGTAGCTTCAAGGCGTTCTCTGGTGGCTTGTTGCCGGAATCATAAGGCCTCCGGAGTAGATAATCCACGTCATAGTAATTACCACCCATCATGTTGTACAGATGCGTAGTCTTCCCGTGGGCAATGAATCCATTCTCGCGGTATTCCAGGACTGAGCAACCGGAGTCTCTGGGCTCTGCAAACCCCAACTTACCAACAGCTGGGGCTATGATTACACCCATTAACATCAGATTGCACTTGTCGACCCTTCTTTCAAAAGTGCGGGGGTGCATTTCTTGTGTTTCGTCATGGCTGTCGAGAGGAAAGAACTCAACCTCTGCCGACGCACCCAGGGGCCACTGTAACTCCCAAATCCCATTGTATCCTGAATAGGCTACACGAAGGCCAGCCGCACCAGAGTATTTGTAGATTTGGTAAGCATTCGATAAGACCAGGCAGGTGATGAATGCCGTCCTCGTGATGGTCGTGCATGCTCTGTCTCTGTTCTTTTCCAAACGTCTTGTTTGTAATCGAGCCTTCCAGGGCGACTCCATTTGAATTACAATTGGATCATTGCCTTTCGATATGCCTTTGATGGAGGCTGGCACATCTAGTGAGTCTGGATGAAAGACTTCTAGTATCTTGGTCCAGGAAGCCTTGCCGACCATTCCAACGGGCTTCCGGCTGACATGAATGACATTCAGTCCCCAAAGGCCTTCGGTGCATTTGCCTTCAATTCTGGGTCCACGTGGCGTTGGCCTCTTCAGATACAAGTGTGCGAAGAGATCTTCGTCCTCAGCCCATAGGCCGAGAGACGCGGGACCTCTATTATCATGGAAAGGGTCCAGCAGGCTCCTGTACGTTCCAATTTGCGTGACGAGAGAACCCAGGCCTGCAGCGGTGATTAGCACTGCAACCCATTCTGCGGTAACGCTTGCAACAGCAAGATTCGGCATGTTTAAGGCTTGGAATAGCAAAGGAACGGCACGATGATGTAGAGACTTGTACCAGGGATATGGTACTTAGTCGTTGGAGAAGCTGAGGCGCAGAGGAATGAGGAGAGTTTGCCTATAATTATAAAGACAACGAATACCGAAGACACGAAGCGCTAGACATATGAAAGCGCCTTAGCCCGATGATGGAATACTTGACATGGACATGGAATCACCGACAGTACAATTCACTGAGGACTCAATTGAGTCAGAGACAGCCGGTGCTCATGGCACCAAGATGTATTCGGTGCAAGTGGGGTGCACGAGGACACTGGCCCAGCCACACTGCCTATAGCGTCAAGCATAAGGCTGCTGGATGTGGACGCTTTCATGATGAACGAGTAACGTTTCAGTGCTGAAGATTAGCGTATTTGCCCAGGCCGCCAGCGTACCTAAAGGTATGCTGCGGCGAACACCACCAAGACCACCCCAAAAGGCAACAGGAGGATTTCACATCTCTCATGCATTTTTGAAGAGATACTTGGCACGATGCAAAAGCTAGGAGGCGGCGGGAGTCAGATGGTGTACGAGCTATCATATCAGGCAAAATATAAAGGTTGCAGTTGCAACAGCTCTGGCCTACGATAGTAGAAGTAGAAGTAGATCATTCTGTGACGGCGGCGCAGGTATTCTTCGCCAAGGCTGCCCAGGAAGCCCGGGCTAACCTTCCACCGTGACACTAGATTTGATGGAGCTTTATCGGCCCGAGCAGTAGACCAATTGAATTGGTGTCAGGGGCTCACTTGGCATATGAATAATGAAGCCTGCTCTGTGTGCTTTAAAAGATGGGATGAGAGCAAAGAGCAAGCACCCCTTGAAGGCGCATGATACTCCCTGCCCCGAGTACATAGTATGGAAAGCGTGCAGCAAGCTCATTTGTAGATGCATGACAAGAAGTGCCCACGCGTTTCAGGTTCCAATCAATGCACAGCACCAGTCCCAATAAAACCTGACGGACGCCTCTTAAATGCTGTCAACGGTCATCCAGAAAGGGTCCGGAAGAGTGGACATTGTCGTGGTACAGGTAGTACAGGTAGTAGTCGTGGAGGGATCCCTGCCATAGCCTAAAAGTTTGGGGAACAAGTCATTTCATTAGCCAGCACGCCTCCATCCCCCAACGGGAATACCCCTTAATATCAAACCCCACGTCAACCGCCCTCCACCAATCCAATCTCGACGCTTCATCCCAAGCTCCAGAAGCTTGTCTAGGAGCTTTGTCTGTCAAAAAAATTAAACGTGTCTCTACCTTTGCGGGAGAAGACATAGACATTGAGCTATCTCCTCTCTATTGTGCCGTGCTCCGCCAAATTCCCTCCATGGCCGGTACGTAGCTCATGAGCACCAAAGTCGCACGGAACACAGGCGGCAGCATTGGTGCATTGGGGCATGACCTTGTCCCGCCACGACGATGATGATTAACCGTAGAGACACGCCGGCCCCCCATATGCAGCGTGCACCTCCGAACCTCAGATCTGCACCTCCCAAAGAAAATGTATACGGCTCCACGCCCCAAACACCACGGAACAAGACTAGGACAAAGCGTGCATCCAAGGTGCAGCGAAATACCCCACATGAGGCATATGTCGACAGCAATGCAAGGAGCGCTGCAGATCAAAATGTTCCAGACGAAAGGATCTCGCATGACCTCTCATTGACAGATAACGGCCGCCACTCGGTGGTGGATAATATGCTCATGTCTCTCAATCCAGATCAATCTCCTCTCTTCTCCCCTACAAAAGATCATCCCACTCAATCTGTCGACTCAGATCTCGCGTCGCCCCCGGGAACCGCCAATCGACACCTTCATTCATCCTCTTTGAGCTCTGATTTCTCTTTTCCGTCAGATGACTCGCCAAATCGCCGTGGTCGTCGCAGCAACAGCAGCACAAATTTCCAATCGGCTCTCAGTCGTATAAATAGTGTTCATGTGGACGGAGAAGTGGCCGATGCTACACGTGCAAGATTATACACAGCGCAGCGAGCCGGGGTGAGAGGGGGGGAAATTCCTGGGTGGAGGAGTAGGAAGAATAGCAAGGGCAGTGGAGCCTCAAGTTTAGATTTTGGACAAATGGGAGGGCAAACACGCTTCCCGCATGCATTTGGCCGGCGGTCGGCCAGTTTTGACACGGGCGATAGAAATCGGGTATTGTTACACTCGGCTTCAAGCGGGAGCACACAACCTCAGAATCAAGGCAGCATGTCACAACCCGCACTCTACGATGATCTAGAGGCTGCTCCAACACCTACTGTGCCTGGTGGACCACGCAAGGACCGCACAGCAGCATTTTCATCACGACCAACTCATACTGCTCCGGCAGCTACGATGCCTCACCGTAGAATCAGCAACAAGTCCTCAAAAAGTCACGCAGCCAAGCAAAAGAGAGGGGATACTGTTGGATGGGATGCCCCTACACCTATAGCAGCAAATACATGGAGCGGTAGGCCTGGCTCGAAGCAGGTCCAACCAATTCCAAACTATTTAAGATCGAGAACCGGAAGCCCAGTGAGGCAGTACTCAGACCCACTAATGTCACAAAGAATGGATGTCCATCCGGCGAAAGATCATACTAGAGATCGACCAGGCTTCTTCAGACGAGTCTTTGGATCATCGAAGGTTCAGTCACCTGCTCACAACGAATTGCAGGCCCCACAACTACCACCAGCTTCCAAAGTTGGCACACGAACGAACAGTCGCGAGGGCTATGCTGCTCCTCACAAGCTATCCAAGCCTCCTCCGGAGGAGATTTACCATCTTTCACCAGGCCCAGAGCCTGTCCCACCACCCCTTGTAAAGAAGCCATCGTCTTTTTTCAGACGGAGAAAGAAGTCTACAGCTGAGCCTATGCCACTTCCAATTCTCCCAAATCACTTCCAGCCAAGTGCACAAAGTCATACTGAATCAGCTCAGCGTAGTCCAGTTAGCAGCCTCCGTCAAGTAATGAATCCCTACCTTGACAATCCTGTACAGTCTGATGCCACGCAGTTTGCTGGCACAGCAGAGTACACGCACACACTACAAGCTAAAGGATCTGCCGAGCCAACCCATCAAGACCATGATGCAAGACAGGATGCAGGCTTCAATAACCCTCTCCGTCAAGCAGCACGAGATATACCTTCGGCTAATCGGGAATCGACAAGCGAGAGGCTCCATCTAAGACCTCTCGAAAGGTCTTCTTCCAAACCTCACGACAGCTCCTTCTTCCATGATGACAGCAGCAATGAGACTAGGCTACCTGGAGTAGCTGATGATTATGATTTCTTACGTCGGGATACCGTGAGGCTTGACCACGCACCCACGAGCGTTCCAAAAGACATGAGGCCCCGTAAGGAGAATGTTAAACGGCGAAGGCCTAAAGATCAATATAATCCTGATAATTACGCAATATATCATCCACCAAAACAGCGGTTATTGAATTCCTCTAAAGATCAGGCTCCTTTAACGACGCTTAATAGCAACCTCTCTTTATCCCCTCTCCCTTCAAACCCCACGTTAGATAAGTCGGAGAACAGAGAATGGCTGACTTCAGCGCAAGTCACGCCTACAACAAAGCAACCTGCTAAGCCCAGCTCAGCAAAGGACGCTGACCGCGTTTGGCTACAGTCGCCTAACTCCGAAGAAGAACTGCGGGGTTCGAACATGACGCTCCCAATCGAACGTGCCGAAGTCTCTCCCATTAGCGACTATCAGTCTGCATCTTCGACATTGCCAGCACAGAAACTCCGAACTAGTGATACCCACTTGCCCAAACCAACGTCCGAAGCTATGGCACACTCGGTCAAGCTCGAACACGAGTTGATCATGGAACCAAGGCCACTCGACCAGATAGCGGCAAGGCGGCTTTACGAAGGCGACGAGACTCTGGTGGAGAAGTCAATGGCAGCTGCTTATCTTGGTGAGCCAGGTACAGAGCGTACACGACTACGTCAAGCATACATGGAGCTTTTCGACTGGCAGGGCCTCAACATCTTGGCTGCCTTGCGAGACCTTTGCGGAAGGCTTTATCTGAAAGGCGAAGCACAGCAAGTCGACCGTGTTCTTGATGCCTTTTCGACGAGATGGTGTGCCTGCAATCCAAACCATGGCTTCATCGTCAGAGGTAACAGCATTTCCGAGCGTCACTGACATCATAGCTAATATCTCTGCAGATGTTGTGCACACAATATGCTACTCCATCCTCTTACTCAATACAGACTTGCACCAAGCCGAGATCGAGACAAAAATGAACAGGCAACAGTTCCTGAAGAACGTCTTACCAACTCTCCGTCGCGTTGTTACAGACGCTGCTCCAGATGCCTTCACCAATGCACAAGCTTCTACACTCCCTCCCGTCAGAGCAACGGCAGACTCCTCACAAGCAGCACCTCTCTTCCCCGAGACAACTGAACCCCGCCGATCTTTTGAGGGACAACGGCCTACATATAGATTGTCACAACGACCCTCTGATCATACTGCCCATACCTCAACCCCACCCGAATCTCCTGTCGATTTCACCTCCTACCTGAAGGATACCCCGTCGATGGTAAAGACACCATTCCATGGCAAATTGAGCACTTGGGAGAACAGGGTTGAGATTGTCCTGAAAGATGTCTACAATTCAATACGACTCAAGCCTTTGCCTCTTCATGGGAATGGGGCGAAAGAGCTCGCAGCAGAACCACAGCAGTCTTCCCATGGGCTTTCGGCTATGACCAGCAGCATGCTTCGTCGCACCCCTAGTGTGCTTAGCAAGGCTGGCTCCGAAAATGTCAGCTACACTCGGGGCACTCAATCGGAAAGCAGACTGGGTACTGGCAGGTGGCAGTCAAAGAATAGATCTCGTCCTCGCCTGTATCCAGCTTCGACTGTGGCCTCAAGTCGAAGGTCCAGTGTTGATGACCAATCTTCGGTCACCAGTCCATCGATTACAAGTGCATGGAGCAGGTTCTCTTCGTTCGGAAAGACTCAGACATCTCTGTCCATTGACTCCTTCGCTAACAGCTATCCTCATGGCGATTACCAGCAATCAATCGGTTTCGCCAATGCACTCAGCCAAGCCATCATTCGTGAGGAAGGAGTGACTGGTGAAGAAGAGCCACTTCGTGCCGCTCCAGTCCTCGAAGACGAAAGCCTCGAGCTCGCTGGTGCACCTTGGGCCAAAGAGGGCAATCTAAAGCACAAGTACCACCTAGAGGCCGTGGAGAAGAAGGCCAAGGATCGTAATTGGGTAGACAGCTTCGCGGTCATCGAGAAGGGCTACATGACTCTCTTCTCTTTCAACTTGAATGCCAAATCGCTACGCCAGAAAGCCAAGAACCAAAAGGCATCAGGTAGTGTGGTAGGCGGTGGTAATTGGATGGACAGCGCTGAAACCCTCGGTACATTCCTCCTTCGTCATACACTAGCAAGCGCACTCCCTCCGCCTGGCTATTCCAAGACAAGACCGCATGTCTGGGCTCTGTCATTGCCTACAGGAGCTGTTCACTTGTTCCAGTGTGGCACTCCGGAAATCGTCAAGGAGTTCGTCTCAACAGTCAATTACTGGAGTGCTCGTCTCTCCAAAGAGCCTATCGTTGGCGGTATCAGCAACATCGAATACGGTTGGAGTGAGTCTGTCATCAACACTTCGCTCTTGAATACGGATCCCAAGGGATCGCAGACAGTCATCGTCCACAGTTCTGGACCAAATGTTCTTGGTGCTCCTTATTCTTATCATTCTAGGCCCAGCCTCCAAAGCTCCATCAAGAGTTCTCGCAGCTCACTTGATCAAGGCGCCTACCGAGCAAGGTTACCTGGCGATAAGGTTACGATCACCGATTGGACACCCCCACAACAAAGTCTCCATGCCAGCGTTCTAATGGAAGTCGATCAGCTCAAGAACCTTGTGACATACGTCGACAACATAACAGAGGAGCTACAAAGACACAACGAACTTCGGGCGCCCATGCTCCTCGCAGTAACTTCCCCTCCCTTTCCCACTTCACACCTTATTACTAACAAGTACATACAGTTCTCGCCCCGCCACCCCAATGCCGCCAAAGCAATGTCGAATTGGGAACGCAAGTCATCCCATCTCCTCCGCGAGATCATCAAGTTCAAGACTTATATCGACTGTCTGAAATCTGCGCAGACGCAGAAAGAGAAAATCTATGCCGAGAGGGGAACTACACCAGCTGCACCGGCCGGGGGGGAGGAGAAGAAGGGGGAAAAGGTTGGCGAGGAGGGGGCAGCTGCCCAAGCTTAATTCATTTTCTTCTTTCTTTAAGTTTTATTTTTCAATTCATGTAGTTAATGATACACGACTTCATAGATCTTTAGGGTGCTGAAACCCTAGCGTTTCAGTAAAACAGCGGGGATAGAACCAATTCAGATCAGATATGCTGCTTAACTAGCTAGCTTGGATGTAGCCTATCAGACCTGGACACCGGAGAAAAGATTATTTTCTCCTCTAATTTAAGTCCTGAGTGAAGGATATTAATAGGTTACTTACCTATGTGCTTATGTACTTGTAGGTTTTTCTGTTTATATTTTATATGCTTTTATGCTTATTTACGTATGTGTTTGCCTACTTATGTGCTTTTATACTTATGGAGTTGAGGAATGCATGACTCTAACTTATAGAGGTCATGCTACGCAGAACTTATTAGGGGGAGAAAAAGGGGGAGAGGATGGGCATGTTAAGTTCTTGGTACGATTTGTGGTTTTGGGAATAAGTTCCGTTCACACGGTTTAGAGCGTTATACGCACTAGATTAGAGAGGAGCTTAGGGAAATGTAAGCGTGGAATAGCCCAGATGAGGGGGAAGAATCCCTCACAGAGGATGGTCTGGATCTTGAAATAAGTTCTGTTCCCACAGTTAAAAGCTTTACAGGCCCAAAACAGAGAAATAGTCGGGGAAATATCCCTGCAGAATATCTAAAATGATGGAAAAGAATGCCTTACAGAGGTTGATTTAGATATTGAAATAAGTTTCATTTTCACAGTTTAAGGGGTTGCAGGCATCAAATTAGAGAAAATATAAGGGAAGTATTTACGTGGGATGACTAAAATAAAGGGAAAGGATCTCTTACAGAAGGGAATCAAGATGTATACTTAAGTAGAAGATCACTTCCAGACCATTTAAGTCTTCCATCCTTGTTGCCACGTAGACGCAGGGTCTCGATATCCGATTGGCGGAAGTTCGGCACAATCATACGGTGATCTTGCTGTACTACTTAGTAAGACCCGATCACCACTCATGACACCTCTTCCCATCTATTGCAACCATGTGTTAGTTACACTTCGGTAATGTACCATAAACTCTTCGCGTGGTCCGTTACTGTGTTTTGCCAACAACTTTTATATATATATATTTATTCCTTGTCGCTACTTCTCAGCCATTGTAGTCGTTACAGAGCAGTTGTTGCTCAGCAGCTTTATCACTCCTGATACTGGCCAGCTTCTCTCGTGCTCTAAGTCCAGCAATCCTGTGGTGGTATCTTCCGAAATGGCTCGACAAGACAAGAAATGGGTCTAGTGGTATCTCCTTCCTATCGTCACCTTCTCTCAGACAAGAACCCCAGCCTGTTGTGGTTCCTAAGTCGAGGAAACGCCCGTTCTCTCTGGGTTTTCCGGGGGAGGAGATTCGTTACGCTACCCGCTTCGGCTCGAATTTAGGGTCGTGTTGGAGGCCATGGGCATCAATATCTTCGTGGATGAACGTTCAAGCAGATGATAGCTGTCTATCTGGCTGCTCTGCATTTTGCCCACTCGAAGAAGCTGGATACACTGGAGAACTTATTAGTGTTCATGATGATGAAAGGGACATTTGGTGCACTTGCCATGGGAATGGAGACAGAACTATATGCCAAGGAAGTTGTCAAAAAGGTACTTGAAGCAGATGGTACGCCACGCTTTCTGGGCCGACATCCTCCCCCAATTCAACGACGTTCTACGTCGTTACCAAGAATAGAGGAGACGAAACCGAGAAGGAAGGAAACAACGTCAAGCTTTCGCAATTCTGTTTGAGGAGCCAGAACTCCGCAATTTGCGCCCCGGGCTTGCTACAGATTATGCAAATGAAGCAGAAGGATGGCTGTGGAGGATARAAACAATCTGGGCAGGAGGAAGCGACCAAATTGGGTCGAGGACACGCCCTAGTCCTGAGCATCCTAGTCCACTCGGAGGGCCGGTCCAGTCGTTTCAGCCAGTCTTTAACCAGGCTCCACAGCATTACCACCCCGAGCATCCCAGTCCAGGCGGAGCACGAGATCAATAGATTGACTGAAGAGAATGTGTATCTTGAAAAGGAACGACAATAGCTAGAGCTTACCGTTAAGCAGCTCAAAGAACAGCTCCCAAAAGCACAAAAGACAATCAAAGTCCAAAGCGACCAGACTGGCCAGATTGGGTCGAGGACACGCCCTAGTCCTAAGCATCCTAGTCCAGTCATTTCAGCCAGGTTTCAACCAGCCTCCTCCGCATTCTAACTCCGTATTGAGTTTTTCAGCATTCATTAACCCACTTACAACAAACGCACCACCGCCAGTACTTTCTCGGCAGCCAAGTCTCGCTTTTCCCAGTGCTCTTCTCACAAGCCATGTCCAGAGAGGCGAGCTCAGCATTATTCAACCAAACATACCCATCCAACGATATGCGAATGATCGTGGCACCACCAACGACCCATGATCCTCCCAAAGACAATGATGGAATGGGCTGTCCCAGGGATACACTCCTCCGACCCAACGATTGTCGAAAGGTGGAATTAGACAAATCTCCAGCATCAGAGACGTTGAGTGTCATCTGATACAATATTGTTTGGCTTCTATGAATACCAAAGAGGGGAAGGAGGATGGCCTGCCTATGGGGTATACGACATTGATAGAATGATCTGTGTATGATAGATAGGATGAATAAAAAGATAAGATGAATTAGACAAGCCGTGCAACGATTGTCCCTTCCTTGATACGTAGGCACTCTTTAGCCATTCCTTTTAGCTCCCATTGCTTGCCTCTTCCACCCTTTCACCCAACCTTTCCTTCTTCTGCGACAGCTATACAACAAACTTGGAACCCTGCTCTACGTTGGGTTTCCGTCCTGACCTTAACCCATTGCACTTGTTCAAAAGGTAGGTTGTTTAGATTCTTGCACAGCCCTTTTTCTTCGTACTCATATACAGGGGCTCTTCATGCTTCAAAATCGACGGTGCAAGCTGATAATGCTAGGTTGTGCGGATTTGTATGAGGATTGCGGTGTAGCATGAACAAGGAAAGATTTGGCGAAGGTTTGGCAATCGCTAACGAGCCGCTGCGCTAAGCCCAGTGGAGTTTTAGTAGACCCGGACCGATACCCGTTATCTTAGCAAGTCTTAGCATTCTCTATGAGATGAAAATCTGGAATATCACAAATCGCCACGGTGTGTCTAAATAGGCATTCGTTGTTGACTATAGAGGCTCATCATTGCTGCTCTCAACAAACATGCAAACAAACAATCAGGTTGATGATTGTGTTTTACTTGGAGCACGGCGTGCAGCTGGCAAACAGGCCAATTTATCAAATATTTTCATGCCCTTCATTGTCTTTAATTTTTGCTATCTACTAAGCTATTGAAATGGACTCTTCCATTCGCTTGTTCATTATCTTCACCGCCACACAACTCATCTTCGGCCATTGCTGCTCAGTTTTCAGGATCTGCCCATCTGTAACTTGCGACAAGCACGCCCCAAGAGGAACGAGCGAGATAGGCAGCAGCGTCTTTGACAGGAACTTGTCCCCTTGTCTGGTCGAGGAAACGCCGAATGAGATATATGACAACGTCTTTGTGTCCCATAGGAGACATGCTAGGCAATTGGTGGATGTGCCTTGCTATTACGCGAGGAGCAAACGTTTTCTCTTCCAAAATTTCTTGGAGTTCAAGATCCCGCACGATTGAAAGAATGGCGATGTACGCCTCAGCGCCCTGTGACCCATCGACTATCTTCACGGGCACATCAACGGCAGTGTCTTCGACTGGAGTTTGACCCCTTGTTGTTATTTAGGTCGTGTAGTTCTTGTAGTTCGCTAGACACGGCGAAAAAGACGGACCTACAGAACGGGCAGGTGTTCTTTCCGTGCTCATCCGGTAACACCCACTTGCGAATGCAATTGCTGCCTACAATATGTTGGCATGGTAGGCGGGCAGGGACTTCCATGGCCCCTGTATAGAGCTCGACCTTGCTAAACTTCTCCCGACAGATACCGCATTGTTTGTCGTCGGGCAGTTCTGCTTCTCCAACCTGCGGCAGATTGCGAAGGAACGCTTCGGCCATGTTGTTAGCCTAGGAAGCTCGAGGAGATGGGATTTGTCAGTTGAGGTATGCTCTGGAGAATTAGCTGAAGAGTCCATTTCTTGGCTAATGGATACATGTATATACGAGATTCAACAAAGCCATTCCAAGAACACAAATACAGGATGCGCCTTGCTGTCACCCGATTCTCCGTGGACCCTCCGGAAGGCTTGACTCTGTGTTGAGAGGACATTGAGAGGTAAAGGGAAGACGCAGGACCACTGAAGGCTCTCAGGAGCTAAGTGCTCGTTGGACACCAATAGGTACTTATAAACCCCTGGTAAAACTTGATCTCAGCCAGAAGAGACGCCCGGTCGCACMAGTCGCGATTATGCCAATCAGCAGTAGCTTCCGTCGCAAGGTCATCTGCAAATGCCATACCATAGGCATTGGCAGGAGTAGAATCACCACGTTGGTCACCAAAATAAAGATGGTCTCGGCTCGGAAAAAGTCAAGTGTTTTTATGCAATGTCCTGGAATCTCAAATTTCCAAACCCTTCCCTCAGGGGTGCACTGAAAGAGCGCCATCAATATGAACAGGACTCCTTCAATGCTACACGCTACCATTGCTGCTATGACCCATGTGCGAAAAGTAGGAAAGTGCGAGAGTCTAACGTAGAAGAGAAGTACTGCCAAATCGCCCACACACGGCCAGCAGGTCATCAATGAATGCCGTATCCTGCGCCATCGAATTGATTGTACATCACCTTGCTGATGTCTTTACCGCAGTAGTCGCAAAGTACGGCGGAACAACTCGTACAGATGACCTTGTTACAGCCTTCTTCTTTCCGAATTCGAACCTGGCATTTTCCGCACGCTCTGATCAATGCTTCAATTCTAGCCTCTTCGATCACTCAACGTTCAGAAAGCCCAGTCTCTTTCTTGAACTCTTCATAAGACATTAGGATATGTGTTTTGGCTTTACATAGCCGACAGGAAGCTTCCTCGCATTCGTGGTTATGGCTTCGAAATTTTCGATCCTCCCATACATGGACTCAAATTGCATGGGATTTGGCTGCGGCATCTCGGACACTTTGTCTTGTCGCACTAGTCAACCGGAGAAAGGGCCCAGCCGGCGTGGATGCTGCCCGACGATGTACATTATGTTGCTGGCCACCACGGCCTTGTTGTCCATGCCCCGTTTCATCCCTGCCAGGCCCAGAAGATCTTTGATGACTGTCACAAGGAAAACCTTCTCGGTCTCCTCGTTCATGGCACCAGATATTGATCCAATGGCCCAGCACAAAGTGTTGCAGTTGGCCCATGACCACGCGCTGCCGTCCACTTGACAGGCCAACTTGTCCGACATAATGTTCCCCGTGTCGACAGCGTCGTTTGTTGTGTCGCTACCGTACAGTGGCGCCTGTCTTTGCACACGCGAACATGCGTGACGGAGGACCGGATAGGCTGGCGGACGCGTACCAAAGGGAGCTCAGTCAGGGCGTAGCACTCGAAGGAGTCAGTGTGGTCGTTCATCCATTTCCGTGTAGCTCCGAAGAGAACAAGTGGGCTGTGACGAGCGTGCGGCCAAAGGATACGGCTTCTGCTCTTTATGATTGGAAGAAGCTATCCACCACGAGATCACGTGGGACAGGATCTCGCCAGTGTCTACCTGGTCTTTCATCTTTTCTATCAGTCGGTGTACGTAGACTGCAGCTTTGATTGTCGCTGGCGGCCGGCAGAGCTGTAGATATGTCGTGCCTTTCGTAATTGGATTCCTGGTACCAGGAGGGCCCACTGAATTGTTTATGGATGTCCAAGACAAAAGCGAGGGCTTCTTCGTTATCAATAAGGTTTTCGTACGAAATATGCCAACTCACGCTGAGCTGATGCAGCTTCTAGAAATCATTTACACGGACTCGGTAGGGAGCTGAGAGACGCTGTGGTTTTCGTATGTCATAAGGATTCCACGCGACTTCTGTAGACCGACTTTTASCCATTCGAAAGCAGCGTCTGCGAGAAACGTGTCTATAATCATAGGCCGAAGTAGTGATAGGCGATCGTTCCTAAGTATAGAGCGTGTGATATGCATTTTCGCTCTTACAGAGCAACACGATAGGATGTATATGGTCCTTTCCGTAGGGGGGGGGGGTGGTGGTGGGAAAACCACATATCGCACGCTCTGTCCTCGGCGAGGAAATGATAAAATGCATCTGTCCAGGTTGAACAACAAGGAATACCCAGGCTTGATAACAAGGAATACCCAGGCTTGACAACGTAAAATGCCCAGGCATAACAACAAGGAATACCTAGGCTTGCCTGCGTCCCCACCTGGTGATCTTAAGGTCTTCGCCGCGGGGCCAACTGGATGCGAGGATTGGATGAAGGTTTCATGCACGGTCCTGCCCATATCGATGGATACGGAACTCGGCCTGCGTCCCTTTCCTTTCTTCCCGTGCAGCTTTGGATCTTGACAAGCTCCTCAACCTTCCCCGCTCTCTCTTCTTCGTCAGTAGCCGAGTCCTCGAGCATAGGCACGCATAAGTCATACAAATCGTTGGGAACCACGTGAACAGTGAAAAGACACCGTGCGTAGGAGACAGCATCTTAGAGCCGACACGAGAGAGTTGTGAGGTATCTAAGCGGTGTATGAGAGCTGGCGGGCTTTGGGTGGATCAGAGATATTACTCGATAAGATGCTTGAAAAGGACATCGGATCCTTCGTCCTCGTGACTCTCGGTTCTTCGGGACTCCCCACGCCGACATGCCCTTGGTCTTCATCGATGGTGCTTTGGGAGCGTGGGCGGTCTATAGATCCGTTGGCTCGTGAGGAATAGCTGTAGCTGGCTTGCGGCAGTACAGGCGATTCGAAATTATTCTTCACAGGAGACTGTGCTACAGAGCTGCGTCTGCTAGCAGGGTGTCCGTGGGGTGTGGGGAATGAATGCTTGATGTGCCAAGGTAGTGGTCACTACGAACTTCTAGACGGTAAAAGCACGGCATTAGCAAGGTCAAGACACGGATGATATTGGTCGCTCTAGACTGGGGTTCGTGCTTTTTGTGTCCGCTAGGAAGGGCTGTTGCTCATTCCTCCGGCGTTTGCGCGATCCCTGGGCTCTAATGCCAGCATGGGAGGAGGAAGTTGGCGATGTCGTCGGCTTCTTTCTTGCTGAAGTGGTATTTTTCTTTCGGGACGTCTGGGAGGGCCCAGTGTCGGAGGCGGTGGATGTTGCGGAGATCGCCCTTGCGGGTGAAGATTTCTTGGGCCCATTCGCCGTTTCCTCGTGGCCTCTGCTCAACTTTGGTGTCACTGCTGGGTGGGGAGAGATCCGAGTCAAGACGTGAGAAATAATGTCCCTAAACCACTACTCCCGGTGACGGTGACCAATGATACGGATGACTTCGATAATGGGTTCGGAAAAGTTGGGGTTGTTCGGTGGCTCAATTCCAATTTGATCTAATTGATCGGACTTGTAGCGGTTATGGTCAGTCCAAAACCAGCCGGCGACCAAGGCACTCCTGGCTTGCATTGACGTCAATGATATCGAATAGGCTGTTCTCCTCACTGAACCCGCGCACGGACGGGTGTAGGCCATTCCCAGTCGTCATCGCTTTGTTGTTGGATCGAGCGACTTCAAGTTTCTTTATATCTGCATATATACGAACTACGACCTCCGGCGTTGCCAGTGATCAAGACAGCGCAAACTCGCAAATTCCAAAGTGTAGGTCGAGTAAAACAAATGGCTAGCTTCGCGGTGGATGAGGCGGCATGTTCTAAGAAGACTGGCTTCTCCAGTATCGTCCCTCGAAGAGCCCACACCCCCACCGACTATACTCAGATGGTTCTCGAGCGAAATCAATGGCGCCTGTTTCCCGTCGTTGTCGTCGTCGGAGTCTATCCCACGTGTCTTCCTCTTCTGCCTCTTCTGCCTTGAGGGCGTTATGCCCTTGTTCTCGACAATGGCTATGTCCGCCTTCGTAAGCTCTCGAAATCCTTTGGTTGAATTGACCGCAGGGTTTTTAAATTTCTCTAGGATTATTTTCAATATCGTCTCGTTCTTAGCACGAGTGCCCTCGCGCTTGCACCAGGCAAGACACGCAGCTCTGGTTCGAAAGCGTTGGGCTCGTTGATTGATAGTCCCCACGCGAGGAGGGCCCTCACGAGATCATAGTCAGCGATCTCTCCATTTTGCCTGTAGTAGTACTCGATATCACTGCCCTCTAATTCAGAGGATAGAGGATCCAGAGTGACCGGGCTACATTGAGAGGGAGCAGTGCCAAGTGGCAACTTAGGAAAGTTCCGGAGCCCATGATCAAATGCATCAAGTATGATACGCAGTGGCTAGGAATCGTGGAGGGTCAGAGAGGATGTGGGCTTCATCGCCGAGCTTGACGGTCCACTCAGTCACGCCACAGTGGCAGCATCCTTAGTATTCGGTCATGGTTCATAATATATATATATATAGTGATAAAGGTTTTCCAATTAAGGCTTTGGGTGTTGATGGGAGCTTTGAATCCAGTCGGTGCTTGTGGTGTATGATAGAAAAGATGCTGCGAGGTGATTATCGGCAACTTTCTGGTATTGACGATGGTAAAGAGGCCTGAATGGATATTACTCGGAAGTACGCTTGGAAGCTCTCTGCTTGGCAACGAGCTTTCTTGGAGGCCATATCCCCGAGTCTATACCGCGTAGTATAAATGGCTTGGGCTGTGAAAGAAGCTGGGTTTTGGCAGACGAAAGTATAAGGACGCTGCTTCTGCTGTCCGTTCATCCGAGTCGGCCTTGCAGAGTGGAGCAATGAACTTCTCTGCATACAGTACTGTCTCTTTTAGTTGCAGCGCGAGAGTTCTACGCTTGCTTCCTTTCGTGGCAGGAGGTGTCTCCGATCCGTGCAGAGTTAGCGGTCGCGACTGCAGGTAAAGACTGTGGTCCGAACGACGTGGCGATGGGAAAGCTGTAGAAGAATGAGTTTTGTGTCCACCAGTAGCCGGTGACGCTCTCTGAACTGCTCGCTTATGAAAGCTTCGAAGGTCTCCTCTCTGAGGTCGCGATGGTGAACCCGGATGCGATTGAGAATGAGCAATGTTTATAGGTCGACCGTGTGYAATTGCTGTGGAGCCTAGCCCATACGCCTGTATGTCATTGGTCAGCGGCGTGCCGTCTTCGCACCAGCTCAGAGCAAAGTTGTAGAAGGGTGGGTTTGGTGTGGTGAGTTCGGATGCGACTGAGAATGAGCGAGATCTAAATGGCGAGGACATTGCAGTTGCCAGGGAAATTATCGGAAGTAGAGACTTGCTTTTTGTAGACTCCATTGAGATCAGAGAAGCTGGGATTCGGGAGCTTRATCTGAGGCACMTCTGCCTATGCTGCTGCTCTGGCGGTGAGATTGAGTGATGAATGGGTACTGGCTCGGCATGTTGTTCGGTATAAAGGAGTAGGTCGAAGAACGTTGTTGTTTTGTTGATGCGGATGAGGTGGTGGAGTGGAATTGCTAGGGCGGCATGTCGTAGCCATGGAGCCAAACGATAGGAAAGTGAAACATGAAAGAGAAAGGGAAAAAGAAAAGGTATCGTTCATCGATACGTCGCAGGTGTGGTCAAGGGGCAGCCGGGCTCTGGGCTTCATGGTACTCTGGGGAGAACCCATTGACTTTCCATCATCAGGGAAGCTATCGCTGGCAAGGGAAGCCGTCATTGCTTTGGTGTGGTCTTCCGCCTTTCTCTTGACAGCTTCCACCTCCGATCCCATACTGTTGGCAGGTGACGCCGCTCGTGCTGACATGTGGCTACTATTCGCCGTTTGGATCAGGTTGTTGAGATTCTTCCTCTGCGGTGAAAGCAGACTGTCTTGACTCACCAACAACGTCCGCGCGTGAGACGATGGTGCTGGTGTCTGTTGTATTGATTCTGGGTTGTACAGCTCATCCTGGCAGATCTCTATGGGCTTCGATCGCAACCATTCAATAGCATCCTCTGAGGTTTCTTGTTCAAGTCGTTCGACAAACGTAGCTATCGCTTTATTCCCTGCACCTTCCGCAACAACATAGCAGGTGACTGTCCATTTTAGGGACTGCGTCTTCGAGAATTGGGTTCACTGCATCCACGGTCGCGGCATTAGCGGTCTTGCGGCGGAAGATCTCGAGCATTGAATGCTCCTTGGGGGTGTGTTGCACTCGAATGCGATTGAGAATGAGCAATGTCACAGGTCGAGGATATTGCTATTGCTGTTGATGTGATGGGAAGTAGAAATCGAGAAGGGGCAGGTGTGGTCGAAGGGAAGCCTTGTCCAGCTATCAGGCATTCGTTTGTCTTCGCAAATCCCTCTCCTCTATCGCTTCCTGCACAGAGACTTCGCTGCAGAACTTCCTGGTGCAACAAATCTCACGGATGGCAAGCTTATCCCACACATCCTAACAGCTCAGGGCGGTTTGCGAGTTGGATCAGCAACGTTGCCCTCAGAATCCTCGATCCAGCGGAGCCTGCTGTCAAGAGGTCCAAGGTGGGTCAGCATGCCAGAGGCAAAGATGTTTCTCTCCATGTTCTCTTCGTCCTCTGGCTGCAATTCGACTTCAAGGTTCACTCGGCGAAGATTAAACCGACATTCATTGAAACCCATTGTTGGCGATATGGGGGTTGCGCGGATCTTAACACAGAGCCTCTGTATCCGCCTATAACAACGATGTCGCTGGTGAGATTTTCCAAGGCCTTTTCCGGATATGAGTTGACAGGTCTGGGGACTTTACGGTTCGCTTGGTTCGCCTCTAACTTGGACGATTTCGTCACGTCTCTTGGGAGACAAACATTCAGACATGGCGGGTTCGATCATATGCTCGATGCTGGTCTGTCCGGCATTTGTCGATGACTCGTCATACGTCATCCTATCAGAGCTTTCGTTATCTTTCTTTGCGTTCCTGCCAAGCAGAGGAGATTTTGCTTCACTGTGAGCACGACTTCTCGTAAAGTCTAGACGAAAGGCAGAACAGCGGCCATAGTGTCATAGTAATCTGGTAAGACCATCTCTTCTTCGCCCTCTATCCCCTCTGCCAGCGTCTCGCCACTCGGCTGAGATTTCTTGTTGTCTACCATCTCAGTGTCAGTGATTTTTTTACCATCGCTCATGGCTTGCTTTGGTTGCGTAGCCACCTTCTCATTCCCTGCTTTGTGCGCCTTAGTGCGGGTTGCTCAGGGCCACAATGGTCTTGAGTCTCTTTTCGATCCTGTCTTCGACATTCAGGAATTGATGACCGGCGGCTCGGGGTCCTGCTTTGTGACAAGGTAACAAAGCCGACCGCCATTGAATAAGGCATGGCGTTCTGCTCTTGCCACAACAATGATCTGGAAATCTGAGATCTGGTCGACTCGTCTTCGAGGAAGGAGGAGTCCCGAGTCGAGGGCTCATGGCGGCAGGCAGTGACATTGCAGCTGATGTTGACAGTCAAGAGGTAAATTGTTCGAAAGGCGACGAGTGATGTGTGCCGTTAACTGGATGGCTTTGTGTAGGAGGTTGCGGGTAGAAATCTCTTCGCCAACAATCACGAGGAATGGCCGTCGCCTTTCCACACTCAGCACACATTGAAAGAAGCTGGCGATTGTCTTCCTCGGGAGATCTATCGGTTATTCCCAGCTAAGGACGAGAGTGATCTACACCCGGAAGTCCAAGTTCGGAGCCGCATTACTGCTCCACCAAAGTTTGGTGATCTTTGACGAAGGGGTAGAGGATAGGTGCTCATGTTGACTGACTCTACAAGCCCTTGTAGTTAGGGCAAGAGTTGATGCACCGAGGTCATCCACGATTAATTCCAAACATTAGATGCTATCGAGCGGTGTGTCACCAACCGACAGCTGGTACTGTAGACGGTGGCCCTGTGAGTACTCTGGTATAGCTGGAGATTTACGATTCCATTCCCATACACCGTATCGCTCTGCACGCCATCTCCAAGCTCAGTTGCAACGCTTGCAGTCGCGTAAGAAGCATGATATTATGCGGAGGATGAAAACCACAGTAAGGCCGTATGAATGTCCTCTATAGTGATGGTAGTTGCGTCGTTCGTTTGGTCAACCTTACATGGACTGACAGCATTGGAGAAGGAAGCATAGTGATGGCAGTTGAGAGTATTGGGAATACGGAGTCGAGGATGGGTAGAATGGTCGGTGTGGTTAGAGGTTAGAGTGATCTTATCGGAAGATGTGCGGGAGACTAATTCCGATGTCATCAATCGGCTGTTCCGGGGTCCAGCAACTCAGCTGCGCYGTTGCTACCAGGTGTGGCGGTGCACTATCTGTCTGCCTGCATGCATGATATTGGTTGGTTTATGGTAGCTATTGAGCTGTCTATTGGCAGAAGTACTGCCCTGCCGCGGCGCCAGCCTTGCTAGTAAGGCAAGAGCTATAATTTCATCACAAATTGCCGGTCAATAAGAAACATGGCGACGGCGCCCTTGCCGTACCATATGTATTTGCCCATACTTCCCATGCTATCTGGATACACGACGCCGTAAACAGTGCTCAGTTAGGATGTACTCTGGGACGGCCACGCCGTCGAGCGGCCGGAGGTGCAGCCCCACCAGCTGCAGGCGTGGCTGCAGTGGGGGCAGCTGGTGGAGAGGGGCATCGGTGGAGCTTCAGAGCAGCTGGTGGAGCGACAAGGGCAGCTAGTGGGGCTTCAAAGCAGCTGGTGGAGCTACGCGGGCAGCTGGTGGAGCTTCAGAGCAGCTGGTGGAGCGACAGGGGCAGCCGGTGGAGCTACAGCGGCAGCAGGAGGTGTTGCTGCTGGAGCAGCAGAAGGCTGTTGCTGACCCCTTAAGCTTTCTTCGTACTCCTTAATCAGAGCGTCAGCATTAGCTGACTCGTCGACGTTACGCCAATCGTTGTGTTTGGATCTTTCACGGGGCGTCATATGGCACATTATGTCGCCGTTCGACATGACCTGGGCCTCAATATTGTGGCTGCCATGGCTCAATTGATAGCCACTTTCCATTCTCTCTCAGATACCAACGACTCATCCGAAGGCCACCCAGGTAGCGTGACAATGGAAGAATTGGTGGATAATGGGTCACAGGTTGGGCATTGGGCTTGCTGAAGGTTATTCAACCTGTCCGTGGGAGAGATCAGGAGCTCGATGCCTTCGGATGAAGACTTACGTTGGATGGGGGGACCGACAATTCAAACGGCTTCTCAAGCCTAGTTTTGGAGCCTTCAGCGACGATATACAGTTACATTACATTCACGAGACTGCCGGCATAGGAACAGCCTGGCTGGGGGGAGAGCCGCAGGGAGGGCGACGCGAGTTGGGAATTCGCGAGCTTGACTGTGCTGTTGGTGCTCCGCTGGTAGGACGAAGAGCTGCAAAAAATGGAGCTGCAAGACTAGGATATCAATATCTTTATTGTTTGGCCCAAGACTCCAGCTCTAGGGCCCCCACACCCACCCCGCTGCAACAGACGACCAGGCTGGCGCTGCTGCCGCCAATGGCCGCGATATGGAGCAGAGACCCATCGCCGAGAACCCCTCCGTCTAAACGACAGGATACCTGGGGCGTGATAGCTAGCTATGTAGATATGTAGATATAGACAGGCGTGGCTGGGTGGGGTAAACGGATCGCTTCAAAGCCTCTTGAGCTGCTAAGTAGGTGCGGTAGGAGGAAGTGGTTGAGACGAACAAGAACGAGGAGCAAGGATGGGTGATGCCCCCCACTAATACCACTGCGTCCTTCAGCCTTTTACTTCCCTAGCATCCGCCGGCGGCGCTGCTAGTGGCCACTGACGACGATACCATCGGGCACTAATCCCCAGCTAAAATGGAGTAACTGTAGACCTTATGGTATTGCCTGGTCTGGAGCCTCCTCGTCACGTGGCATTGAGCGAGGTCCGCATCTTCAATCTTCATGGCTGCATTCAAGGTGTAGAATCAGTCGGTAGTCACCAAAATGACGAGTTCGTATCATTGTCGACGATGTCGATATCACTGTAGTCCTGCTTCTTCGCCTCGTGTTGCGTTTTGCCAGCATTCGACATGATTCCGGACAATTTGCAGCATCGTGATAACGCTTCTGGCTGCTCTAACATAACCTCGTCCATGATTTAGCAGTTGCAAAACCTTTGCAAGATCTTGGCATTTTCACTTGTACGCGCGCGCGTTCCTTATAGAAATCCGTACTACCTACTATTAATACCTACTATTAACGTGTCTTTGATCTATTTTTGAAGCTATAAAACCCTAATATATAAATACGCTGGTATTGTAATGCCTTTATATAAGAAAAAGAATCTTATAAAGAGTTAGATATTATCTAGATAGCTATCCTTAGAAAAATAACTTTATTTTAATTTTATTATCTTAAATAATCCTCCTACTACTCCCTTATATATCCGTAAAGCTAAGGTCTATTTTAATAAGATATAAATAAATAATACTAAAAAAAAGGAATAGAAATTAAAATATAATAATTTTCCTAAATTAGTATAATTAACCTAGGGTCCTTTAATTATATAATAATTAGTAACTATTAGTTAGGTATATAATACTATAAAGGATCTTAAAAAGATTAAGAAGAAGGTAACTAAGAAAATAATTACTAAATATATAACCTAACTTAATATTTAATATAAAGAGAACTTAATTATAATATCTATAAAAGTTTTTTAGATAAGTTTTTTTATATTACTATAGAATAAATTATAAGATAGAGCTACTTTAGAATAAACTTATTTATATTTATCTAAACTTATTTAAACTTATTTAAACTTATTTAAACTTATTTAAACTTATCTAGAATTAGGTATATTAGCTAACTTTATAACTTTTATTAAAAGTATATATTTACCCTAGCTATAGTTAAGTAATATAAATAATTAAACTTTAAAATATAAATAACTATTATAACTCTAGCCTATAAATAACTTAACTTTAATATATAAGTAATTTAATTCTAGCCTATAAATAATTTAATTCTAATTTATAAATAATCTAACTTAAGTCTATAAATAATTTAATTTTAATATATAAGTAACTAAGATCTAATCTATAAATAATTTAATTTTAGTTTATAAGTAACTTAGCTTTAGCCTATAAATAACTTAACTTTAATATATAAGTAACTAAGCTTTAGCCTATATATAAGCTAGCTTATAACTTAGTTTATAAGTAAGCTAGATTATAATTTAGTTTATAAATAAGTTAGTTTATAACTTAGCTTATAAATAAGCTAACTTATAATTTAGTTTATAAATAAGCTAGTCTATAACTTAGCTTATAACCTAGCCTATAAGTAAGCTAGCTCTATTATATATATAAACTAATTTATAACCTAGCCTATAAATGCGCTAGCTCTACTATATATATAAGTTAATTTATAACTTAGTTTATTAACTAGCTTATTACTACCTAGCTTATTATCTAGCTATATATAATTCTAAGTATAAGCCTATATAATCTAGTATATATCTTAACTTATAAGTAAGTTAGCTTATAACTTAACTTATAAGTAAGCTAATTTTACTATATATATATACTAGCCTATAACTTAGCTTATAAGTAAAATAATATATAATTTAGCTTATTACCTAGCTTATTACTAGCTATATAATTATTTTATTTAATTATATATATTARTATAATCTAGTTACYTATACTAAAAACTAAGTAAGACACTTATTTATTATTAATAATATTTATTTTAGTATATATTATTTTTTATTTATATAACTTACTTACTTATTTTACTTACTTTAATTACTTATCTTTTTTACTTATACTTTACCTATCCTATATTAAATCTTTATTACTTTATATTATTATATYTCTTATTACTTTTAGATATTTTAATATTATTTATAATTATAATAATAGTTCTTCTTATAACCTATATCTAAAATCTAGTATTTTAGGTATAAGAAAAGTAATTAGTCTTAGAGATAAGAAGTTATAAGATAAAGATTAGAAGCTAATCTTTATAAATTTTATTAAGAATATTAATATAATATTTATTAATCTAATAAAGGATAAGGCTAGAAGTTAGAATAAACTAATAATAAAGATATAAGAATTTATAAAGTTAATATAAGATAAGATTAATAATAATATCTTACTTAATTTTCTTAAGGCTATCCTTTTTATACTCTTTAAAGATCTAAGAGCTTAAGTAAAAATAGGAATTAAAGAAGAATATTAAAAATAAAATTTATAATTTATCTCTATTATTATAAGTATACTAATATTAGCCTCTAGATCTAAGTATTTAGTAATATTATTAATATTAGGTTAAATAACTATCTTATTATAATATACTAATTTAAATAGTTTTATTAGATCTTAAATAATATTTTAAGATAATTTTATAATATTTTTATTAATAATATCTATACTTAAATAGTTACTAGAACTATCAGCTTAAAAGCTTAATATTTTATAGTAAGTCCTTAAATCCTTATTATTATAGAATAATTAAGAGATTATTTACTAGATTAACTTTATTAGTAGTTTATTTCTACTAATAAATAACCTAGATTTATAAAATATAGTATATATTATATAGATCCTATAAATAATAGTTATAACTTATAAAATTATTATTTAAAGCTCTAATAATAAGCTAGTTTAGTATATATTATTAAATATTTAATATTTATTACTTATACTTATTATTTCTAGTTTTATAATTATTAAATCTAAGTAACTAAGTTATTATATATAATATAGTTAAAGTATAGCTATTAATCTTATTAAAAAGACTTAATAATATTAGTAAGTATTCCTTTATAAGAGTTTATAATATTAACTTATTAATAATTTTTTTATAATATTTAATAATAATATAGCTACTAAGGACTTATTTATTAAAATTAAAAAAGTTTAGTTATTTAAGCTAGCTTTAATTACTTTAAATAATTTAAGTTTAATTATTTAAACTATTAATAATTATTATAAAGATATTATTATAGGTTCTAAGACTAAGTTATATATATTAAGTAGCCTACCTTAAGTCTTAAAAAGTATAAGTAATAAAGAGATTAATAAAGACTCTTTAATTATAAAAATTAATAAGGACTCTTTAATCTATTAAATATCCTTATTAATAAAGTTAATAAATATAAAGCTTAGTTTTAAAATTTAAGATAATTTTACTATTAAGGTCTTAAAGGGCTTAATATAATATAAGATAAACTATTAAATAGTATAAATTTTCTAATAATACCCTTATTAAGCTTAAAGACTAATAGTTTATATAGAATATTAAGTATTATTAAGTTAGAAGTTTATACCTAAATAAGTAAGGATAATATTAATTAGAATTATATATATAAACTTATTAAAACTAATAAGAATTAAAAGGGCTTATAARATAATATTATAATATAAGGGCTTTCTATAATAATCTAAAAGTATTAAGTTATTACYRTATATTAAATACTCCTTATAAAAGCGAGTAAATATAAAAAAAGAATAAAAAATAATAAGATAAGGTATAATAAGGTATATTATTCTTACTTAATAAATTATTAAGTACTAATTAATATTCTTAGACTATAATTTATATTCTTTAATCTTATTTTAACTATTGCCTTATATAAGCTTTATATAATATAATAAGCTTTTATAAAGGTAAATCCTAAAATAGTTTACCTTACCTAATAGCTAATACTAATAAAACCCTATAGATATATAATATATAATATTTATTATAAAAATATTATCCTATATAATATCTTTATTAAGAGTAGGGGGTAATAGTTATATTTATATCTAAATTTAGTATAAACTTTACTATCTTTTCTATAATATTAATATATACCTAGGTAAAAGAGTTTAATAAGATAATTATATTAGAAGAGTTTATATTTAAGTCTCTATTTAATATAAAGCTTAAGATTATATAGTATAAAATAAAAAAGTTAAAAAAATTAAGAAATTATAAACTTATTAATAAAGATTAAGAAGCTCTTATAATAAATAAGAAGTAATATATAAAATAAAAATATTCCTAATAATTTCTAATTACTAGTTAGTATATAGTAATATTCTTAAAAATTAAACTTATAAAAGATTAAACTTATATTATATTTAATAAATAAGAGTAGAATCTTCTATATACTTTAATCTACTTTAGTAATATTTATATTAATAAGATATATTATCTTAGAAGTATAATAAACCCTATTATATAATTATTATATAAGATAAATACTTAGTTTTATATTTTAAATTATTTAGAATATAAGATAGGATTAGTTTTACTTATTTATATATTATATATTCTAATAAAATAGTTTATTATAGGTATATCTTAAAAATATTTACCTAAAGACTTCTAATAAATATTATTAATTCTAAAGGAACTAGCTTAAAAGGAAATAATAAGTTATTACTATATTTTATATTATAAGTTAATTATAGAGCTTATAAAAGAATATACTACCTTTATTAATAAGGCTTTAAAAGATAATAAGGTAGATAGAACTATTTTAAAAACTTTATAAATAATTAAAAAGATTAAAGATATTATTTAACTCTTTATAATAAAATAAATAAGTAATAGTACTATATATAAGTATAAGATAATTATATTACTTAAGATTATAATAAAGTAAATTAACTTTAAAACATCCTTTACTTTAATTAAAAAGATTAATAATTATAGAAAGCTAGTTTCTAAGAATAAATATAAATAATATTATAAGGTATATAAGAATTAAAGGAAGACTAACTAATATAAATTATTAGCTAAATAAAAAAAAGAACTATTATTATTACTTAATATTAAGAAGAAGATATTATTCTTTTTATAATTATTAACCTTTACTAACTTTCCTAGCTTAATTTGTTTTCTATTTAATAAAGAAGGAAAGCTATTAAAGAATACTTTTATAATTAAAGATTTTAAAAAGTATTAAAACTTATTTAAGAAAGAACTATTTAATATTCTTATTAACTTACTAAAATATTAGGTACTACTAAGGTTATTATAAAATTTTTAGCTAAAAGATAGAATTAAGAAAAAAAATTAAATAAAAATTAATAATAAGYTARTTATTATTACCTCCTTCCTAATATATATTTAGTTTATTAGTAAGGTATAAGATCCTAGCTCCTTTTTTCCCTTATCTTATTTTAATATTATTATTTTATTAATTATYTATYTTTCCCTTATTAATACTTATATATATAGGGACTATCTAAGGCTAGTTTTAAGATATATTATATTTATAATAAGATACTAGTTAAAGAGTAAGATTATTAATAAAAATTTTTTTAGAAAGATCCTAAGATATTACTAATTTTATAAAAAAAAAATCTAAATTCTAAACTACTATAAATCTTTATTATATTAAGTAACCTCTACTTAATAGGCTTAACCCTTTATAGAGCCTATTATTTAGTTAAATTTAATATAGACTTCTTTAATAGTAATAATTATTAAGCTATAATATAAATATATTATATTAGTTAAAGAGAGCTATACTATATATAGAGATTCCTTATAGAGGATAATATAAAGGAGTATATAATAAGAAGGAGATAAGAATTATAAATAAAGATTATTAAGAAAGCTTTTTAGCTACCTACTAAGAATTATAAAATTAATAATAATAATAAAGATAATAAGAATAATAAAAATAATAAAKAATTAGAAATAGCTATCTAATCTAAGTTATAATATATCTTATATTATATTCTATTATAATATATAAGTATTAAGTATATTAAAGGGTACTTTTAAATTTATTARCTTTATATATATTTATAACTTTATACTTATCTATTATACTTTAAAGGGATAATTATATTATAATTATAAGGCTCTTACTATATAACCTTTATATTATATATATTAAGGTATCCTATATTTATTAAGTCTAAAAATTAAGTAGCTAGCCTATAACCTAGCCTATAACTTAGCTTATAAGTAACTTAATACTAGTATATAAATAACCTAATTATAACCTATAAATAATTTAACTTTAATTTATAAGTAACTTAACTTTAGCCTATAAATAATTTAACTTTAGTTTATAAATAATCTAACTTTAATTTATAAGTAATTAAATTTTAGTTTATAAATAATTTAACTTTAGCTTATAAATAACTTAACTTTAATATATAAATAATTAATATCTAGCCTATATATAAGCTAGTTTATAACTTAGTTTATATGTAAGTTAGATTATAACCTAGCTTATAAATAAGCTAGCCTATAACTTAGCTTATAAATAAGCCCTAGCCTATAACCTAGCCTATAAATAAGTTAACTCCACTATATAAATAAGCTAGCCTATAACCTAGCCTATAAATATACTAGCTTTATTATATATATAAGTTAACTTATAACCTAGTCTATTAACTAGCTTATTATTACTTAGCTTATTATCTAGCTATATATAATTCTAAGTATAAGCCTATATAATCTAGTATATATTCTAGCCTATAAGTAAGCTAGTTTATAACTTAGTCTATAAGTATACTAACTCTACTATATATATAAACTAGCCTAGGTATAAGCTAGCCAGCTTTAATCTATATATAAACTTATAAAAAAGGCCTTAATATAGTTTATAAATTAGCTTAAGAGCTTATATATATATTAGTTTAAGTACTAGCTTATTAAGCACTTACTTATTAATAAATTATTAATAAACTTTATCTTTTACTATTTAATTTTATATCTATAACCTTCTTCTTATTATTATTTAGCTAGCTTTATATTTATCTTACTTATTTACCTTTCTTATTTATATTTTACTTACCCTATATTATACTATTGCCTACTTTACGCTATTATTTCCCCTATTACTTTCAAATAGTCTAATTTTTTTTATAAGTATAATACTAATTCTACTAGCCATCTATATCTAATAGATAGGATATTAAGTATATAGAAAAAATTAGTCTTAGTAATAAGAAGATATAGGATAGGGAATAAAGACTTATATTTATTAGTTTTATTTAGAACACTAATATAAAGGGTAAGAATAAGAATAAGCTTTTTATTAAAATAAAAGAGTTTATTTTTTTAGTTTATAATAAAACTACTAGTAATATCTTAACTAACTTTTTATAAACTATAAGTTTTATTCTTATTAAAGACTTATAGGCTACGTAGTAGCTTAGAATATAATAGTATAAATTAAAAAAGAGTAAATAAAATAATAATCTTAATTTACTTTAGTAACTATTCTTATATTAATATTAAACTATATATTAATATCTAAGGTAAGGCTAATATTATTATTAAGACTTTTATTAAGGCGGATACCTATATTATTACTTTAGGTAACTTATATATAAATAATTTAATACCCTTCCTTTCCCCTTTTAAATAGAAAGAGTCTTTATATATTATCTTTAACTATTCTAATAAAAAGAAAGTAATATATTAAATATTTATTTAAAGAGTTATATTATTATTAATATACTACTYTTAAATATTTAAATATATATAAATTAAATTTACTAATAGCCTATTAATCCCTATATAATATTATATATAAGAAAGTCTAGCTATCTTTATTATATTTATTTAATTTAGATTATACTAGTCTTTCCCTTTAACTTATTAGAGTTTATTATAAATTATATATTAAATTATTTAACTCTAAGTATAGCCTTAAGCTAGAAGATAGTTTAAAAAATAAAGAAATTATAAAAATTAATAAAAACTTTATAATTTAGTAGCTATCTCTATTAATAAAGTTAATTATTATAGAATTTAATTTAGAGAATCTTAATCCTATAATTAAGGCCCTCTTAGGTAATCTAAGCTATAATAATATAAATTATTAAATAATATAAGTTTCTTAATAATATCCTTATCTAAAATCTAAGATTAACAGTTCTTAAAAACTAATAAATATTATTAAAACAGAAGCATATATTTAAATTAATAGATAATATTAACTAAGATATTATATATAAGCTTATTAAAGCTAATAATAATTATAAGGGTCTAAAAGATATTATTTCTATAAAAGGGCTTATTATCTTAATATAAAAGTATTAGATTATTACTACTTATTAAATACTTCTTATAAAGATAAGTAAAGGCTAAGAAAAAATAAAAAATAATAAGATAAGATATATTAAAGTATATTATCCTTATTTAAAAAGTAGTTAAATATTAATTAATATTCTTAAACTATAACTTATATCCTCTAGTCCTATTTTATTAATATTTTTATTTAAGCTATAAATAATATTAAAGATCTTTTAAACTAAATATAATAATAATATTATACTTAATTTACTAGTTATTATTAATAAAACTTTATAAGTACCTAATATATAATACTTATTATAAAAGTATTATCCTATATAATATCCTTACTAAGAGTAGGAGGTAGTAATAAAGTTTATATCTAAACTTAATATTAACCTTATTCTTTTCTTAATAATATTAATATAGACCTAGATAAAGGAGTTTAATAAGATAATCTTATTAGAAAAATTTATATCTAAGTCTCCCTTTAGTATAAAGCTTAGGATTATATAATATAAAATAAAAAAATTAAAGAGATTAAAGGATTATAAACTTATTAATATAAAATAAGAAGCCCTTAAAGTAGATATAAATTTCTATATAAAATTATAATACTTATAATAGTTTTTACTTATAAGTTAGTATATAATAATATTTTTAAAATTTAAACTTAGTAAGACTTATACTTAGCTTAAGCTTAAGCTTAAAAAACCTAGTAAGAAGGATATAATAAAATAAAAATATTTATATCTTATAATCTACTTTAATAATATCTATAGTAATAAAGCGTATTAACTTAAAAAGTAAGAAAATCCTATTATAAAATTCTTATATAAAATTAATAACTAGTTTTATTTTCTAATAAATCCACTATATAGTCCTTAATTAGGTTTTACTTAATCGTATAGAATATATTCTAATAAAGTAGTTTATTATAGGTATACCCTAGGAACATTTACTTAAAGACTTATAATTAGTATTAATAACTATTAAGGAAGTAGCTTAGTTAGACCTAAGAAGCCTATACTACTTATTATACTAAGATTTAATTTCCTAGCTTATAAGGGAATATAATATCTATATAAAAAAGGCTCTAGATAATAARATAGATAGGACTACTCTTAAAGTTATAATAATAATTAATAAGATTAGGGATATTATCCAATTATTTATAATTAAATAAATAGATAATAGTATTATATATAGCTATAAAATAACTATATTCCTAAAGATTATAATTAAGTAGGCTAGGATTAAGATATCTTCCTCTCTAGCTAAAAAAATTAATAATTTTAAAAAGAAAATTAATAAAGTTAAATATAATATATACTATAAAGTATATATAAAATAGAAAGTAGCTAATTAGATTAAACTTTTTAATAGATAAAAAACTTTATTATTATTACTACTTAACTCCTAGGGGCTCTATTATAATAGTAGAGCCTTTATATTATTATATATTCTTAYTATCTTTACTAGTTCTATTTATCTTTTATAGGATAATAATAATATATTAGTATTAAGTATATTCCTAATTAAGGATCTTAAGAAATATAAAGATCTTTTTATATAAGAACTACTTATTATTTTTATTAACTTATTAAGATACTAGGTATTACTAAGATTATTATATAATTTCTAACTAAAAGATAGAGTTAAGAAAAAGAGTTAGATAAAAGTTAATAATAAGCTAATTATTATTACCTCCTTCCTAATATATACTTAGCTTATTATATAAGTATAAGATCCTAATTCCTCTTTCTTTTTATCCTATTCTAATATTATTATTTTATTAATTATTTATCTTTTCCTTACTAATACTTATATGTATAGGGATTATCTAAGGCTAGTTTTAAGATGCAGCTTCTTATAAGTAATATAATAATTAATAAGTAAAATTATTAATAAGACTTCTTTTAAGAGGATTAAAAAATAATAATAAAACTAAAAGTAATATATATAAATATTTAATTTTTTTAAATCTTTATTAGAATAGCTAACCTTTATATACTTAGTTTAATCTTATATAATAGCTAGTATTTAGTTAAGCTTAATATAAACTTTTTAGATAATAATAATTATTAAGCTTTATAACTATATACTATTTTAGTTAAAGGCTAAGTTCTATATATAAAGAATTATTATAATAGATAGTTTAGTAACTATTATATAAAAAGGAATTTTAAGATTCCTTAAGAACTTACTCTTTTTATATTATAATTATTATCCTATTATTAGTATCAGCTTCCTTATAGTAAGTTAATAAAAGTTATTATATAAATAATTTACTAAATTAATAATATTACTAGTAGGTTATAATTATTAATAAGAAAAGAACTAGTTATATTAAGCTAGTATCCTAGATAATCTAGGGCTATAGGCTAATACTTAGCCTATAACCTAGCCTATAACCCTACTTATAATCTAGTCTAAGACTTAGTCTAAAACCTAGCTTATAACCTAGTTTATAATCTAGCTTATAATCCTACCTATAATATTTAATTATTAAAAATATCCTTAGGATCCTTATCTATATAATAGTAATAGATATAACTTACTATTATAATATCTTAAGAGTTATAAATATAGGAATTTATATTCTTTTTTATATAAAGAGGCCTTAGCTAGTAGTAAATCTTATTAAATAAATCTTATAACTTAATAAATTAATTTATAGAGTAAACCTAGTCTATTATAAGAATATCTTTAGTTAAGTAATTTAAGGTATTAAGATAACTCTTTTAGATTAAGAAAATATAGTTATTCTAAAGATAACTTAATATATTAAGAATATAAAGACTTTTCTAGATTATTAATATTTATTTAYTATTYTTATAGRAAAGYTCTTAAGGAGAAGCTTAATATATTAATAACCCTTCTCTACTTATATTAATAAATATTATTATTAAAGACCTTATAATACTTAGTATTCTTACCCTAAACTTAATACTATATATAGTAAGTTAAATAATATTATTATCCTTTCTACCTTCTAACTATAATAAGATAAGATCATCCGTGTATATATACTCTATTATTAAGATTAGAACTTTTAAGTAAGAAATAAAAAAAGAGATTAAGATATTACTATTATTAATACTAAAAAGAGATCMCTATATAAGAGGTAAAGATATATTTATAAAGTAAAATAGATATCTAATAAGTTTTTAAGAATTCTAGCCTTTCTAAGATTAAAAGGATTATATATTAGCTCACTAGCTCTATTATATAAAAATATTACTAATAATAATTAATAAGTACTATATAAATATTATAGATAATAATTAAAAACAAAAATATAGCTTTATAATAGGTAAGTAGTAAAGATAAAGAATATATAATATCCTATAAAAGATCTTAAATAATACTTTTTATAAGATAAATATTAAGATTACTATAAAAGATAGTATTACGCCGCGCAACGGGTTGGGTCGGGTTAGACTTTTTCCAACTTAACCTGAAACCCGACCCGACCTGAACCCGACGTAACGGGTTCAGGTCGGGTCGGGTTTCTCTTGGCACGGGTCGGGTTTAAACCCGACCAACCTGCTAAGATTTATAGTAGGTTTATATAATCTAATAATTAATCTAATAATCAATCTAATAATTAATTAAATAGTTATTTAAGCTGCTAAGTATAGTTTTTATTAGGCTCCTATCTAGATTACTATTAATAGCGCTTACTAGAATTAGTTCGAATTAAGGCTCTAACGCTAACTAGTACTCCCTTCACCTAGCTTATATGCTATAACAAATATTAGCTACAGCCTATATAGATTTAAAAGGTTTTGAATTTACTTATAATGCCCTGTTATTATTCTTCTTAGTATTTCAACTATCTGTATGTCTCTTGCCTAGATTATTACCCGCTTACTATATATAGTAAGTAACTGGGTTACTAATAATAGATTAATAATCTAATCGTAAATTAAGAATAGGGAGAATAATATTTTTAAACTCTAAAGTTATAAAGCTTTCCGCCGCCTCTTAAAGTACACCTAAGGCGCTTACCTGCTAACGTATGGTTTTGTAACAATCAAAGTCGTAACAGATTTCTTGAATAAGCCTTTGAAAGGGCGCTTTGGGGATAAGGAAATCCGTTTGTTTTTGGAAGTGTCTTATTTCACGCAGGGCTTTTGCTATAGTGATTATTAGATTGATTATTAGATTAATTATTAGATTAGTAGATTTTATTAACTTACTGCTTGGTTTTTTATAATAGATCCGTTTTGTCTTTCCTCCTAGACTAGGTCTTCCCTAAGGCTTAGCTTTCTTTGTTGAGAAAACCGCTATCCTTGTATTTATATTATTGAAGCGAGGAGTCCTCTTTTTTCCCTTAGTTATTACTAGTACCTTTTATGTTTTTGCTGGCTCCTTTCTAGTAGTTAGTGTAGTTCTTGATCTATTCTTCTTAGACTCCTTTATCTTCTTGTTTTCCTCCTTGCGATCCTTAATCTTTCTAGTACGTAATGCGTTCTTGAAAATATTATTATTCATTTTGCTGAAGTTTTTTCCTTTGAAGATATAGTCCCCCTTTTTCTTAGCCGGTTGATCATTAAATAAGTTATCCTTATTATCAGTGGCGATCTTATCAACGTAGGTTTTTTCGCCACTAAGGTATCTATATTCACAACTATATTTTTAATTATACAGATTAGAGATTGTCTAGATATAGAAAACTAATATAAAAGATAACTTACTTTAATTCTATACTAYCTTGCAGCGCTATACTATCTCGAAGCTATTTAGTCCTATAATAAAACATAGATTAGTCTTAACCTTTTAATTATTAAGTGTAAATTAATTAAGAGAGTATTACCTAGTTGTCATATAATACCCATCCTCTTCAAACTCTTTAGGGTCGTAGATTAATATAGTAATTCGGTCAATCGCGCTAAAGAAGTATAAGTATTAGATTAATTATTAGATTATAATTCTATATTAACTAACTTACTCATCTGTGATAAAGTCGCCGTCTCCCAAATCATCATAATCATTTTTATTAAATAAAGGATYATATCTGTCTYGAAGTRCTCTAATATCATTTATATTAGTAATTTAATTTTAGATTTATAATAAACATACTAGATCATAATATCGGAATCTAGTTTAAAATCCTTAACAGTATTATAACTCCTAGCTTAATGTCTTCTCGCAATACTAAAAATATTAGATTAATAAATAAGATATTATATTATATAAGAACGAACCGTAGAGCCTTTATAAGACTTGTACTTAGCGGGATTAGATTATTAGGTACCTCTAAGCTTAAATTAGATAGATCTATGTTTAGATTTATATCTAGTATCCCGGTTAAATCATCCTCGCTTAAATTAGGCGGATTAGATAATTTAGATGAAAGAAGATTATCTATCATAGGTTAACCTATCAAATGTTTGGAATACTACATTCAATTTAGTAAATATCTTTATTCTTACCAAACCAATAGAAGAAGAGAAATTAAATTTAATATTTTCTAATATAAGAAATCTAATAATCAATCTAATAATCAATCTAATAATCAATTCAATAATCACTTTACAGTAATATACATTGATAACGTTTATAAAAATAGGTCAACACAAGCATTTTCAGAAAAACTTATTTCAACCTTACTTATTCGCAATGTTAAGAGACTTAGACTCGCATATATTGGYAATCTTAACATCAATCTTTAGGAATACTTAAAGAAATAGGAAAAGAAATACTTACTAGCTAGGATTAGATTGTTACGCATGCTTTATAAAAGGGAAAATGGATTTAGAAATCGAAATGAGGATATAGAGTAAGAAGTGAATTATAGATACCTAAACTATACTAGCGCCGCGCTAACATACTAGTATACCGCTGTTTAGGATTTCCTTACTTTAACATTTATAATTTTCCCTCTTCCATATTTTCCTGACCTTTATACTTATAAATTTTAAATACTTACTTTAACGCTTACTTTAACGCTTCTAGATTATTATATTACTTAGATATAGAGCTCAATGATTTCCTTATAAAAGAAGAAGAAGCTAGAGATACTGTTATAAGTAAAGTTAAATAAGAAGCGGCCGAGGATGTTATTATAGATGATTCAGATATAGGATTACTAGATACAGGTAAGCTTCCTAATAAGGTAGTTATTAGATTAATTATTAGATTACTAATTAGTTATAGAGAACCACAAAACCGTATTTCTAAGGTGCGACCTAGGATAGCTAGTAGGCAAAAGAATCTAGCGCTATTCTTAATAAATCCTTATATAAAGCGAGCTAGAGAGCGAGTTTCTAAGCTGATAGGGAATAAGCACTTACTATTTAAAGCTAAAGTAAGAAATGCGAGCGTTGTGTTGTATTTAAAGAAGAAGCTCCTAAAAACAGCCTGATACCAGTCAGCTATAGAAGCTTAGAAACAGTAGATAGTGAATAATGACAAGCAGTTAGTCCTATATTAACGGTAAATATAAGCCTAATAAATCTAATAATCAATCTAATAACTATTCTGATGAGTAGAATTATCTGCGGCCAACACGCTAATATAACTGCCCTGTAACTTTTAATGACATACGACGCCAGCTTAATTATTAAACTGGGTATTAATAATCCTAAACCACTAGACCCGCAGGGCCTCTGGGTTAACATGATGGAGGAGGAACTAGAAGATAACCTAAAATACTAAGCCTACCTAGCGTATATGGATTAAGGCGAATTTAAATTTGTCGCAGATACACTAGTGAACACAGAGCTAGATATTACTGTATTTAAGGCGTAAAGAAAAAACATGAGATGGATAGGTTTCCTTAATATACGCGCCTACTAGCACTCTGTAATTATCTCGCTACTCCGTAAGTAGAGATATTTTGGCCGATATAAAGTCCAAAGGATGCCATGGTGTGAGATTGATACGTGTTGGCATCAAAAATTTTTAAAAATATATATAGTTCTAACTTTTGATCCGCAGGTACTTTACTTGTATACTAAGGATTTATTTACATATACTTATAATTTTCTAGACTGGCCGCTTTATTAATCGCGGAGGGATTATCTATGATGAGACGGTAAACCCATTCTAATAATTAATTTAATAATCAAGGCGTTCGGCTAACATATGCGTACTTTTACTAGATTAAATCCGTCCGCGTAAAGAGGCTCCTTCTATATGAATATTTCACGGAGAAAGAGCGTGCTATATGGCGAAATCTGGCGGCTTAKACCCTAAGTAGTGATGGTGGATAGATTGAATACCTAGGCCCTAGTAATTGGTGGCCTAATAACTATAACTACGCGAAGCATAGGTGGATTCCTGATTAGGACCCTAGGAAGGCGGAGCTCATATATAGTCTTATGACCAATTACTTTAAGTATAAGGAGTATCTAGAAGACTTTGAGTAATTTAAGCTCGTTCCTATAGAGCTAACGATAGAATAAGGGGTTACTCAGTAAATATAATTATACAAGGCCGCGAGCATCGCGTTGGTATTAGATTGATTATTAGATGACTAGCGCGACTAATTAATATCTTAGTCCTTACTTCCCCCTACTCCTGTAATAACCCTTCGTATTGATTATATAAGTATTATATCCTTCTGCATTAGAGTTACTCTCTTATAATGAATTATATAGAGGTTGCTCACTAGGTTATTTAGTAGTTAATTAAAATCTAAATATTATAGAAGCTTACTATTGAACTCCGTAATAAGATATGCCTCTGCTGCCTCTTGTAGAGCTTCCAAAGCAGACGCCTGTATTTAAATATCCTGGTTAGGTCCTGCTGTATGCATAACCTCGCGGATAATGCGGGCAAATGGTCTCCTTAATATAAGTAGATCAGTAGACTTCTGATATTATTTAATTTCCCAGAGGGCCTTAGCTAGGAGATGATTAGATTAACGTAAATAGACTACTACTATATGAAAGGTGTTAAGATTATTAAGGCTAACTTACTTCTTCTCTTCTACTTATAGCGACCCTTAGGGGATGACCGCGTTGTTAAGTCAAAAGCTTTTGGTTTCTGACGTCCTTTTGGTATTTTAAGTTGAGGGTTACTCTTATAGGCAATAGCTTTTTTTCGCCCTAGTGGTCCTTATAGTTTCGAAGGCGCAGCTGTAGCTTTTTTTCGCCCTGGTAATCCTTGTAGTTTCGAAGGCACAGCTGTAGTTGCCTTTGTATTTAAGATAGAAGTTGTAAAGCTAACAATATCCTCAACATCTACATCTCCCTACTATCAATTATCCGTATTAGTATCCACGTCTAATATTTGTTGATCATCTGTAATCGCGGGAGGCATAGTAAGTAGTATAGGGGAGTGGTTTAGGGCCAGGTTTCAAATCTAGAGGAAAATCTTTAAGGGGGGAATGCCAAGTCTAGGCTTAAATTAAGCTTAGAGCTAATAGAATATAATGATAAATTATAGTTACCAGATCAACTAGAGTACAGAATAAACATACCCGCATAATATAATTTTTCAAATAATAACAAAGTGTTCCATATTCACTCTAATCCTATATAAACGTCATGACTTCTATTATATCTGAAAGCGGTCTTGATCTATATCTAAGTTAATTAATAATAGATACTTTCACAACTCCTAGCTTAGATCAAGGTTTGAAGAAAGTAGGTATATATAAGGATTACTTTCTATATAAGGAGGAGAAGAAAGAGGATTTTATAGAGTAGTAAAATAAAATAGAATAGTCCAAACAAAATAAGCTTAAGGAAACCAAACAGGTGAAGATTGTATAGGGAGGAGAAAAAAAAGCTACCTCCTAGGAGTACTTTTCTAAAGGCGCTTAGGTCCTTAAGGGCGCCCTAATAATAATTTGTTAAAGGTGCTCTCTCACTATAAAACATCCTTCGCAGAAGAGTATTAGCCCCTTAGGAATAACTACGCATCTAGAAAGTAAGAATTACGAGCGACTAAGCGGGTACCGTAAATTAAATAATAAATCACGCCAGCTATTATATCGTGAATTAGTAAATCGTAAATTCGTACTTAAGTATTAGATTGATTATTAGATTGATTATTTTATTACGCTATAACCAGCTAATACTTAGGGTTATAGATAAAGAGTGATAAGGGTATAAAATAGAAGCTCTATAGTCAAAACCTTACCCGCTATAACTAGGATACTTAGATACTCCGGACGATTATCTCCCTACAATTACCCTTTCAAAGTGTTTAAAATATCGAGCTTCAAAAATCCTATAAATATCTTGACTCCTTTGCTAAGCTACCAAGCGCGAACACTATCAAGCACAGGATTTTAAAGCAGTATAAAGAAGTCTATTTATTACTCCTAGCTAAGTTCCTAAGGGATGGAACCAAAATCTCTCTATTATATAATAGCTGGTTATTGAAAAATAGGTAAAGCTATCTAGCTCTTAATACATACTTTATCAGCATAGACTGGGAGTACCACAAAGTTCTCCTTGCATTTTAACATATTCAAGGCTATTATACTGGGCAGAAGATCGCGTCTATMCTTAAGGAAGAGATCATAGCCTATAGACTTAGGGATATTATCAGCGCTATCACTATAGACAATATATTAAATAATCATGCTATGACACAAGCTATCTCAGAAGCTCTTCAATAAAGTCGTGGGTTAAGTAATATAGAGAATAACCCTTAACCTTTTAAATATCTTCTATATCTTACACATATAATTCAGCTTGCTATTAGCGAGTTACTTAGCAAGATCCGTATTACTCTAATAAACGAAGAATTTTAGGCAACGTGGGATGAGGAATCAGATGAGAACGCCCTAGATACTTTAGAGGGATAGGGTATACTACTAATACTTATAAAGATACTTAGTCTAATAACTAATTTAATAATCATATTATGCTAACCTTTAGTTTAAATATAGGTTCGTAAAACAGCGGTCTATATTAATGCTAGTCCCTTACGCAAAGAACAATTCAACACTATATAGATGTGAAGGGTAGATGTTATAAAGGGTAGACCTAATATATTAGTCTATAGCTCCTTTATAAAAAGTAAACCTAGCGTGCTAAAGGTCTTAACGCTTTTTTAGGATATAAAAACCTAGTAGGATTCTATATTATATATACTTATCCATGCCTACTAACTAAGAGCAGACCTTAACACCTTTTTTAAGGAGCACAGGGCACGCTTCCTAGTCTTAGAAAAGGAAGAGTGGTCTTAGGTGGAATATCTAATTAATATTATTAAACCTTTCTATAGATATACCTAGGTTATTGGTGCTACTCGATGGCCAACACTCCACTAGGCATTTAAAATATACGACAAGCTCTTTAACCACTTAGACGCTATAATAGGGCGCCTTGCGCGGAAGAGAATACCTTAGAAGGTATAGATAAGAAAAGCGCTTAAAGCGGCTTCTACTAAACTATTAAAGTATTATCAGAAGACTTAATTGTCTATTAGGTCCCTCTATAGTAAAGCTACATTACTTAACCCTACTTATAAAGACTAAATCTTCCAAAAACCCTTATAAGCAGCAGAAGAGGGTGAACAACTATAAGCTAAAATATATTAGGATATATTACGACAAGACTATAATAATAGTCCTATAATTAATCCTAACATGTCCTCTTCGCAACCTACGGATATACCAAAAACTATGTTTACTATCCTAGATGACTTAGATGCTCTCCTATACATAAAGGAGGAAGAACTTAAGGATAAATTTAACTACTACCAGAACCTAAGTAAGTACTATCTTATTCTAATAATCAATCTAATAATCAATCTAATAATCACCTCCTAACCCTTTATAGAGTACGATGCCAAAGGTGCTACTATAATAGATATATAGAAAAGTCTTTTAGTTAGACTTCTATGTATAGTATTTCTTACTCGTTCTATACTCGCATCGCCTGTAGCAGGAGTTGGTTGTAAGCGAGTCTTTAATATTACCAGCGATATATATAAGTTAAATCAATATTTCGACCTAAAGACCTTTAGAGCAATTATAGTCCTTAATTAATATGACTTTACAGAGAATATTAATATGTATCGTCATATGGATCTATTTAAAGATGATATGATCAGTAAGGAAGACCTTAACTCTAAGTTACTTCAGCGTAAGATGGCCCTAGAGAAGGTGATAGCCTATTAATATATTAGTAATAAGGATAAGGAAGATAGTAATGATTAGGCTAATATAAGTAATTCTAAGCTTAAAGCTATAGACCTAAGGTATATTAAGTATTATTTAGGCATCTGATCTAAGGATTAATAAAAGGAGTTCTATAAAGGGTCTATCTTAGAATAAGAGAGCTTATTTAGCGCAAGTATCTACATCTACCTCTAGTAGGCAACAAGCACCAAATAAGAAGACTAGGACTATTATATCTATTAAATAGTAATAGTATATCTAGGACTTAGCTAGATTATTATAGAACCCTAATAATCTAATAAGCAATCTAATAAACAACGTGTATAGGATATAACTTATAAATTTTAGCATACTAGAATAAGCTGTCAGGTTGTCAGGTTTAAACCTAAAAACCCGCCAGCGGGTCAGGTTCAGGTCGGGTTCTTAGTCAGACCCCCAAACCCGACCCGAAACCTAACCCGACCTGAACCCGACCTGAAACCCGTCGGGTTGAACCCGACCCGTTGCGCAGCGTAGATAGTATAGACTAATCTAGGTAAAGATATATAATCTATTATTATAATATTATAGATATTATTTACTTTCTTCTTAGCTATAAACTATTTAAGAATAACTTAAAATATATATTAAAATATTACTATATAACTAGATTAGCTAAGAATAAGTTAGCCTTATAAATTTATAATAAGATATATATTAAAGACTAATAATAAAGGATATAAAGTAAGATCCTTAATAATAATATTATTATTCCTATTCTAATATTATCTAATAAAATAGTACTAAGCTAGTATTATAGGGATATAGTAATATAGCTAATATATATTATAATTAAAAATTTAAATAGTAAATATTAATAGAGTTAAATCTAACTTTTTTTTATCCTTATTAATAAGATTCTAATTATTAAGTATAAAAAAAAATATCTTAAGGAGGTAAAATCTTATATATATTATATTATTATAAGGTAAATCTTTTAATATAAATTTAAGCTATAATATAATAGCTATTAAATATAGCTAATTAATATAGAAATTAGCCTTTAAAGACACTAGTTAGAATAGTATAAATATCTTATATATTAATAAATATATATAAAGTTATTATCCTATTATTATAGGATTTATAGCTAATTATAAGGAATAAGTTTTAATTATAGGTATTAAGAATAAGAAATACTATACTATATACTAAATTCCTCTTAATTAATAAGAGAGGCTATAGTCTTATTAGCCTTTTTATAACTATATATATACCTTAGCTTAAATAAGGAGATAGAAGGTATATAAAATACTACTTAATAACCTACTATTTAACTTAGATTTAGATATAAAGGACTCTAARAATAATAYTYTTARTARTAATAATAAAGGTAATAARGAATATACTATATTTACTATACTAATAAATATAATAAATAATAATAATAATACTATAATAGATATATATATAATATAGAACTTTATATAGTATTATAARYAYYTAAATATATATTATACTTAATTTATAGATATCTTATATTAATTACTTAAAAGGATTATTATAGTAGTCCTAAAATAATATAAATATATCTTTAGGGAGATTAGGCTTAATCTAACTTATATTACTATAACTACTATAAAAACCAGAAAATAAAAATAAATAAAAGTTAATAAATTAATARAARTCYTTATTAACTARTAATTTTAGGCTATTCTAATATATCCTAAACTAAAAATTTTCTCTTATTTTAGTAAAGTAAAGTAGTGGATAAAAGATAAATAAAAAGCTATAATTTACTAAATAATCTTAGTATTTACGCCCTTCTTTTTTAAAGCTAAATAAGCTATATTATTTTATCTTTATATAATCCTTAACTTTATTATTCTTATTATATATATCTCTTATACTAATAAAACCCTTAGATATATAGATACGGCTCTTAAAAATATTAATAAATTAAAAAGAATTTTTAARAATACTTATCTAAAGGATYTATAAATAGRTTAATAATATTTTAATTTCTCTAAGTTCTATATAATAACTTATATCCCTAATTTTATATATAATTATAGTARTRCCCCTAATATTAATTTAAACTARRAAAAGAYTATATATAAATTTAACTTAAAAGACTTCCTCTTATAAATAAATAAAGGYTATAAATATAATAAATAAATCCTACTCTATAATATATAATAGTAAAATATTCTTATAATARATAATATAYTAYTATATACTTARTTAAAGAAAATTACTTAGGCTRATAAAGATAAGTATATATAGGTAAATATAATCTCTAAGATACTAATAGATCTAAGCCCCTAATATTTATAACCCCTTTTTTATATAGATAATAGTATTATTTCTTAATATAAATTATTATATAGTAACTATTAGTTTAGAGTAAAATATATTTATTTAAGTAAAGAATTAATAAACTTTTAATATAAATTAATAGCTTTTATAGTAAATAGTAGAATATACTAAAAAATAATAAGTTATTATAAATATTARAATAATATAAGTTATTARTYCCTAATAGAAGATAATATATAACTTATAAATAATATATTTATAARTATATATCTATCTATAACCTACTAGTTAAGACTTARRAAGGATATAAATAATAATAAATAGCTTAATAAATAGAAAATATAATATTAATTAAACTAAAATAAAAAATAAGGTATATAATAGCGTGATTATATCTAGGTCTAGGATAAAATAGTATTAAAAGGGTTATCTAAGATAATATAAGATTCCTATATTAGTTATCTAAATATAATTTTCTAAGTATTTAATACTAAGAAAGATATTAAAGGTAGTATAACTAATAAARATAACTCTATAAATATATATATAGAAGTCTTTATCTAATTATTTAAATAATATAGTAATAGAATAATATACCCTATTTATAGAATAATAAAGGTTAAGTATTAGCCTTAAAGGGCTAATATAATAATATAATAAGTAGGTTAATTCTATATATATAATATTTCTTATATTYTATATYRYGCCTATATTCTCYTAARGAGGTTATTTATATTAACTAATAATAATATCTTTATAGTAAATAATTAGATTACTTTTAATAARTATAATTAAATCTATAAYAAGGATTTTATTAAAAATAATAAGGTAATAGTAATTAGATAGTCTTAAGATTTATAAGTTAATAATATATACTTAAGATATAAATAGAAAATAAATTAGATTTTAGAATTTATTAAGCTAGCTTATAGGCTAGTTTATAGACTAGCTTATAAGCTAGCTTATATATAAAGAGTTATCTATCTATACTCTTATTATTCCTAGTCTTTATTTCTAGGTCTATAGTTCTTATATCTTACTAGGCCACTTTAGAAATAATACTAGCTTTATTACTTAAATCTATAATTACTTTTTATAAAGCTTTAATAATAGTTTTTAAATAAGCTACCTTTATCTTAAGCTCTTCTATACGGCCCCTTAATTAAATAAGGAGGGAGGCGTAGATAGATTAATTAAGGAAATAGATAATAAATAAATAAATAACTAATTATCTAATAGGCGTTAAGTATTATAATAATATAGAGATATCCCCCCTCTAATAAAGCTAGGTAAAAGTATAAATATTAATAATAATCCTATATTAGTATTTAGTATCTAAGCTATATTAATATATATAGCTAAGATATATATATTTATACTTTAGGATAAGGTATATAAAGAGTACTAGGCTACCCTTTATAGTTTTAATACTTAATAGCTATACTAAAAATTAGRATRCYTTATATAAGTAATCTAATTATYTYTAATARATTCTATATACTTTATAAARAAGTTATAAGGATAAAATCTATAACTTTATAATTAGCTTATAGGCTAAATTATAGGCTAGGTTATAAACTAAGTTATTACTTAACTAATAAGCTAATTTATAGGCTAGCTTAAAATAAATAATAAGGGATACTAACTACTATTATGCTAATCCTAACCCGTCTTAATATATAACGCGTTTTTATATTAGGTTTATTTTAATTCCTAATTACTTTTATCCTCCTTTTTTTATTTTAACTACTTTTTTTATTTTAACTACTTTTTTTATCTAACTAACCTTTTTATCTAATAATTTACTACCTCCTTTATAGGTATATAGTATAGAAGGAATATACTAAGATTTATCTATTAATATTATATAAGTATTATTAAGTAACTCTTAGCAATCTCTTAATATAATCTTTTAAGATAATAGACTATTACTAGTTAAGAAGCCTCACATTTATAATATTAATAATAATATTAACTTTAATAATAACTTATAATATTTATAAGTATAAGATAATTATATAATTACTACTAYTAATAYAYTAYTAATATATATAGCCCTAAGGTTCTTTATCTAGTAGATAGTTAATAATATCTATAAATAATATAATATTTATAATATAAAACTTAACTAGTAACTCTAATTTTAATAATACTTTTTTTCTAACCTTATCTTTTATAATACCCTCTAATTTAAGTTTTAACCTTAAGCTTTATATACTAAAATATTAAATAATATAGGACGGGTACCTAGCCCATAATAAAAAAAATAAAGATAAGATATAGAATTAGTTAATATTTATATCTAATTATAAGTTAATAATTAAAACTATTAGGCTAGAGCTTCTTATATATACTATAATAAGTATAAATAATAAGGAATATAATTCTTAAGCTAATAATAATACTTAAGTTATATATTTATAAAAAGTTATATTATAATTATAAAAATAAATCCTTTAAAATTTAAAGTATTTAAAAGGAGTTAAACCTTAACTAAAAAATTATAAGATAAGAAAGATAATATTTTAAAGAATAAATATAATATATTATATATTAATATTAATAGTTATTTAATTCTTTAAGGGCCTTTTAAGCTAGTACTATATCTAAAGTATAAGTATATATAAGAGATTATTATAAATAGCTAATACYTATAAAGAGGTAGGTATATATARACTAACTTTTAAATAATAATTTATTTCTTATAAAGGATAAGAGTATARTATAYCTTTTAATACTTATTTAAGTAGTAGCTAATAATAGTATAATTTAAAAAAATAATATTTATARCCCTAATTCTAAGTAAGTATATAAGTAAGATATTCTTTAAGTCTAAAAAATAATTACTAGTAAAAAGAGAGAGATTAAGATATTATTTTAAGCTACTTAGAATAGGCGTAATCAACTTTATATATATAATAATTAAATATATTATATATAAAACGGGGCCTAGTTAAGAAGCTATAATAAAGTTTAAAGAAATTAAATTTATTAATAATAAAGTTCTTTATAGTATATCTAAGACTACTTTATATTATAATACTAATAGATTATAGAACTATTTTTATATTACCTTAATAAATAGGAAGTCTTCCCTAAAAATATACAGCCTATTATTATAAATAATATTTAAAAGAAAGTAATATTATATTCTAAATAAAAGGTTCCCTTAAATTATAGAAAAAAGTTAAATTACTAATAATTAAACTATTATAATCCAAGTAATTTTATAGATATTAATATATATATAAATAAAGATAATTAGAGTAGTAGGAACATTATAAGTTACTTAAATTAATAAGTAATTAGACTAATTATAGATATTAATATAATACTTAAGTAAGTAGCTTAGCTAATATCTAGGCTAGTAGTTTAGTTAGTACCTAGACTAGTACCTAAGCTAGTAACCTAGCTAATACTTAGGCTAATATCTAAGCTTATACCTAGGTTAGTTATCTAGCTAAAAGCCCTTCTAAATCTAACTCACCTAACTCTATATATAGAAAGGAGAATAATAACAACCCTATATTATAAAAAATTAATAGTAAGGATAAAAATACTAGTACTAAGAAAGAATAGGTAGAGCCTTTAGATTTAAAAGTTTAATAGAATCTAATAAAAGACCTAATAATAAAGAAGAAGATTTATATTAAAATAGATTAGATATAATATATACTTATTTTAATCTTATAGAAATTAAATAAGTATAAGACTAAATTATATTATATCTTCTAATAATTATAAGATATAGAGGATATAAAGTAAATAAACTATAAAGAGATTTACTTAATAACTATATAGAATATTTAGCTAAGGTAAATAAAACTTAATATAATAATTTTTAT
>KE598558.1:506001-538535 GCA_000444155.1 Cladonia macilenta KoLRI003786
GCTAATATATTTTCTAATACTAAGTAGATAAGTTTAGATAAGTTTAAATAAATAAATATAACTACTCTATCTAATCTTATTTAATCTTATCCAAAACTTATCTGCAAAAAACTTTTGTAGATGAAAGAAGGTTAATATTATTATAACTTTAATAAAGGTAGTTACTATAGTAAAAACTAAAGTAAAATAAGTTATTAGAGCTAAAAAAACCCCTAAGACTATTATATAAATTAGTATAAATATACTAGTACCTTCCTAAAATAAAATAATTAATATTAATAATAATTTTAAAGTTTTAAATCCTATTCTCTATAATAGTTTTAAAGAACAGGAAATTTTTAAGAAAAGATAATAATAAATATATATCTATAGTATTAAGATTATATTAAAAGTAAAGATCCTAACTAGCGTCTAAATAAGATAAAGTAATTATATTAGTACTAAGAACTAGGTAAAAAAAAATTTTAATATTAATTTCCTTTTAATAGAGTTATATAAGGCTATAAATTAATATAGTCTTATTAATAACTTATATAATATTATTATTACTACTAAATCCTTATATAATAGGGCCCCTAAGTATTAAATAGACTTAGAGGCCTTAACTAATAATATTTAGAATACTTAAGTTAAGTTAATTTTTTCTAAAAAATAGAAAAGAAAGCTAGGCTATTATATAAATATTTTAATTAAGTATACTAGTAAAGAGCCTCTAAAGGATAAGTTAAAAAGATTATATAATTTTATAATATTACTATCTAATTTAYTATARAGRAGGACTAGAATTATTATATTARAARAGTAGTAAGCTATATATAAGGATTATAATAAAATTACTAGCAATTATACTAAGTAATTAGTTAAAAAATAGGTCTATAATAATAATTATTATAATAATTAAAATTAATATTATTATATTACTTTTAATAGTAAGTATTACTATATTAATACCTTTTAATAAGAGGTTTAGGTATTTATTATTACTATTACTTATAATAAGGCTATTCTTAAATATCCTCTATATAATATATTAAGATATTTAATTAAAAGGTAAGATATTATTAATAATACTTTAAAAGCACTAGCTATAAAGGAGTAAAAAAAGAAAAAAAAGGATAAAATAAATAAAATATTTAAAATTATAACTTAATAAGTAGAGTTTAACCTTCTATAGATTATTATTTAAATAATTATATCCTACCCTTTTTTTTATTATTAATTTAGAGTCCCTAGCTTTACTAGTAGTTTTAGTATACTCTTTTTTTATCTTTTTTATCTTCTCTATCTTCTCTACCTCTTCTATTAATATTAGTCCCTGCTCCTTAAAATATTACCCTAGTAGAAAGATTATTAAGTCTAATTATTATAAATAAAGATAAGATTATTCTTTATAATTATTAAGACTAAAAAACGCGGTAGCTAAAGAACTCTAAGGTAATAACTTAATTAAGTAAGATAAAAACTATTATTAAGAAAGAAATATAATTAGTTAAGGATCTATAAAAGATATTAAATTATAAGTTATAACTCTATTAGATAACTATTATAAAAGGATTACTAAATAACTTTATAAGATAATTTTATAAAGATCTATTAAAGTTTAAACTTATTTATTATATATTAACATTACTAAGTTATCTAAGGCATAATAGTTAAGAAGGTAGCTTTATATATAAAAAATAAAGAAAAAAATTTAGTTAGGTTTTTAGATCTACTAAAGTAATAGAAGCAATAGTATTTAATTATATATATAAGGATTTTTATAAGGTTAAATATAAGAAATATAATAAAGATATCTTAAAATAATATTATTAGATATTAAAAGATACTTTAAGTATAATTTAAATATATATTTATATAACCTTATTATTATTAGAAAATCTAGATAAGATAGGATATAAACTAATACTTTAAAAAAAAATTTTTTTAAGTAAATATTAGAATCTTATCTTTTTTTCTTTTAATTATTATCTATTTATTCTTATCTTCCTCCTCTGCCTATATTATAAGCTTTTAATAATATACTTTAATATCCCTCTTAAATTAATAGCTACTAATATAATATTAAAAGTATTATATTATTATTTAATTATATTTACTATTCTTAATTATATATTAAAGGAATCCTTTAAAGTCTTTTATAAATTATAATTATAGTTATCTAAAATAATATCTTATCTAAGCTTTTAATATACTAAATATAAGCTTAATAAAATTATAGTTAGGTAAGTAAAAAAGAAGAAACTTAAAAAAAATACCTTTTTCTTTAATTACTTATTTAACTTAGTAGTTTAGATAGATATTAATATTATTTAAAATAATAATATTATAATAACCTAGAAAGGTATTATAATAAGGTAAAAACTTATTAACAATTTATTTAAAAAATATCTTTTTATTATAGTAGCCTTTCTTAATCCTAGTATAAAGAAGATAGCTATTAATAATATATATAAATAAAATACTTTAAATATTACCTTATCTTATATTATCTTCTTAGTAAGTAGGGTATTTAATAAGATTATAAATTATTAACTACTACCTAGTCTAAGCTTTAAATAAGGATTTATTAATAAAGATAAGTTACTTAATAATAATATTATATATAAAGGCTTATTAAGTTATATATAAGAATTAGTTTTAAAAATTAATTTACTACCCCTTTTTATAACTTAGTTAATATTCTTTTAGAAGTTAATATATAGTTAATTTATATATAATAATATCTTATTCTTTTTTAAGAAATATTACTAGCTCGTCCTAATAAACTTATAGATATTAATATATATACTTAAGAATAATATTCTTTATAGTAATATATATTATATATAAATAACTATATAGTAAAGAATATAATAAATTAAAATATTTATATCTTTAAAGGTTTTATTCCTACCTATAAATAATTAACTTATAATAATAAATATTTTTAATAATAATAGAGGGTTTCTAATAAGTTTATAATAAAGTAATAGCTTTTAACTTAGAGATAGAATTAAAGAGATATATAAATATTAGATAAAGTAAAAGACTTATAAATATACTTAAAATACTATAAATTAGTATAAATATAGCTTATTAGCTTTAAAATTATCTATTTAATTAAAAATCAATACCGCGAGGTATTAATAGTAAGTGGTGTAGATTTCTATAAGGAATGCGCGCGCGCGTGTACAAGTGAAAATGCCAAGATCTTGCGAAGGTTTTGCAACTGCTAGATATATAATAAGAAAGGTTCTGCAATGGTTCGATGTGGAATTGGTATGAATGGTATGGTATTGATGGTGCTAGCTATTTTTCCTGGGAAGGTATATTGGTGCTGCCAAGCATGGTGGCAGCACCCGGCTCCCCGGAAGTAACTACATCGGGGGGCATGCTATTCTAAGTATATCATTATGACCTGCCGGAAACAATCGAAAAAGATCACGGCGCCTTCGTCGTAGCCACATGGCACCTATGCATCAATGAAGTCTAGTTACATAACGCCAGAGAACGAATGTTAGTTAGCCTGCTTTCGCAGACGGTCTCGCCGTCGAGGTGCTGATGCAGTCCCACCAGATGCAGACGGAGCTGCAGAAGGGGCAATTGGTGGAGCTGTTGGGGCAGTATTAGGTGCTCCCAAGGGGGCAGCAAGAGGTCTCAAGTCTTTCTTTGGCCTCGAGGTTCCTCAGCGGAAGGTGTGACAGCGACCGGAGCAGCAGGACGGAAACGTTCTTCATATTCCACGACGAGGGCGATAGCACTGGATAACTCCTCGATCGTCCGCAGTCGTCTTGTTGGGGTTCATAGCCCGCCTATTTAACAAACCACCACGTGATCAATTCTTTGGGAGGTCTGAGGAATAGGATATAATGCCAAAGAGTATGAAGTTCCGGCGGATAAGTACTTAGAGAAGAATGTCGTGGTGAGATTGCCATGTATATCATCCCGGGGCTGTGATTCCCCGCTTCTATGACTGGGAGCATTCTCGTTCTTATTCTCTTCCGACAGAATCGTTTGGAGGAATATCTGTCCTTGAAGAATGGCTGGTTAGCATTGGAATTTTGAAGGGGAAAAGGCCTGGTGCTACCTGCATAGTCGTATAGCACCTGAGGAACGACARCCAGCAACTGGCGGGTGACTCTGACAACGATTGTGTGAGTGAAACTGTTAATGACATGCAGATCAGCGAGGCGAAGTCTGAAAAAGTTTGGGGTACGGCGGTCACGATGTCTTGCTCGACCTTGGGCTCATGGACGCCGGCTGCTCCCTTGGCAATGGTAGTGCTGTAGACAGCTCTAGCATCGTCCACCTCAAAGGCCTCATCCTTTACCGCATATCCGTGCTTACTCAGATGTGCATGAATCTCCTGCAGCATTTGTCTGTCGTAATCTGTCATCAGATCCTCGTCATAGTCACGAGGCCGAATTGGAGCAATGGGAACGAACGTAGCCCTGTTGTTGGAGATGACATGCGATGCAATAGCTCTGGAGCCCGTCTCGAGACCACGATACGCAATGTATTCGAAGCCCATACGAGTGTCCCATATCGACTCTGCTGCTGCTTGGATTCTTAAAATTTGGCCTGCCATTAGCGAGAATCAGGAATGGAGCTTTGAGGCGCTGCTCACCCATTCCTGCTGGCTCAGAGTCAATCATTTCGCTGGCTCTGACACGCAGTGGCCACATGGCTCGTCAGTTTCATCCCACACCATGAGTGAGAGACTCTCCAGTGACAGGTTCTGGTCGTTCGTGCCGTATTGAAGGAATATAACGTCTATGAGAACGTTTGGAGTTGCCGACCTGTGCGATGTGTTCGGATTACCGTAGGCCCTGAGCCTCTCATCCTGGTCTCCTTCACGATATCTACTGGCAGACCAGAGGGCCAGCTGATGGACTTCCATTAAGTCGTGCCCGCCTCGACCTCCCCAGGAAACCCTAACATAATCACCCTGGTCCCCAGTTTTCGTAGCGAATTTACACCACCCTCCCAGTCTGGATCCAATGGTCGCAAGGACCTTCGGGCATAGTTCGAGGGAATCCATAAGCCACAGGAGGAGACAGTCTTGACTAATCTGATCGGCCCGCATCTCCTGTGTACCTTGCATTGAACCTCTCGTACGGGCCAAGGGCTTCTGCGGTCATCTTTATGGGTAATGAACGGTATTCCTGTGATGGCCCACACTTGTTGTTCCAATTTGGCCGGGGGTTAGTACCCGATGGTATCGTCGCCAGTGGTCACTAGCAGCTGTGCGGGCGAGTTTTGGGGAAAGAAGAATCGCTACAGCGTTGTTCGTAGAGGCCATCACCCACTTCTGCTTCTCGTTTCTCTTCGTCCCCACCGCTACCCCTTGCCGCATCTGGTCAGCATCTCAACAGTATTTCAAGCTCTTAGCCTGCCTCACCACCATGCCGTCTGACCTTACRAGAGTTGCTCGCTCAGGCCGTGTTTCGAAGCAGATCCCCAGGTCCCCACCAACGACTAGACCTCCTGCCACTGGCTTCCCTGCCTATCCGGGAGGCTTCTGCCTGTCCAAGTCTGTTGATTGGAGTATTCGTATGAGAAGTATCCAACCTCATCACCGCGGTGACAAGACTTCTCCTTCTGAGGAGCATCGTATTCGTAATCGCCGTAGGTGTGTCGCACTTGGGCAGTCACGGGCTTGATAAGAGCTATCGCCGCTCCTAGGTAGTTGGAAGGGAGATCTTCTTGCTTCGTGGCTCCATGCCTTCTGGGAACTAGCCAGCGATAGCGATTGATCGTGCAGAATTCCACGCTCGTTGCACATTGAGGCTCCGTTCGATAGAGTGTGTCTCGATGACTCAAACAATAACATTTGGCCTCGAGACGGTCGGCGTGAGTCATAAGACGTAAAAAGAGAATCTTCATGCCAGAAATAGAAGATGATATCGTGGTCCTAACATGTGGTTTGTCCAGGGAACTGGGGGAAGGGAGTGAGCCGGAACATCGCCAAGTCCTCAGATCCCCTTGCCCCTCGCCTGATAAGCAAAGCTGGTCCTGAAAATTATCTATGGCAGGCGGCAATAGCACTGTCTACAGTACTTTAAGGTCCAGAAACGACTACGGTGAACGATCTAGTAGAACGAAAGCTGTAAAGGTGCAATAGTATTGTATTGTTCTTGCACTAAATGACTAATTCCAACAACTCCCCTCTGATCATCGATAGCCTGGCTTAGCTTCCTGCGCCATATGACCTGCCATTGCAGGTGCAGCTGTACAAAATTATTCAGGCAAGCTTTTCCCAAGTCCTCTTCATCCCTTCATTATCTTCTGCGGCACTTGGATCTATCATCGCAGTAATCAATTTCCGGACCAAGGAAGCATCAGCCTTGGGCACAGTGGAAGGCAGCTGAATTTCGTCTTCATCTTCACTCGCAATTGATGGGCTTGAGACCCATTAACGTATCCATCCAGCAGAATCGTGGCTGCCCATGTTTGGCGTACACCCGACGGCGACGCCTTCGCGAGCTATGCTCCTGCTTCACTTGTGGCTTTGCGGAAACTGGAGTAGTCACACGGCGTGTGATACTTGAACCCGATCCATGATTATCTGGGTGGTRTTGAAATCCACCAAGATTCGCCAGTGGATCAACAGGATGCCAGAAAGGGTCGACCGAGTGCGAGTGGTAGAGATGCGCATAAATACGGAAGATTTGACGAAAGCACGTACGGCAATCGTTAAGGAATGCTGTTTGCTGTCCAAGATAGACTCCCAAGGACCGGGAACCCTGGCAATCTTCGGTTGAGGGGAGAACAAGAAGGCAGTTCTTGCCAAGCCAGTCGCGGCCAGCCAAGGTTGAAAGAGGCGTCTGAAGATTGGTCAGTTCAACGACGCGTGACGGAAAAGCAACTCTGCAACGAGGGTTTCCACACTTACCGTGTAGTCTTTCCCTTCACCGAGTTTCCGGCTTTATGCCCTTCACATCCCCCCTTCAATCGCCTGCATGTAGCAGTGAGAACGATCAATGGGAGGTGTTGTGGAGACCGAAGGTCGGCCCGGCAAAGGCTGAAAATTTGCGGAACGCTTTTACGGAGGTGGTGGGGTCAGGTGTTACGTTGTGAGCTTGTAGGCTTCCATGTATGCGTCAGCAACGCAAAACGCATATGAGAAGTTGCACTTACAGGGTAAATCGTGCACCAAAAGCTTCAGTCAGAGTGGACATGCGGGCAACACGACCTGGTGCTGGTGGACGTACTTCCCTGCCCGACGGCAGCGGAGGCACTGGAGACATCGAATCAGCATGTCGTCGAGGAATCTGGAAGGTACAGTGGATTTTAACTTACATGCATAGGTCACGACGGGGTGAAAAGCCGGTGTATGAAGGTGTTAGAAAGAAGAGAGGTGAAAGAGGTGATATATATGCCCAAGATCACTCAGGTGAAAGCGGTCGGGGTCCACAAAAAAGGTCCCACATGAAATGACCAATCCATGAAATGACCATCACAGAAGGCCCGTGCCCAGGTTGCCTCCTTCCTCACCGCCTCGTCTACCGCTCTTTCTAATGGCCAGATCTCGCTTAGGTATACCATCGGGGCGTGAATTGGTCACCGGATAGGCAGTACGATCCTCAATTCCAATTTAACTTTGCCATTGTCCTGGGACGGGCTTGCCGATCGGTGTTTATGCAGCAATTGTATGCAAAGCTCACTCGGGTCCTGTATAGACCCCGTTGTGATATGTCAAGCAGAAGGATCGGGCAAAGCATAATTCGGGGTCCCCCTTTTTCGTTCTTGCCCCAAGGTCTACGAAGGCGACGAGCAAGTACCTTCCGGGCAAGTGCTGGCTATCACACCATGAATAGGCGTTGGAGGGAATACTTTACTGAGGAGCATTCTAGGTATGGAGGGTAGCAGACTCAGGGGCGACGAAAAGCATAAGTGGCGTTCCGTACTTTGGTTCTGGATCCAAGGTTTACGAAGGGTGTGAAGCAATACGAGCGAGCTACAGCTCACCGCCACCGCGGGAAAATGGGTAGAAGATGGTTGCATAGATCGGCGATCTACGTCTGAAGGGGGCAGACTTTAGGTTCGGGCAATGTATTACGACGATTGTGAAGCAGTACTACGCGAGACACGGCTCACCGCCACCCGATGGAAGGGGGTGGAAGGAATATTGCATGGATCGGCGATCTGGAGGGTAGCAAACCTTGGAGGCGACGAAAGTAGAGAGCCTCACCTTCATTTCATGGATGGTGATCGTCTCTCGTGTAGGCTATTCGTCACCAGCACGTTCAGGGGCCAACGAACAGTGGTGATCATCGAGGTCTCTACGAGGATGATGGAGTAGCGGAGCTATTCACGCCAAATGAATGGCATTTTGCCGCATGTTGTTAGTCTTCGAAGGCTCAGATCCTTTGAAGACCGGTGGGAAGATGTAAAGAAAGACATAGGGGTCTCATCGAGCTTGCAGTGTCATGAGGCACTTCGTAGAAGTCTACCGTTTTCMCTTGATCTCGCGTAATGTCACAATACTGATGATGCAGCCTTACAGCGTTGGGCAAGAACATTTGACGATCGTTGAAAAAGTGTAAAGGGGTAGAAGGGACGCAGAAACAAGCTTGCAGCTTCATGAGTAATTTCGTAGCGCGGACTGTCTTCAACTGGTCTGGTAGAAGGCCAAGATGCTGAGGTTGCAGCGTTAGGCTGACCCTTTGCATCAGAGGGCGGGCTTTGGTGTACAGGAGAAGCTTACCGAAAGCTGTCAGTCCTTGAAGGCTCAGTCTACTTGGTGGTCGTTAAGAAAATTGTAGAGAAGGGCAAAGGGGTCACAGAACAAGATTGCAGCCTGAAAAATTCTTTCGTAGAAGCCGAACGCTCACTTGGTCTCATAGACCGTCAAAATACTTGGGATGCAGTCTTGGAGCAAGATCTTCGCTGCGAAGGGCAAAGTCTGGTCTACGAGAGAAGCTTACTGGAAGGAACCATGCTGAGCGTGGGCTTTGGAAGGGTTTTCAAAATGCTACGGAACTCGTATCATGCAAGCATGGGAGAAATTGAAGATTGGGAAGGCTCACGCGAGAAGGGCATCATCTTGGTGCACCATTTTAAAACTGAAGACATCGTTCGCTAGGGTACATGACTATCACTCGACTCTCGCTGGGAGCGGCCGTGTGCGATGCTTCTTGTCTCGTTCCACCACAGGGCGAATCTTCACAACTCAGTCAGCGATGACTTGGTTGCAAAGGTGCAGTCATACGCTCACCCCCTTCGATAGGCTTGGTCTGATCTTGCATATTGGGAACATCGTCCACCTCGTCACCCTCGTTTAATTGGCTTCGAGGCTACTCGTCTGCAGGCGGAGCCTCACTCGTCACCTCCCCAATCACCGCCATAAAATCATCCATCTCCTCCTCCAACCTCCCCCTCCTCACTCGTCCATAATAGCATCATCCCCCAACGCAGGCTCTATGGCGGCACTGTAATCGAAAGGTTTTGTTGTAGAATGCTCGGAGTCTGTTCCTGGTTGACCATAACCCTGTGAGCCCGCGTGCATATATCCATGAGCAGGTGGTGGATAGGGCGACGAATTCGCAGACGTACTGTGCATTGAAGGAGCTCCACTAAGCGCAGGTTGTATGTTGGTAGGACCTGGCTGTGATTTGAAGATAGGATCGTAGCACATACACTCTATATAGGCCAACGCATCGAGAGCATCGTGGACAACCATTTCGACTTCACTCAAGTAGGCTCTGATCCCGCACAGCAATGCTGGCCCATCGAGCAAGCCATGAGAGTTCTCCGGGCACTTTTGCTTTTTTGACAGTTACGGCAAGCCGGATGTGCCTCGTCACACTAATTGTTTGCGAAATCAGGGTTAGCGACGTCAAAAAAATCAATTGAAGTCTTGGTGTGGAGGAGTGAATCCACTCCTCCACACCTCGTCCCATCGCGCGGGAGAAGGCGCGCAGCCTAAAGTGACAATCAGAGATGTGTTGACGAATCTAATTGTGACCAACAGGGTCCTCCGGAGTTGAGGAGGGAGGAGACGGGATTGAAGAAGTAAACCATTTCACTCGCCTAGCTCGAAGTCCACCTTTGCGATCTGGTGGTACACTATCGTTGGGAGGGGCACCGGTTAAAGTAACGAAGATGTTTGGTGGAACAGCCATCGGCGGTGGGGACGTCTTCGAAGATGGCTGTGTTGTTGCGGTAGCACAGATGGCGTGTTCGCTTTTCTTTCCTCAAGGACTTCGGCGAGGGATCGTTTCCGGGAAGCTACGTTCTTCTCTTTGCCTTGACGTTCAGGCGCTTGTGTGCATCCCTGGGCCTCGGTGCCAATGCAGCATGTCACTTGTGGAGTGCCGGTGTTGCCATCGTGGCGGGGATTATGGAGAGAAGAGAAAGGAAACGAGGAGTGCGAACCCTTTATGCAAGCAGGGTGCACATGGTGGTGGGATGGTGGTCGGTTTCTTGCTCAGTACAGCCTCGGTCTCGGAATGGCTTGAAGACGCGGACTTTGACTCCCTGTGGATCGAATAGTCATCCGTGAGGGCCAGAGGCTGCCGGACTGTTAGCGGAGACATGGATTCCGAGCCGAGGAGATGAATGCCATGGCTCAAGGCGGGGCTGGAGGAAGAAGACATACCTAGTGTCATATCCATAAGCTTTGAGTGTTATGTGGGCTGCATTCATGGACTTCTGGCTACTAAACCTCCTTCAATCGCCTGCATATAGCAGTGAGAACGACCAATGAAGGTATTCACCATACAGACCGGCATCTTCGTCCCGCGCAATCATCTCATCCGTTCTCGGCTCGTACGCCGCCGTATCCCGGCCTGGGCAGTATGTTCAAGCTCCGGATGCCTTGCGGCACCAAGTGCTTGAACATACTGCCGCGTATGACTTGTTGAATCCCAGGTAAGGCTCTAGAAATCGTTCCCAGACAGGTGAGGCAGGCCTCCGTGACGGTGGGGCTTACAGCCAAGCACACACTGGCGGTTGTACGGTCAGCTTGGTAGTTTTGCTGGTTGAAGTGTGGTCCACGATTAACCATGCTACTCTGGTTCCAATCCACCAGGCAGTATKTTTAAGCTCCGGATGCCTTGCGGCACCAAGTGCTTAAACACACTGCCTAGTGGATTGGCTCGGATTGACTGTAGGTGCACCGCGGGCTCTAGAAGGCTGTCAGAAATTTTCCCTTCATCAAAAGCATAACATGGGTTATCGCCTACCCCATTTGTCCGTCAAAGGATTCTTGTATTGCAGATTGCCTCTCTCGATCCTCGTCTGACCCAGGTCTCGGGGTCTGTTGTTTCTTCCACTCACTGGGTTCTTCGGGTGGGACATGTTCGCAGGCTAGACTGTTCTTCAATTAATGTTTGCACGACTCAATGCATATGTAGAAGGAAAGGCAGTGAGATTGAGAAGGAAGAGGAGAGCATTTACAAGTTGTTTATGGAAGCAACAACAAACATTTTAGACATCATGACAAAGACTTGGATACGTTTTGATCCGGTCGGAAGTGTTGCTTACCTTTCACGARAGATACTCTGTACAGCGGAGGTCTTGAGTGTTGCCGATGCGGGTTCGTCTCAGCTTCCTGGAAGCTCATCATGTCATCCGTGTTACGCGTGCTGAAAGAGCTGATCTCGAGCGTCGTGTCTGGACGTATCTGATGGGCACGTAGCGCGGGACTTGCTGGTAACCGGGGCGTATTTGGTTGGATGGACCGGCTAAGAGAAGCCGATCACCGACAAATGTCAAATAATCATGCAACCATGGATGGAGAGTTCCATGTTGCCGAGTATCGATGGCCTGGCCCTTGACGGAAGCGAGCAGCGGAGACGAAGGCTCGAGGGAAGAGTTTTGCGACGACGAGCTCTTGGAGTGAMTCCTTTGGAACTGTCTTCGCAAAATGTCCCACTGCATCTCCCCATCTTGCCCAATAGTTTAAGCTTGACTTGGGAGGCATGGTGGTAGTCACCAATTATGACTTTCTCGACACCATGGGTATCAAGGAGGAGGACCCTTGCGTCGGTTTTTTATTGCCAAGGCTGCCAGCACAGTGCTCATTGAACTTGAACAAAGGCTATACACCTGCACTTGGCGCTCATGTGTATACATGGTAGGGTGATGGGTAGAAGAACGATGGGTAAAAGCACGATGGGATCAGGACAAAGTAGAAAGCAAAAAGCGGTAAGACAGATTGGGGGAATCAACAGAGACAAAACTTTCTCAAATGTGAAGATTTATTTGCTTGCTAGAGTACATGGGGGTGTTACCATTGCTACACTCAATTAGAACGTGGGACGCTGATGGCGGGGACAGCTGGGTCCGCGGATCTGGTGAGTTCGCTCGACCAAGAAGAGGTACAGGATCACTTTGTCTCCCACGTACCAGACGAGAAATAGGTCTATTGCCGCACGACATAGACCCTCGGTGACAAAGTCCCATCCCGTGATTAGAAGGCCTGCGGAGACGATAAAGCACATGGCGAGGATGTAAAATAGTAGTGTTAAGACACGAATAAGATTCGTCGCTCTGAAATTGGTCATCCCTGGAGTCAAGATTCGAATTCGAGTGGCTAACAAGTTTGTGTCAGTATCAGCGAGCTATTAGAGTTTGAGAGTGAGATCGGAAGTCTTACCAAGCATAAAGCCCACCACAGAGCACCCAACATATTTCACTGCGCCAAGGTCTTTTGCGTTGCTCTCGTCATCCTCCTTTCGTACTGGCTGCATCCTTTGTTTTGCGAGCTTGTCACGGACGCTGGGATCATCGCACAGATCGGTTTGCGTACCGACGATCAGGCAAGGAACGCCTGGGCAATGGTGGTGCACCTCTGGGAACCACTTTTCGCGGACGAATCCGCGGAAGATTGTTGCTGATTGCAGCGCAGCTGGCGAAGAAGTCGTAACACTGAAGCAAACCAGGAAGACATCGGTTTGTGGATAGGACAAGGGCCGGGGATGGTCGTAGTCCTCTTGACCCGCAGTATCAAATAAACCAAGGGTTTATGGCTCGTCACCGATCCTAATGAGAGCTCATGGTCAGCTGACTTGGAGCTTTGTGAAAAGGAGCTAATGCTGCACAAGGGTCTAGGATGAGCTGGGTCCAGGACTCACATCACGGTGACTGCATAATTGTCGAATACGGTGGGAACATATTCGGAAGGGAACTTGTTCGCAGACAGTCAGTTGGCTCATTTTGCATCTCTTCGCGTTGTCAACGCACCTTATATATATATATATACTTTTCGTTGAAGATGATATGCACAACGCCACCATCACTGGCGCCGACGATGGCGCCAACGGTTTTCTTGAATTATGCCGACGAGCTTCATCCAAGAGCCGCCAATGTGGGTGCTGGAGGAGGTGTGGAGGGGGGGGAAATGGGAAGGGAGAGTTGTGATAGTGTCAAGAAAGGAAGAAGTCCTGGGGTTCAGGACTCCTTAAGTAACCAGAAGGTAACACGGGGGCAAATCAGGTGGGCTATGCAAACACTGATTGCGAGTGAGGTGAAGGCAAGTGAGCAGTACAGCAGGATCACCATCGCCACCTTTCCAGGGTTTGTAGAAAAGTTAATTTTCCTGCGGGGGGGCACTCTTACACGAAAATTAAACGCCGACTCAGTATTCACTATTATTACATTGTTCTTTGGGCGAATTGCAGCGATATACATTTCTAATATTGGTCTATTATACTCAGCGACTAGGGGTTTTACTCCCACTGTTCAATATCAACCGGCCTGGAGTCCAAATCCAATATCTGCACCTTCCTACCCAACAAAAGAAAGCACTTAAGAAAACTACCCAAGTCTACGAAAAGACTGTATCACCGAGTGGTGAGCTCTCATGTGAAGCCTTAGATATCAGTCCGCGGCCACGTCATCACAATCAAGAGCCTTGCCACCTTGTGGAGTCGCTATCTTTGAGGGGTCCGACCGCCTGATGCAGCCCCGCGATAACACGGCGGCGAGGAGCGTAATTTGCCTCAGGGGGAAGTCATGCACTTGATATTGGCCAATAAGATACCTCTATCATCGTTGAGAGCGATCCAATGACCGTGTAGATACAAATTATAGACAGCGGTGAGGCGTTCCCGGTTTTCCGACCGATACAATGGCCACCAATATACGTCCTTCATCATTGAAATCGACCCAATGAGCGTGCGAAAGCCAGTCACGAACAGTGCTAGGGCATATCCGGTCTTCCGACGATTACAGTCAAACCTGAGGAGTATCTCATTCATTTCTGCATCGTCCGAGTTTGGCAACAATTTCCGTGAAAAGGGGGCTGAATTGATGCAAAGATCGACATAAATTTTGATATGTGAGGCACTGATGAGCGGATGGCCCGTGGAGTGGGGTACGAGGATGCTAGCTCCTTCTTCGAACCGCGGATTCGGAATCTGTTGTCCTATGGGTCGCTTTCTTGTGGGTAATATCGATGGCTTCTAACCCCTGAACCTCATCCATCGTGTTATATCGGATATAAGTCGCTCGCTATGACGAACGTTTACTGCACAAGGTGCTTGGCTATCTGATACGTAGTACATAGCCTCGTGAAAACCAGTACTAAGATCCTGGCCATTAGGGGGGAAAAGCACCCCATCGACATTTTTCCATGGCGTGTGAGTGTCCAAATAGCTTTGCCTTCAAGACTTTGTAAATATTATCGAAGATATCGCCGGCTCTAGACCCGCAGAAAGCCTGCRATTGGTCGCAGAATTTTCCTTCTCGGGTATAGTGTCAAGCGAGGCTTTTCATTCTGTGGATTGCCTCATCTCGCTCGAATGTGAGTCGTCGCCTTGCAAGATGAAGTCTTGCATGATACGTCCGACCAGTGATGCAATTTCAAACTCTGATCCACCTTAGAAGTCGAGCAAATATGCAGGTATGAACCGTGTTACACCGCCTCCGGCTTATGACTCCCGTATTCCTTGAGGCAAAAAGCAAAGCCAAAGTTCGATATCAGTGAATTTGGCGGTGCCCGTATAACCTGGGCCAGGAAGAGGGTCAAAGCGTAAGGGTTAAGTTGGTGTGACAGAAAGTGAAGCCATAGGGGGCTGATCTGGTGGCTCTTTATTCGCTCGAATCTGTCCGTGCTCTTGGAACAATATTGCCTCAATGTCGGTGAGGCTGTCTAAAATTCTAGCCTGCAGGCCAAGCCCCTGAAAGGCGGAAATATGTCATGGCCGCTGGGTTTCATCTGACTCAATGTTGCACCGGACTTGGAAGGGTGACGAGTGTAACGGCCGAGAACGCTAAAAAGCTTCGAAAGATATGCGGTGATCTTCAAAGCTCGGTATCCGGCCTTGAAAATCGTAGCTTGCTCTTACCAAGTTTTCTTCTTAACAATGTCTGAATTGATGTGCACTATTGGAAAGCCTTCTTTATCCCTCGTCGTCTTTCCAGCAATTCGCCTCTCGGCCATCAACATCGGCTGCAATGTCGCTGCCGGCTGCTATGAGCCCTCGAGTTGGGCCACCTCCTTCGCCGAAGACGGACCGTCCTTTACCAAACGGCTCCGTGTATCCTAGTAGAGAGTCTAGTAGTTCTACGCGCTATGATCCAATATCAGAACACCGTGAGGGTCAGTCGGGCTGGGTGCAGTCGCAATATCATACACGATCATCAAAGGAGGTATGTCAAAGAATCATGTGGGAATCCGCTCTGCGGTATTGTCGGTTTCTAGCACCAGTACTAATCTCTAGCGTCTCACAGACTCGAGACTCCGCCATTCATGCTAGCCAGTATTCGGAATACAATAATTCGCCTCTCGACCATCAACATCGGCTGCAATGTCGCTGCCGGCCGCCATGAGTCCTCAAATTGTGTCGCCTCCTCCCCCAAAGACGGACTGTCCTCCGTCAAACAGCATCAGCAAATCTACGATCAAATTTGGAAAGATATTGCGCGCAGGAGTTGGGGTGAGGGATAGGGTGGTGAACGGACAGGACATGAGAATACCGCAACAGCGGCATAACTGGGAATGGATACTGCCCTAGATAATACGAAATCTAGTTCGCGTAACAATCTAGTCTCTGCAAATATCGCACCATTGAATTGTAGACCAGAACAAGTCCACATGATGCATGTCCATTGGTAAATGTCCTGCATCACTGAAGTACGCTCTCTCGGCGTAGTTTATCCGCATGTAACCCTATTGCGGCGGAACGCTCAGAGGAATCCATAGTCTGCATTCTCACATCGACAGGGACCAGAACTCCCTTAGAAGAACTATGGTCTCCTACATGCGCAAATCCACGAGTAGCAGAATTTGCACAACTTCCTATCACTGTCTTTGACTTGATTGCTCGCCTGAAATGCATACGGATCTGGGGAAAATCAGAACGGCAGGGTCCTCTTCCGAATGTGCGACGACCAGGCCAATTGCTCGACCCTCAGGACTTCTATCGGTATTCTCACAGAGAATGCATCGCATCTCCTCAGCCCAACAACTGCTACGAAGGACGAGGATGAGCTACTGCGGATGAAGGCTTGTGGAAAAGTCTCCGCTCTTAGCTTACCCAGCCGTCACCCCCTGTCAGACAAGATACCCAGGTACTTCGGAACAATGTCGACCTGATAAACCGGGATGCGTGCCTCTCAAGTGCCACTCTGATAATTTCTACCCCTGGAGAGCGAAGTGAAAAGAACGAAGGCGCGGTAGAGGAGGGTGGTTCAGCTGAAGGTTTTGATCTGCTAAGCTGACTCGTCGACTTAAGGCGAAATCCGACCCTCACTGCTGCAAAAAGCCACACCAAAGGATCCTGCGACGTCCCGATCTGCTACCAAAAGGACCTTTGGTTTGGCGAAAGCCTGCTTGAACTCGCTGGCTCCATACCTCAAAGAAAGGAAGTCCTCCTTTGCGATTGGTGCAATAGGCATGTCGATGGCCTGCCATCTACGACACAGCATACACAAACCTTGGGAACAGGGTGTGGAGTCAAACAGAAAGCAACGGAAGGGACATTGTCAGGAATCCGAACACGGACCCCTTTTTTGCTCGACTTCTGTCGTTGGGCTCGGCTGAGGCCGCCGCTCGGCTTAATGGCTGGCTATAGTCAACCGAATGAGCATTTGAATTAGAAGATTTGGGCGCAACACTTTCGCTTCAGAGTTTGAATGGAGCACAGTGCCAATATAGGCATCAATGAGTCGCAGATGGGCTCTCTGTTTGGTAATAACGATTCCCACCACATGACCCGGCTGACGATTCTATTCCTCTCTTGCAGTGGCTTTATATCTCCAGATCAGCAGATGACAGGATTTTTGACCTATTTGCCTTCAGGGGACTCAGATTTCTTCCCTTAAACAATGCTACCTAAGGCTAATGTTTGTCTAACAGCTCAGCATCAAACGGCTACGTATCCGGAAATTCTGGATTATACCTTGGGAGACAAAATCAAAGCACGGTATAGAACACTTTCTCGCCCAAGATTGTGCCAAAAGTCGATAGCATCAGGGAACAAGCACTATCGAAGAATGAATTTGACCTTAAGCGAACGGCCCATTTGGCATACAAAAAGCTCGTGTATGCAATTCAGTAAGTGTATGCGCCCTTATGGCACCGCACTGGGCTGGATGTAGCATCGAACAAACATTGAGTACACACTGCATGCCCCGCGTCCCATGCAATCAATTGGCTGACATCTCGGTTCAGTCCCGGGGTCTGTCCTCTATGCTTATGGCGAAGAGAGTCAWGCCACTACTGTGAAGACCCGTCAAGAGACAAGATTCTACGTTAACGAAGCAAAGTAAGTCGAAAATTCTCATGTCAATTGAAATACAGTTGCTAATTGATTTGAAGCTCTCCTGAGGATGTCCACCGCGGTATATCCCAAAGATGAACACCTTCGCTGCTTCGAAAACTTTCTGCGCTTTGTTAGGACATAACGAGAATAAAATTCTACAAGAAGAAGCCGCATCTTGACGACTCAGACGCTAAGCCTGACCACAATTATATCGCTCCTATACTGATCGTTCGCAGTGGCCTTCAACCAGCTTTTACCAAAATACACGGCCCAACCTTTCGAGTTTATGGCCCCAATATTGTCTTGTCAACAGCAAGGATTTCGATGAACGTGCGCCACGCTTTTGCTGAGATCAAGTCGACTCTCAACGTATGGGGAACATACCGAAGGATCCGGTGCCATTTATTTTGACATGCACTCGATTCCGGAGCCTATCGAGTTCGCATTCTTAAGCATTTGCGGTACCTAAAGTCTCTCGCCCATACGTGTTCACGTTAAGTTGTCTACAAGCTCAACAACCCTGGCCTCGAATCCAACACCGGCCACTTACAACATGGCGGTTGAGAAGTAGATATGGGCTAAGAAGAAGCAGAAGGAGCAGAAAGCTCGGGAAAGAGGAAGATAAGACAAAAGAAAAAGAAGAGCTGGTGGGGGAACAAGGATAGCAATAGAGAGGCACCCGGATGGGGGGGAAAAGTGGATAGAATATAGCCACGAACAAAAAGGGTTGGGAAAGGACACAAAGAAGCGAAAGATGACGATCTGCCATTCAATCAATCATATGTGAAAGATGATTAGACCACGTCTAATCTACAATCTCCATCGGAGACCGCCATTTCATCGAGAAATCTATGCGCGATTCATCGCTTGTCCTGGCGGCACTACGAATGATCGCCTATGCCAAATGTATCATTTCATAGCCTGTACAAGCCTACTCCAGAGCCTTCCACAGCGGTCCTCGCCGGTCAATACATGATCGAAAAGCCCAGCTAAGTCGAACAGAAAACGCACTTCTTCCTCGATATGTACGGCAGACTTCACCCCTACTACCCAGGTCTACTATCTGAACACAAAGTCCAAAACAAAGTGTCACTGTAGACACCCCTCTGTTAGCATCATATCGCACTGGAGGACGATATCTGACACCTTCAATCGAACATATGGAATTCGGTGGGTGGTTAAAAGATGTCATTACGCTACAACAACCGTCACAGCTTCGAGCATTGAAGACATAGCCTTTTACTCGCTGGAACACAAACATGGTCATGAATAGTGGATGAGCGATACAGAATGGACCAGGCTGCGGAAGTATCTCGCAAGTGAGGCTCCGCTCGCCACATCTACGCTTGTATTCTTCTCTAGGCAGATAGAATGATCATTATCTTAGCTTTTCGTTTTGGCCTGCTGAAGTGCCACAACTTCAAGCCACAGCATTCGACGTCAATACCAGGAAACGCTCAAATCAAGGTCTAGATTCATCTCATTTGTAGAGTGCGCTTATATTACATTTGGACTCCTCACAAAACATGACTCTGTCCGTAATTGCTTTGGTAGCTCGATTTCTACATCGACTGGACTTATCTATCGACAAGAACCCAAAAGAGTAATTCGCAGCCTGTTGCATCTCGGGACATCATTGAAAAAGGGATACATACCTCATATTCCGAGCTTCATATTATCATTTTGCTCCACCAAAGACTTCGTAAAAACGCTCTTGGCACCGCGATACTAGGCGTCGTAAAATCCCTTCAGCGGGCCCTTAGGTCCACCAATAGCAGCAGCGTTAGAGGAAACGTAGCAATTGGCCTTCAACCCAAGGTTGCGTAATAGTGGTGGATTCAATTTCTTCTTGAAATGCTTCGAAACCAGTCTAGTATCATTCCAAAGTCCTCTCAATTCGCTCGGATCTCTTACGCCCCAGAACTCGTGTGGTCCATGTCGAGGGAGGACATGGACCACACGAGCCCTGACGAGTCAGGCACAATCCGGGCTTGCTGTCTTTTCTTGCAAGCCGGGTCCTTGTCCTCAACGACGACGTAAGACAGTGCGACCAATTTTCAGTCTCTCGCTTCTCTTTCCGAGGATTCCTGACATCGCGCATGGTGTGTGTAGCTTGGAAGTACATATAACAAGGTCTTTCAGACCAGTCCTACATGGCCCCTCTCCGTTTTGACTCTTCCACCCTCAGCACAACGGTATCCTTCGGGTATCACGGCTGCTTTTGCAGGATAAGCACCGTTACCAATCGCAAATTGGAGGTCGTCATAGGCATCTGCTTGGCTGATGGCCTAAGCAGTTGGTACAACAGAAATGTTGCTGAGTCCCACTCGCGGTTATGATACTGTTCTCGAGAGGCAAAGCAAGAGCGATTGCCAAGTGGCCAAGAAATGCGGCCACAAGAAGCGAGAATTGTAACATTTCCAAGACTCTTGGCCACTTAAGACCCGTAACAACGGGTGGCGGTCGCGGCTTGTGGTGTATGCTTTCTTTGATCATAAGGTAGACCGTTTTGAATGGGTGGTAACGCTAAAGGAGCTGGTCTCATGTAGCTGGAAAGGTTTTCCAAATGTGGCGGTAGACTATGGTCTCGCCGTCAAGCGTCTTTGGGGGGTGGAGTCCCGAGAGATAAAGATGTTAGATGCAATAAGGGAGGTCTGAGTCAAAGCTGCTGAGACGAAAAAATACAATGCTCTACGTCGAAAAATTCTACCTTATACTCCTCTTCAGTCTCTTTGTTGATGAAGTACTTGCCGTCATCCGATAGCAGTAAGTAATTACTTCGCAGCGGGATGGTAACTTGAGCCGTAAGCACTTTGTAGCTGAATAACACTGCGTCGCTGTTTCTGAAAGGCCCAAGGATGTTGATACAATACTGAGGAACGCCGGTGTAGACTACTCCAGCAAAAAGTTCCGGCCGTTGGTTGACCGCGTGCCCGGCTATCAAGCCCTCCCTGTTATGCGGGATGATGATTGCGCCTGTCTTACTGCTGGGTAGAATGATGCTGGGCAGACCAGTCGCATTACACTGCAATTCCTCGAGAAAAGTAATAAGCTTTTGACTTATCAGGTGTGGGCTCAAAATAATTTCATGCCTAGGAATGAATGCTGAGGACGGATGACCCAGAATGTGACGTTTTTCGAAATCGAAGTGCACGTCGTGTGAGGGATTTGGCACCGCGATCAACCCAGGCCTGCTAGAACCGTAGGTCCAGGGATAACGATTAACGTGTGGTATCACAATCGACATTGCGCTATGGAAATTCGAAACACCTTACGTGAGTCATTGACAGCCGTCTTGGAGAGTAACATGCGGATCATGTAATGGTCTTGTATCACAGCTTTCTTTACTCTGCCTGGTCATGAGGTCGATTGTCGATAGCATTGTCGATAGAAATATCTATATATGTGATAAAGTCATCAAAGTTGTAGTCGAAGTGCTTTCAAGGGCAACGGGAAGGTTTGACGGATCGACTTGAAGATCTCAGGTGCTTTTCAAAAATTCCACAGTGACACAGTTTGTGTGGCCTCCTGCGTGATGAGGCTGTTATTGAGATGTGAGGCGAATAGCGTTAGGTCTCAATGCAGCAGAAAACAAGTCCCTCAAGTCTGTGCCTGGTGATCTTGAGGGAGTCTGCATCTGCTTCAAATCCCGCCATCCTTGCCTTGATTGCCTGAGCAGTGTAAAGTCAAGACGTTGTGCTTCACTGGCATCTCGTAGAAGAGGGTTCTTAACCAAGGTAATGACTTCTCGCCCCAAGAATGCCGCATCTTGTACAAATCAAGCTTTCCTGGCATTGACTCAATTGCGTCAGCAATCAAATAGACCCAGCCGCATATGGGATACCATCAGCATTGCTTAGCTAACGATCTATGGTAGAGGCACGTCGGATACCCTGACGAGGCATTTCCACCCTCGCTCTGCCTCTTGTTGCTCGGGCCGTATGTGGAGTTCCATCAGCATCTCGAGCGCATAGTGGTGCTGATGTATGGCACCCAAATACCGTTACCATGGTATTTATATATATGAAATTGCTATGGGCTTGGGAGCATGTTGCTCTCCCCCGCCGAACGCCCAAAGTTCCATTCAGGATAAAATAATAAAGATGATGGAAGTAGGCCATTTGCAACAGATCGAAATGGTAATGCTGACATAGGTGTGTCGATATCGTTGTTGCTGCTATACGACTGGCTGTTTTGCTTTTGCAAGGAGGCAAGTGAAAGCTATTAGTGAAACTAGAACCGCAGAGATAAAATGAAATCTATGATGTCGTCGCCATGCCTGGAGCCAGCAGCAAAACCAGCATGGTCGCAGCAAGAGTCGTAAGATCAACGCCCCGGCAATCTAGCAAATGTGTTTGGCAATCCTGATGCACCAGCACTTAGAATGGCACTTGCACTGGGTGAATCTGGCGGTAGAAACACTCCAGTATCCGAAGAATGGCTGGCTTCAGTGCCAGCTTTTCGCGGCCTAGGGCCTGACTGACGAGGAGACGACTTCTCCATTGCACTGACAGGTGTTGGCCGATGGAAACGAGGAGGTTGAAAACGGGTCAAGAGGGCTGAGTGGGCATCCGATTGCTCTTCGGGTACTGTATGCTTAGCGGGCCTGTTTTCTTCCCAGTTGTGGTCAGGCAACACTGACCTCCTACTCCGCMTGATTACGGCRGTGAAATGAATGCGGCTATTTTCCGCCGCTTGCAATATATTTACCTATGCGTCACCCTCTTCGGCGAAAGTAGATTTGACTCGCCATCGATGTTCGCGTTTGGGGAGATGGTGCTGCTGTTGGTTATATCGATTCAGAGTTGTGCAATTTATCCTAGTACGTATCTGACAACTAGAATAGTGTAACAGGTAGCAGAGAGCTTCTCTGGCCCTGTACTCTCTGAGCAACGAACAAAGGTGATCTCGAGACGGCCCGCAATGCTTCGCACCCCATGAACGTTGGACTCTGTGGCTTTTCGTACTTTCCACATGCATCGTAGAGGTAGCAGCAATGGAATCAGACTATCGAGAGTAAATGTGTACCTGGGTATAAGCTAAGGAGTTGCATAAGATGCTAGGGGTTATGGTGTTGATATTGAGTAGACATTCGAGCGTGTTGATAGACCTCCTCGTCCGTGTTCCGATCTATCGTGGTAAGAGTAGAATATGACAGGCAAAAGYGTCACGGAGTAGTTCTGATATTAKGACTTGCGTAAGTTGTTATTGTGATCTTCAATGATATACTATTGTTGTGGGGGGATAACAAGCTTCGTGAGATGACAAGGCTTCGATAATAGGACAAAGTGTAAGCTGCGCATTCTAACCCTCTTTCTCCTCCTCGATTCCATTATCGCGGCATAGGCTGGGAGGAGGGGTGAGCAGACCATAACTCTCCTAAGGTTTCTAGGCGCGTCGGGATCATCGGAAAGTTCTGAGGATAGGTCACTCAGAAATCCGTCCTCGTCAAGCAGGAATGTATCTGTCGTGCATGTCGGCATGGACCAGACCACAACTCTCCTGAGGCCTCGAAGGCTGAGCAGTGCGACTGACTGACTTTTACTCGATACTATAAGTACCCTGGGTCAAACCTCCAAGGCCCATTGTGGACTGTACTTGACAGGGCCGGTGTTAAGAACCTCGAGCACCTGACGTTGACAGTGTGCCGTCTGCCCATCCATCGGTGTGGATTGAGTGCACGAGGATGATGTCTCCTACGTTCAATGGGAGGGTGACAGTTGAGGTGGTATCATCGCACGTTGCGTGATAGGGTTAGACGGCTCGCAAATAAGTCGTATTTATTGCCCTGGAAGCCTTGTTTGGTTAAGTGCAGCAAGGGTGTGCGGGAATTTGGATTTCCAGTGTACATCCCTTCTTTTCCAATTTTGAGGACGGCTACTTTGTAGAGGATTGGCTTTGCTTCTGCATGGGTGTTTTCAGGCTCCCTACTGTGATTGATTCTCATTTGCCCTTGTGTTGTAATGATGAGTCCTTATCTATCTCTTCGTTGTGGAAACCGCAAGCGTTATCCCATAAGCCTTACTCCATAGTTGAGTGCCTGGGAAGGAGCTGGACATGCGCCTCTCTGTGGTTAGCTTTCCTACTGAAGATACAGATACTGTCCTTGTTTATTTAGTTCGCTGGACATTGGCGGTGGGGGGAGGAACTTTAAAGGCAATAAAGAGCTGTAGCTACGCACTTCTTGCTCAGGTGTCGAACTGCGCTTTCTTCGGACTTCCTCACTGTAATTTCTTAATGATGGCTCCCTTCAAGCCGCAAAGGTGATTTTCTATGCTCCCATAAGACCTCCGCTGCGACAGCCTCCACAAAGATTAGATTATGGGAGTCAAAGGTTTTGATGCGTTTGGAGGTTGTGTCGTCGAAGCGGTAGTTTGTTATTGTTTTGGTGCCGTCTTTGTTGGTGGTTATGGTTTGGGTGGGGAGGGTGTTGGGGTCTGTTGGGGTAGAGGGTGAGTATGAGGGAGGGGAGAGGGGAGGAGGGAAGAGGGTCAGCTATGACCACCTGGCTCCATAACCTTCAGCTCATGTCCCTCTCGAGACATCTCGGCAGACATTCCGGCGAGGGCGTTGCTCCGACGTAGGATGTCTTTAGTATTATATAGATATATAGTAGTTGCTAGCAGTGGTGTTTTTCCTGAGGAGCTGTATCCTTGGACTTGGATCTAATGTTAGGTGAGTCTCGAAGTTCATCACTGTCCATAATCTGCCCTGAACCATACAAGGTCCGCGTCCGGAGTCGCAGATTTGTAACCGCTCTCACAACTATCAGCAACGTAACCTTGCTTTACCTTTGGCGGAGGAGCTTCGCATGGAGTAATGCTCCTACTTGTAGAATTGTTCAATCTCTCTCATCATTCGTACGTCTTCGGCCGTAACAAAATTACGAAGCTCCTGCTTGTATAACTGTTCTATCTCTCTCATCATTCGTACATCTTCAGCCGTAACGGAATTGCAATGCTCCTGCTTGTTGCTTTGTCTTTCAAGGAAGGAGCGAAGCCGGGCTGCTCGATCGAAAGCGGTGGGTGTGCGATGAGAGGAGTTGTAGCCACTGGGAGCTATGCAGACTGTTAGTTGGCTCCCATTACATTTTTTCTTGTTGTGAACGCACCTTGAATGACAGCATTCCGAATAAATGGGATTATATAAGTGTCAAGCCTATCGGAAGCTGCCACTCTCAATATGTCAGTCAGGGGCGAATATACAGTTCGGCTGTGTACATACCTCGAACGAAAGCATGATTGATCCTATTCTCGAGAGGCAAAGCGAGAGCGATTGCTAAGTAGCAAATAAATGCATCCAGAAGAAGCGAGATCTGTAACATGTCCAAGACTCTTGGCCGCCTGAAAAGTTGCTTGGAGTAGTGCCGGACCCTCTGGGCAGTGGCAGCATGCTAATGCGTCTACTGCCAGCCATGGCCGTACGTGGTCTTGGTGCTCTTGGTCTTGCTGAGGGACTTTCATCTGTTGGTTTCATAGGCGAAGAATCGAGACCTATGCTCTGCCTCTTGGCTGCCGGCAGACTAGGCGGAGTCTTATCCTTTACTTTGACCCGATTGGTTGAGTCGGCAGGGGAAGACAATGGCGACCTATTGAGTCCCACTGAGCTTCGAGCACCAGCAGAAAATTGGGGGCGGTGGGAGATTGTAGTAGATGCTGAAAGCGCTGGTGATGAACGACCAAGTGGGCTAGGAAGAGGAAGGCCGGAACTGGACTGACCGCCCACACTGCTTGGTGTGCGGGGGAGGCATGTTACCTTGCGAGAGATACCGCCGCCAAGGGCTGCTAGCTGGGTCCACGTTCCCAATGACAGATCGACCATGTCATAATAAACTTGGATTGCTAATTCCCGTGTCGGGACTAGGATGAGAACAAAGGGAAGCGATCTGGATAGGGCCCAGGCGGTGGCACACCCAGGCGGCTGTTCGCCAACTCGAGGCCAGTCCTCGAACATCAATTGATCGTTGTGGTCACGCTTCTGGGCTGGTCGTGGCGAGGTCTTGAATTCTTTCCATGCCTCAGTTGGCTCGAGCATGTACATAACCTTTACACGCATTAATACTTCCTCGCGTAGCCTTGAAACACTTGAAACTTACGTTGGGCCAGTTGTCGATAGTTACGTCCGCTTGTCTGCAGCCTCGTCAGTTCTACTATGCAAGTACCATATGCCAGCTAAACTTACCCGTAGACGAAGCTCGTTATATCTGTGGGAGTCGCGACCACAGGATGCGGAACAACTATCACATTGTTGGCTTTTCCCACGTGAAAGATTATTCGTTACAATGCCATATGTCGTCCTCCCGCCCTGGGGGATATCTCGCCTCGTCAATGCCACGTAGTCTGGGGTCAAATGACATGGTGTTCCTCGTCGGCAGAGTCCTCCTCCTGTTCGAAGAATGTGATCTGTTCGACTTTGCGACTCTCCGCCAAGGAAAAATTTCTTCCCGAGCTTACACCTCGCTCGTTAGCCTCCCAATGGCTCTCCTGGTCCCCAGGATCGCTCCAAAGGAGATTGTTGAGGGAGGCACGTCTTGCCGCGCTTTTATATTTGTATAGAAATTCATATCCTGAATTCAAAAGGTGATGCAGTAAACGGAAGCCAGCCTGTGTCTGCTATTTGTTTTGGCCATCAGAAAGGAATTCGGAGAATTACTGGTAGAGAAAGGATTCCAAATTGGCAAGCCATGCGCGTGTCAAAAGGCTGTCCTGAAGCCCATGTAGAATTGGATGATGCATCAGGCCCGGTATCCTCCGTAGTTGCCAGCTTGACCCCACGGCGAATCCAAGCTGTCCCTTCACCATATCCATCGAAGATGACCATTAGGAGGGTATCCACCAAATAGTCCTTGAACCAGCCATGTGATGGCATATTGATCATCACTTTCGATTTTCCGAAATCCTTTCTTCACTGAGCCTGGTTCTCGAGCAAGTTTGAACGCGTTATGCACAACCGTATGGTTGATGACCCGTGCCACCGCTAAGTATCTGATGCTGCTCGAAGCCAAGAGTTTTGGGGCAAGGTCTGAATTTGCGTTCGACCTGATATGGCTGATCAATTTCGATGGTAGCGAAGAGTTCTGCTCTTGAGGATCCCAGCTTGACCTCAAATACGTTCAGCGTAAGCTTGAGGACCTGGGAAGCTTCCTTAGAGTTGCTCACGACTGGGAGATTTCCACGATATATATATGGTTATTCGGATGATTTGACATTGACGAATCGGCAAACGAATTCGGATCAGATCTATGATTGATGGAACGATCAATATTGCCACGACTTTCTGCATTCGTTGCGATATCTTTCTCGATGCTTGAATGGATAGCCGCTTCCGACAAGACTTTTCGTCTCGGATGTCGGGATTGTCCCAAGGTCACGCCGTTTATCGTTCCCTCACGAGTGCCACCTGCTGTCGGAAGACTCACAACATATTCGATAATCATCGGTAGAACGACTCAGACGGAAGAGGGAGCGATGTTCCAGTCCAGGGTATCTGCAAGTTACATTGTTAAAGCAAGCCAATATCTGAGCCAGGTTTGTGTATCACACCACGATCACCGCGTAATCATCAAACAGGGCCAGAACYTATTTCAATGAAAGGCTCCATGTCGTGTAGCAATTTAGAACGCGACCCTGGCAAAGCACCCCAGCGCTGACGACGGTATAGCTGCAAAGATACCACATGTCAKCTAGATCTCGAGATCTCCCTTGTAGGACAATGTATCCGACTGCTGGGATTTTAACAATGTCAACAAGGAGGAAGGCGACGACTTACCGGCTGGTTGAATCTAATCGCTGTTTGCCAACTCCGCAATTCATGCTTTTATGGGTTGTGATCCCGGCTAAGCCTACCACAGTGGTGAAAGTTCGTATGWTTTGGCTACGATAAGGTTGGTTCCGAGGAATTTGACAGCCGTAACGTCGTAGAGATGACCGTGCTGCATGCCATAGGAGATTCGGGCAGAGGCCAACGGTGCGATATGGTCCAAGCTGCTCGACTTATTTGCAAGTTTATCGCCGCTGAGAGTCAATGGAGTCTATGGAAGGTTCCGCCAGGCGATCAGTGCTTGCCCGATATAAATCTGAATAAGAAACGAACGTCCATGGACTCCGGTGAGGGGGTGGTGATCTCGGTTGTGCACGTGCTGCATCTGCCGTTTGCTCAGGATTCCGACCGTGGCTCAAAGATGTCACAAGCTGCTTGTCGCTAGCGGAATGCGAAGAGGCCACTCTGAGCTTTTCAACCATGATTTATCGTTGAAGCGGTTGATGGAGGGAACAGGCTTGAGCTGAGATGAGGTCCCGGAAGCTGAGCACTGAAGAGCAGAAACTGGTCAGGAACGATCACGTCATCGGGCAGCAGCTACAGTATGCTCCAACGAATTAGGCCTGGCAGGCGTAAGCAGATAATAAGTCGAATGAGATGGGGGGAGCGGAGGATGATTGAAGCAGAGTTCCCTTCGAAGACGATAAAGGTAACACGATTAGAGTGGCGGTGTGGTGGTGGGGGACTAGATTTTTGTGCCAGTGAATATTTGCATCTAGCTTTAGCAAAATCCGATAGATTATCGTATCGTCAGAGCTGGCCAATAGAAGCTCCCGGAAGCACGATATTCACAGGAAAGAATCTTGTTCCAAATGTCTCCAACCATACATTGCTCATTCTCAAAACACTGTCTAAGCATCCGAGAAATTCACCATGTATGATTCTATTATTCATTTTTGGTTTGACTTCCGGCAAACACCTTACGACATATATTCAATCAATCTACGCAAGGCATTTTAGGACATTAGATAAAGTGCTCCTGTATAGTTTCAAGGGAGTGAAAGCCTCTCAAAAGTGGACGTGGCTCTTTCACGCACTCTAGATTCGATTGCCATTTCGGTCTGAAGCCCATTGGACCCGCTTGCCTGCTGGGATCTATGTTGCATTCCCCACATGGTAATCTCCCATCCATGGCTTGTAAGGTATCTCAATGGCTGTATATATGTAGACAGCCTGGCTCATCTTCCAAGTCCCCTATCGCCCAGACAAAGGGGGTTTCAGTGATGGCCTTTACCCCCTATCGCAACCAATCGCATCGGCGACKGCAGCTCAGTATTCGGCCAATAGTGTATCTTGTATAGGCTCATATCGCCTGCTTGGTACTCATTGCAGTAGAGCGCCAGCCTTTAGTTTGGTAAAACGGGACTCGAGTGTGCCTGTTGCGGGGGGGAAAACCAACATGTATCCTGTTGCAGGGGCAAATGTGCATCCACACACACGACAGCACAATCCGGGCATCGAGATATTGATTCTTCTACCCTTGCTCTCAGTTTCAGCGACTACAGCAAGAAACAGTGGGTATGGTATCGGAGAGTGGAGTATTGCGGGCATTACGTGTCGCAGGATGCGAGGCCAAGGATGGAGATGATTGCCGGCATGAGGGACACTATTCATAATCAGTTAATAGACTAATGGCTCTTCCAGGTCGTGAAAATAGCATATCTTGGTGTATGTAGGACGAAATTGCGTATCTTGGGGTTGTTGATGCTTTCGCGTGAAGGTCGTTATGAATTTGGTCTCGTGATTGGAGCCGTTACGGGTTCGGAGAGACTGTCGATTGAGATCAACTTGGAGACCTGGAAGTTTGGAAATCAGCAAGGCTCTGAATGGCTCAGCCGCTCGTAGGTTAGGACATGCATACATAGCAGACGTGCTCCAGACGTCAATAGTCGCACTCCAGTTTGCGTATTTAAACTGTTCAAGTCTCAGCGTACAAGGGCTTGGATCAATCTGGACTTGTGGGTGCATATGCCAAAGAAAACTCCATTGCCGTCTAAAGTGACCACTTGCGGGTATGTTGTCGATTTGGAATGCCCAACAGGCCGGCGACGGCAAGCAAGCATAGAGCAGGATGAAGTCATAAGTATCAGGGATCCGAGACCGTAGGAAGGGGAAGAATATCCAGTCTAATGGTGGTAATGATCGAGATAGTAGAAATAGCGGCCTCCAAACGCGTCTTCTTTCACGATGTGTAGCAGGTTGTCCAACTTTGCCCGGGAGTAGATTACCACTACGCTTCAGTGCGTCAAATGCTTCGCGATCCTTGTTACTGAAATTATGCCCATGATATGAGCGTTGCCCTGGTCAGATTAGAATCCCTGGTTCTTGTGGGGACAATGCATAAGTCACATTCAATTTAGACAGCTCGTCCTTGTGTAGTGCGATTGATCAAACACACAAGCTCTGTCCAGCAGGTACCGTTGCTTGTCATCACATTAAACCTCGGCTGCGCTGCGTATGGGGGCCAGAAGAATCGACACATGAAGCAAACAACTCCGATAGGTCGCGGCAGCCGTACTGAGAAGGTGCCCGGTCGCCGGTGCATGGTCGCCGGTGGATTACACTAGTGTGAGGCTAGCGCAGTCATTCGCACTCCTCATTGGCCCAAAACCGTCCGATGTTCAAAGGACAAAGTGCTCAGAACCTCAATTAGGAATAGTATCTATGGTCGTCGGTAACAACAAACAATCCTCACCCCCATACTAGCGAGGAAAGCGCCGTTCAACTTCACTTCAACCAGTCAAAGATTTTCACAAATCAAGCCACCAAGTCGAAGCTTGCCGACCAAGCTCCCACAATGGACACGGGTCATGACCATAATATGAGCCCCTTTCGCGGACCCAGTCCTCACTGCAGCAAGCAAGGCTAGACAAGGCAGAGAGATGATTGGACCATAGCCCACAGGACGGGCCAGTTGCATGCTAACCTCATGGCCAGCCTTATCAGTCACCATCAGATAAGTCTTCCAACCTCGAGAGGAAATCGCAAAACAACATTACAGGATATCATTAACATTTGTGTAGTTGAACCTAGGCCATACCTAGTCACTTTGAGGGGATTTCTTGAAAATGCTTCTGTAAGAAAGCCAAACTAGTTCGCTAGTATGAATACTAACAATGAAGCAAAGTCCAAAGATTCTACCATGCGCACTGTCTGAGACGAAGATGGCACCCTGCCCACGAAGCTCGGCACCCTTTGACCAATACTCCGGCTTTACAAAGCAAGAACATGGTACAGCATCCAGCGCGTTTGACACTTTTGAATGCCGATACTAGGGAGTAAGATATGGAAGCTTCCCTGCCCACATTGAGGGTCGTTGTAGTCTTTCTCAGAAGACTTGATGGACATGCTAGCTTCCGTTTTGGTACAGGGCTGCCGATTTACCTCCTTGCTCAAATCCCACAAAGGAAGCGCAAGACGACAACAAGATGTGTTCACACAAAGCCTCTTTACGCTTTTTCTGGCCAAGCAACCAAATCTTACGGAATTGATACTGCCTGGGGTCGGGTGTTCCTACGCAAGGCGGGTATGATGTCCTCTTCATTATCAGAATACTACAATAATGCCATCCTTCATGCGGCAAATAGGCCCTGAAGTGCCAGGCAGTGCGAGATCATCTCCTCTCGCTTCCTCTGGGCCTTGAGATGTGAGATACCCAGGTTTCCAACATGGTGCCTGATCTGCCAGCGATCTCTTCAGAGTCAGGGCGATCCTGTTTGTCTATGATTGTAAGGAAATCAAGATGATGGCAGTAACGTCGAAGTGCATGAGGATCATGCCGGTCACGACAGACTTAGTTCTACTCTGCCCTTGGATCGTGGACGGTAGTAAAGGCCCCAATAAAGCAGCTAATACAGTGCAATACTCCAGAGAAGCATCCTATTGAGGAGAGCCTGGTTGAAGAATAGAGAACAACGCCATCCGGTAGAGCTCCATTTTGTTGACTATGACGAGGTATTATTGTTGTCCTGGGCGAGCAGCACAGATGAGCTCTATAGCCTTAATATTGGAGCTAGAGAACCCACACAGCGTACCGTCTCGGCGATATGAAGTTCTTGGCTCCCTTCGCGCGTTGGCTCTCGCTTCGGATGGTTCCAGACATGACGCTCCATACGAGATAGACCTTCGGATGAACCCTTGTGTAGGAGAAGCTTTTGCGGCCAAGTCGATACTGTTGCTGGACGAAAATGCAGCTACTGTTGGGTAGTCTCAAGGCACGGCGCCTGTGTAGCTGCTCACGATAACAAGATCCTTACAATACCTTTTAAATGGCCCATACCATACTTCCCTACTCTGAAGCTCGTCTTGACTTTCCTCGAAGTCAATGGTTGTTGGAGTTCCTTTGCATATTTGGACAACTGTGTCCAAGGCAATGCATAAGGCCTAGCGAGTTTATCAATACTGTTTGATAACACCTGTTCGGACTCTGGAGAGTTCTGGTAGTCAGTGCTGCTAGTGCTTACTGGAGGCACCAACCATCGATTATGTTTCACGTCGAGCTAGCAGGGTGGATGATCATCCCATACTCGCTTGGACGATTGCTGTTCGCTCGAGGTTTCCACAAGAGCTACCAGGTTATGGATTGAGCTTCGAATGACGCAGCGACCACGAATTTCTCAATCGGAAGCTGATTTCCAAGTCCACTGTCCTAGGACCTGCTGGCGCGTCTCGTCATGCTGTCAGACTCCTTCAGACTCAAGGAACCTGAAGAGCGAATTACTGGTGGGAGGATTGAAAGAGTCACGCGTTATGTATACAAGATGCGTAATCGGAATTCGTAATTGGCTGCGTTGCAGGTCGTACTTGTTCTGATAATGTAAGAGTAGGAAGGCAGTTGGTCGCCTAATTTTGGGTCGCAATGCCGAGAAACGCCAAGAAGTAAAAGGCGCCAGACTGAAACAGGAAGGCGCAATCAGGGTCCACTTTCCCGCCGGAATAAGCCAGCCGGAAGAGATACTGTTGCAATATCCGCTTATCCCTGTTATCCCTTTTCGTCAACTCGCTTAGCTAGTTTCTTCA
>KE598558.1:551528-641081 GCA_000444155.1 Cladonia macilenta KoLRI003786
TYTAATATCTATATCTATAATAATTTAAGTTAATTTAAAATTACTTATATTAYTATATYTAATAATTAYTTTATATTAGGATCTATAACCTACCTAATTAAAGTATATAGGATAGTTAACATCTATATTACCTTATTATTAAGTATAATAGAGGAAATAATACTTAGCTATATTACCCTTATACTAAGATTTTTTATAAATTTAGTCTTATTTAGTTAAATAAAAGAAGGAGGTATCTATTAGAATACTAAAAAGGACATCCTATATATAAATAATAGTTAATAAAAGGATTACTTCTACTTACTATAACCTTATAATAATTATTAGATAGTTAAATATTATAATTTACTACTTATATTAATAATATATATAGTTACTACTACGCTAAAATCTACTTTTAAAGAAAAGTTAAAAATTTATTTAGAAAAAGTAGATAGGATTACCCCTTCTTCTTTTTTATAAATTTATATATAAAATAGTATTAATATTCCTAAGATAGCTTTTTTAACTTCTTTCTTAACTTTACTAAAAATTTTTAAAATAATACCTAATTATCTATATAATATTATGGGTTATATAGGTATTAATATTATTATATAATTACCTTCTACTATTAATAAACTTAAACTAAAATTATTATATACTTAGGATAAGTTTTAAAGCTATAAGATATACTAGCTATCTAAAATATATTAAATTATTTTAAGAAATAATAATTTTAAAGTACCTATAATATATTTATTATAATATATTACTTATAATATTATATATATAGATATTACCTATAATAAATATTATTATATTAGCTACTTTATTTACCTAGTTATTAATTATTATTAGGTTTAGATTTATACCCTTAAATCTAAAGCTATAAAAATTATTTAATAAATAGTCAATCTTACTAAGTATTATTATAGATTATAAGTCTTATTTATATATACTAATAATAAATAAGCTTTAGAAAAGGCCTTTAAAGATATCTATATTAAAGAAGGAATTATTTTAAAGTATATAGCTCCCTATACCTTAACTTAAAATAATAAAACTAAATATTTTAGGGGGGTAATTATTACTAAAGTATATTATATATAAATAGTTTTAAATTTATTATATAATTTATAGTTAGAAATAGTATTAATAGCTATCTATATCCTTAATTATATCTTAGTCTTTAAAACTAGTATTACCTTATTTAAGTCTTTATATAAGAAGAAGCTAGGTATTACTTATATAAARTTATATARYTATTAAATATATTTACTTAATTATAATATTTTAAAGCTTTAAAAGCTTTAAGTATATATATATCTTAGATATTTAATAGGCTATAATTTAAAAAATATTTATTATATTTAGATCCCTTCTAAGAAGGATATTATACGTATATAAAATATTAAATTTAATAAGAAGATATATTATTAACCTAATAATATTAATATTATTTAATTAGTCTAGGAACGTAACCTTTATTATATTATTAAAATTTTATAAGATATCCTAAGTTCCCTTATTACTTATAATTAGAATAAGAAAGAATTATTAATCTTAATACCTTATCCTACTATAATAATAATATTATTATTTAATAAATAGTTAGATAAGGCTATTACTATATTTATATATATATATATAACCCTACTACTATTAGATATAGATAGATTTATTTTAAAGTTATTATTATTATTACTAAATACTATCTCTAAAAAAGTAGTTAGAGAATAAGTTAAAAAAGATACTAAAAAAAGGATTAAAAAAATATAATAAAAATATTATTTAATAGGAATAATAGTACTATATATAGTTAAAATCTCTATAAACTTTAATAATATCTTAATTATATTTATTAAGATAAGAAATAAGTAATATACCTATACTATTATACTTAATAATATAGATTAATATTYTAGYTATTATTYTACTTTTACTATAAATCCTATCCTAAAATTAAAAAATTTATAATATTATAATAATCTCCTAAAAGAACTAAAGAATTAGAAAAATATATTAAAATACCCTTATAATACTTAATTTATTTAAGTTATTAATAAGGAATTTAAATATTTATATTTTAAAGGTATTTTTAAGTTTATTATTTAATCTACTAAAAAATCTATCCTTTCTTTTATATAGGTATTTAAGTATAAATTTAATAATATAAACTATCTTATAAAGTATAAAATAAAGCTATATATTAAAAAAGATTTATAAAAAATAGAGTAAGATACTACTACTACTATACTAGCTATTTATATATTTTAAATATTTATAGTTATTATTATAAGTTTTAAACTTAAAGCTAAGTAGTATAATATAGTAAATATCTTTATTAATAATATTATAAATAAAGAAGTCTTTATTAAATATTTAAAAGATATTAAGTTATTCTTAAAATTTAAGAATTAATATTACCTCCTATTTAAAGTATTTTATAGACTTAAATAGTCTTTATTTTTATAGCTATAAAAAGTTATATTAATATTATTAGATCTTAGTTTATACTTAGTTGTCACAGTACCAAGCGTCATATATCCAAATATCCACGATCTTACGAATCAGTAGGGTCGCGTGCCTTTTGCCAGTGGTCGACTGGGATGCGGGGTCGATTTCGTGACATTAGTACTAAGAGTAGACTACCTTTTTATTAATAATTAACTTATCCTCTTCTTTTATATTAATAATTTTATTATACTTTATTACCTCTAAGATAAAGAAAAGTACTTAAAATTTAAAATTTTATTATTTATAAAATATAAAATATATAATCTTAGTAATCTTAATTAGTTCTTAAGAATTTATATTATTTAAATTAATAATACGCTTTATCTATATTAGGATTTATATATTAAGAAGATTATTAAGAAGTATAATACTACTATTATAATACTCTATTATAAGATATTAATATTATTAGATAAGCTAGTCTTATATAATAAAACTATTACTAAGAATTAAATTTTTATATATTAATAATATATTAGATTACTTATATTTATAGTTACTACTACTAAGTTTAATATCTTATTTATTATAATTAAACTAGCCTAATTTTTTATTAATTCCTTACTAATTTATTTATATATAGCTAATTAAGTTTTTTCTTATCTATATTATTTAAAATACCTTATTATTAAATTTTTTTAGATAAATTATAACCCTATCTTCTTATTAAGCTTAGATACTATATTTATAAATAACTTTAAAATATATAAATCTTTATTTAGATTCCTTATCTAATTATATAAAAAATTAATTAATTAAAAAATATCTAAATAGGTTATTATTATTATATTAAATATTAAGGTAGAGTTACTAATACTATTAAAAACAACTAAATAAACCCTATAATAAAAAAGATTTTTTAAAAATATTAAATTTAATACTAAGTAAGATATAATTATTAATTATAATAATTAATAAATACTAAAGCTTATTTAGAAAGAGACTCTAAAGCTTTTAATATATCTAAGATATATTAACGTCTATAGTTACTAGCTATATTAGGAAGTATAAGAAAAAAGGATTATTATATAATAAATCTTAACTATAAAAATATTAGTTAATAGTCTTACTAAAACCTTACTTAATTAAAAATACTAAAACTTTATTAAGCTACTTAATATAATAGATATTTCTAATTATATTCTTTTAGCTTAATTAGATTACTACTTAAGCTAAGGGAGTATATTATAATATTTACTTATCCTTATTATCCCTTTTTATTAACTTACTTAGCTAGTTTCTTTATTTTTCTTTATCTAGTATATTATAACTATTCTAGTATATTCTGCCCCTATTCTAATAATTATTATGCTTTATATATATATAAAGCATTATCTATAGACCTTAGAAGGTTAGGTAATATATTAATTATTTATAGAATTAAGTCCTAGTATTATAATAGTTATAAGCCTAAATTTATTTTATTTACTTACTTAGTTAATTACTAAGTAATAAACTATTATAGAAAATTTTTAACCTTATTTATCCTAAAATAATAATAATCTTATATAGTTATTTATTAATATTATAGACTTATTAATAATTATAGAAAATATTATCTTCCTTATAAATATCTTATAATAGATTAGGTAGCTCTTAATTATTAAATTTAATATATAATAAATAAAAATTTAGGACCTTATAGATCCTTTTAAAGTAATTAAACTAAGTTATATAAAACTATTTATATTACTTAGGGCTACAGCTCCTAGCGATATACTAAAAAAAAAATTAAAAGTATATTAAAACTTATTATAACTATATAAGAAAGATATAATAAAATATAAAAACTAATAAAAAGCTCTTATTATAATATTTTATTTTATATAAAATTCTATCTTAGTTAACTATTTATTATATACCTTTAATAAGAGTAGTCCCTACTAAGCCCTTAAAGCTTTATAAAAAGCAATCGCTCCTAATTTAGATAATAGACTTATAGAAGTTAATAATTAATATAAAACTTTATATTTAGGATTATTAAGAGAAGGAAATAATAAAAAATAACTCTAAAAATAAAAAAAAATTTATATAAAGCTAATTATACTTAATTATACTAATATTATATTAGGATTAATAGTGACTTACTTCCTTTAAAGTCTTAAATATATTAATTTATATTATATATTAGTAGCGTTTTACTCCCTTTAAAAAAAATACCTTATTAATATAAAACTAAGATTTATAGAAGTTATTAAAAATACTTAATAAGTATTATAACTTAATTCTAAATTTTCTAAATATCCTCTTTTAGTTATTATCTCTTTATAAGGATATATACTAAATCCTAAATAATTTATATCTTATAATTTATTACCTATATTATATCTTTAAAGGGAATATATCTATAAAAAGATATATCCTTAATATAAATATTACTATCTTTATAAAGAAATATAATATAATAGTTAAAAACCTAATACTAAGGTTTTAAAGAAGGTAAAAGAGATATTAAAGAAACTAAGACTTAAAATTACTATTAATAAATAAAGATAATAATAGAAAGAATATAAAAATAAAAAAAAATTTATACTTTTATTTATACCTAAGTAATTAAATTAGCTCTAAGTTAACTATATATTTATAATAATCTAGTATAGAGGYRACGYYRYTAATATTATCCTATTAAGTTATTTAGTTAATAAAGGTATTAACTATAAAATTTTTAATTATTARATATTAGATTTAGAGTCTAATATCTATATTTATAATAATCTAAGTTAATTTAAAATTATTTATATTATTATATTTAATAATTACTTTATATTAGGATCTATAACCTACCTAATTAAAGTATATAAGATAGTTAATATCTATATTACCTTACTATTAAATATAATAAAGGAAATAATACTTAGCTATATTATCCTTATATTAGGATTTTTTATAAATTTAGTCTTATTTAGTTAAGTAAAAAAAGGAGGTATTTATTAAAATATTAAAAAGGATACCTTATATATAGATAATAATTAATAAGAGGATTACTTCTATTTATTATAACCTTATAATAATTATTAGATAATTAAATATTATAATCTATTATTTATATTAATAGTATATATAGCTACTACTATACTAAAATCTACTTCTAAAAAAAAGTTAAAAATTTGCTTAGAAAAGATAAATAGAATTATCCCTTCTTCTTCTTTATAAATTTATATATAAAATAGTACTAATATTTCTAAGATAGCTTTTTTAACTTCTTTTTTAGCTCTACTAAAAATTTTTAAAATAATACCTAATTATCTATATAGTATTATAGGTTATATAGGTATTAATATTATTATATAACTACCTTCTATTATTAATAGACTTAAACTAAAATTATTATATACTTAAGATAAGTTTTAAAGCTATAAGGTATACTAGCTATCTAAAATATATTAAATTATTTTAAGAAATAATAATTCTAAAGTACCTATAATATATCTATTATAATATATTACTTATAATATTATATATATAAATACTACTTATAATAAATATTATTATATTAATTACTTTATCTACTTAGTTATTAATTATTATTAGGTTTAGATCTATACCYTTAAATCTAAAGCTATAAAAATTATTTAATAAATAATTAATCTTACTAAGTATTATTATAGATTATAAGTCTTATTTATATATACTAATAATAAGTAGGCCTTAGGAAAGGCTTTTAAAGATATTTATATTAAAGAAGAAATTATCTTAAAGTATATAGCTCCTTATACCTTAGCTTAAAATAATAAAACTAAATATTCTAAGGAAATAATTATTACTAAAGCATATTATATATAAATAGTTTTAAATTTATTATATAATTTATAGCTAGAAATAATATTAATAATTATTTATATCTTTAATTATATTTTAGTCTTTAGAACTAGTATCACCCTATTTAAATCTTTATATAAAAAGAAGCTAGGTATTATTTATATAAAGTTATATARCTATTAAGTATATTTATTTAATTATAATATTTTAAAGCTTTAAAAGCTTTAAGTATATATATATCTTAGATATTTAATAAGTTATAATTTAAAAAATATTTATTATATTTAAATCCCTTCTAAAAAGGATATTATACGCGTATAAGATATTAAATTTAATAAGAAAATATATTATTAACCTAATAATATTAATATTATTTAATTAGTTTAGGAACGCAATCTTTATTATATTATTAAAATTTTATAAGATATCTTAAGTTCCTTTATTACTTATAATTAAGATAAGGAAGAACTACTAATCTTAATACCCTATTTTATTATAACAATAATATTATTACTTAATAAATAGTTAGATAAGGCTATTACTATACTTATATATATATATATATAACCCTACTATTATTAGATATAAGTAGATTTATTTTAAAATTATTACTATTACTACTAAATACCATCTCTAAAGAAGTAGTTAGAGAATAGGTTAAAAAAGATATTAAAAAAAGGATTAGAAAAATATAATAAGAATATTATCTAATAGGAGTAATAATACTATATATAGTTAAGATCTTTATAGACTTTAATAATACCTTAATTATATTTATTAAGATAAGAAATAAGTAGTATACCTATACTATTATACTTAATAATATAGATTAATATTTTAATTATTATTTTACTTTTATTATAAATCCTATCTTAAAATTAAAAAATTTATAATATTATAACAATCTCTTAGAAGAATTAAAGAATTAGAAGAGTATATTAAAATATTTTTATAATACTTAATTTATTTAAGCTACTAATAAGGAATTTAAATATTTATATTTTAAAGGTATCTTTAAGTTTATTACTTAATTTACTAAAAAATCTATCCTTCCTTTTATATAGATATTTAAATATAAATTTAATAATATAGGCTATCTTATAAAGTATAAAGTAAGGCTATATATTAAAAGAAACTTATAAAAGATAGAGTAAGATATTATTATTATTATATTAATTATTTATATATTTTAAGTATTTATAATTATTATTATAAGCTTTAAAYTTAAAGCTAARTAATATAATATARTAAATACCTTTATTAATAATATTATAGATAAAGAAGTCTTTATTAAATATTTAAAAAATATTAAGCTATCTTTAAAATCTAAGGATTAATATTATCTCCTATTTAAAATATTCTATAGACTTAAACAGTCTCCACTTTTATAGTTATAAGAAGTTATATTAATACTATTAAATCTTAGTTTATATTTAATATTAGGAGTAGATTATTTTTTTATTAATAATTAACTTATCCTTTTCTTTTATATTAATAATTTTATTATACTTTATTATCTTTAAGATAAAGAAAAGTATTTAGAATTTAAAGCTTTATTACTTATAAAATATAAAATACATAATCTTAATAATCTTAATTAATTCTTAGAAATTTATATTATTTAAATTAATAACGCGCTCTATCTATACTAGGATTTATATATTAAAAAGATTATTAAGAAGTATAGTATTATTATTATAATACCCTATTATAAGATATTAATATTATTAGATAAGCTAGTCTTATATAATAAAACTATTACTAARGATTAAATTTTTATATATTAATAATATATTAGATTATTTATATTTATAGCTATTATTATTAAGTTTAATATCTTATTTATTATAATTAAACTAGCTTAATTCCTTACTAATCCCTTACTAATTTATTTATATATAGTTAATTAAGTTCTTTTTTATTTATATTATTTAAAATACCTTACTATTAAATTTTCTTAGATAAATTATAACCCTATYTTCTTATTAAGCTTAGATACCGTATTTATAAATAACTTTAAAATATATAAGTCTTTATTTAAATTCCTTATCTAATTATATAGAAAATTAATTAATTAAAAAGTATTTAAATAGGTTATTATTACTATATTAAGTATTAAGGTAGAGTTATTAATATTATTAAAAACAACTAAGTAAACCTTATAATAAAAGAGATTTTTTAAAAATATTAAATTTAATACTAAGTAAGATATAGTTATTAATTATAATAATTAATAAATATTARRRCTTATTTAGAAAGAGACTCTAAGGCTTTTAATATATTTAAGGTATATTAATATTTATAGTTACTAGCTATATTAGGAAGTATAAAAAAGAAGGATTATTATATAATAAATCTTAATTATAAAAATATTAGTTAATAATCTTACTAAGGCCTTATCTAATTAGAAATATTAAAACTTTATTAAGCTACTTAATATAATAGATATTTCTAATTATATTCTTTTAGCTTAATCAGATTGCCGCTTAAGCTAAGGGGGTATATTATAATATCCGTTTATCTTTATTATCCCTTTTTATTAACTCGCTTAGCTAGTTTCTTTATTTTTCCTTATTTAGTACACTATAACTATTCTAGCGCATTCTGCCCCTATTCCAATAGTCATTACGCTTCATRTATATATAGAGCATCATCCATAGACCTTAGAAGGTTAGGCAATACACTGATTATCCATAGAATCAAGTCCTAGCATTGCAACAGATCAAGACCATAGAGCATGTGTGAGCCTCGCGCACACCACCGTATAATGCAGATACTAAATGCTTCTTGGAAACGCAGTTGACTGTATCGTCATTGTATCCATGTATCTGAAGAACAGAATCGTTCAATCATGTTGTGCTAGGTCACGTYAAACCAAACAATGSTGGCTATCTTGATGGATCAGGCCAATTTTTTCATCACATCTTAGTCTTCTACTGTAACTCGCTAGTATGGCATCAATATGGGCAAATGATGCTGATGGATTCGTAGCAGTATGTGGTAGATTGGGTGTTGCAAGGGGGCGGCTAGACCTAACTTTACGCGGTTAGTGCCATGTTGACTTACTGATGTTTATGGAAGGAAAAAATCCACGTGCTAGGATGAACATATCGAACATTGATTTCCTCAATCTTGATCTGTAGTCTCGCCACTGCTCTTCTATTAAAAAAATAATCTTGATGTTTCATGTTGTATTATACCTTAAATAGCTCTTGGAGGCTCTTTTTCCTCGCAAACGCTTTGTGATAAGCAGAGAGGGTGTGCTTCATTTGGTCATGGCACCCCTAAAGCCCGCAAGTCTATCCTTCTTCCCACGGGCTCGGGCGAGATATGGTACCTGAACTCCTCCGGCGCTGCATACATGGCTCAACTTCCAGAACTCTGGCTTCCCTCATTCATCCTACACCCCTACCTTGGATGTCCTTGCTCATCCTCTATATGTATCCTCGCGTCTGTCATTGGCCAGGGAAGCCGTCATTGCCTCGGTGTGGTCTTCCAGCTGTCTCTTGACAGCTTCGACCTCTTTCCCCTTGGGCTTCGATCGCAATTATCTGATAGCATCCTCTGCCGTTTCCTGTTTACGTACTTTCATAAACGCAGCCATCGCTCTGTTCCCCACACCTTCGGCAACAAAATGGGTTTTGGCAGTAGTCTCGATAAGGTTAAGACTGTCAAGGTCAGTGACTGCATCTCCGAGAATGTGTTCACTGCATCCACGGTCGCGGCATACGAGGGTTGATTCCGGTTCCCACAGCCCCCATGTTAGGCATCCATCTTCGAAGGAGTCTTGAGCTGGAAGCTGAACGTTGTTGCTGGATTGATCTTCGAAGGAGTCTCGAATTATGAGCTGACTGAAGGTTGTTGCTAAATTGATCTTCGAAGGAGTCTCGAGGTAAAAGCTGAGTGTTGTTAATAGCCTGGTCCTCGGAGGATTCTTGAGCTGGAAGCTGAGTGTTGCTTTTGAACTGGTCTTCGGAGGAGTCTGAAACTGGAAGCTGAAGGTTGCTGAGAGACTAGTCTCCAGAGAAGTTGAGCTGGAAGCTGAGTGTTTCTGCTGAACCAGTCTTCGAACGAGTCTCATACTAGAAGCTAAGAATTGCTATTAGACTGGTCTTCGAAAGGGTCTTGAGCTGGAAGCTGAGTATTGCTATTACACTGGTCTTCGAATGAGTCTTGAGCTAAAAGCTGCGTGTTACTGCAGGACCGCTCTATTTTCTCTGGTATAAAATGCCTTGCGCGGTTCAATGCTCCGAAGCGAAGTAGGTGTGCGTTGAGGCGGGGKGTTTTACTTCAGCGACGAACCCTCCTGCTTCGAGGATGCTGCCGCGATGGTAGAGGATGGTGCCAAGGCAGCAGAAAATGCTGAAGATGTTGGTGCAGGCGCGCTATTAATTCGCCAACGGTTCCCCGAAAGTATATGAGTGTTTGTTATGGAGTCAGAAGCTCAGCCCTATTACGGTGGTGTGTAGACCTCTCTGCACGCCCACCTGACTGTGTAACTGACTGTGCCAAAACTTACCGGGTATCGTGGTGTTCCTTCTTCATCTCGTACTACCGGTGTCCGTCCATTATGTCTCCACGAAGACTGGAACCACTCTATCAACAACCCATCGTGCTCGCTAGCGCATGTCAACCGGAACACGTAGATTTCGCTAAATACGTCAACGCCGAGAGTCTCCAGAACCTAGGTTGGGGCAACATTGTTATCGAAAAGCGTGACTGTTGAGTCTGACCCCATATGTACAAGCGTTTCTGAGCCTGCTTTGCTTATGCTGGCTGAGGGTAGGACTCTATAAACACACACACGTTTTCCGCAAATAGATTGAGACCTCTGCCATTCTTACAGCTTCTCTTCAATTCACAGCTAACTGAATCTCGTTATTTGACCTCATCTGCCTAACTAAAGCTGCGGTCAGATCTTGACAAACGTTGCCTTCTCCGGCGTCTTCCAAAGCACTTCTAAATCCAGCCTTACTTTCGGGCCTCTCATCCTGAGTCCCATGTCAAGCGGTTCCTTGTTCTCTGTGGTAAGGTACAAAGGTAAGCCTGCAAGGGTTAGAGGCCAAGGCCTTGGAGATAACGTCTCGCAGGTCTTCCTCAAAGAGTCGCACGATGTACACGAAATAATGCCGTGTGGTGAGGTAAGAAACTAGGCTGCTGGACTGGTGTTCTTATAAAGCCCTAGGATATACATGAAAAAATGCCTTGTGGTGAGGTGAGAAGCGAGTTTTATAGCTTTTGTGGTTGTCTACTGCTTACGACACGAAAGCCGGGTGCTGAGCTGGAAGATGAGTATTGCTCCTAGACTGGTTACTCAAAGAGCTCCAGGATGTACACGAAACAATGCCGTGTGGTAAGGTGAGAAGCGAGTTTCATGACTTCTGCGTTTGTCCACTGCTTGCGACACGAAAGCCGGGTCTCGAGCTGGAAGCTGAGTATTGCTGCTAGGCTGGTTTTTTTTCAGAAAGCCCTAGGATAAACACGAAACGATACCGTGTGGGGAGGTAAAAATCTCGGCTGCTGGACTAGTTTTCTCAAAGAGCCCTAGTATATACATGAAAAAATGCCTTGTGGTAAGGTGAGAAGCGAGTTTTATGACTTTTGTAGTTGTCCGTTGCTTGCGATACCAAAGCTGGTTCTTAAGCTGAAACGTGAGTATTGCTGCTAGACTGGATTTTCCAACGAGCCCTGGGATGCACACCAAACGATACCGTATGGCGAGATGAGAACTTCGAGTTGTTGACGAAGGGCGATAATCTTTTCACACCTCGCCGTTTTCACAACAATCGGCGGCAAGCTTCTCATAGAAAGACTGTGACGGCAAACCCATAGAGAGTAAAATCTCGCCTGGTGGAGGAAAATGATAACCTCCAGACGTCTGCTGCAGGACAATATTCTGGTGTGTAATGACCTCACTAGTAGGTAACGATTACGCAGCTCCTGCGTACCACTCTGCGGCTCCCTGCACCAACCTTGTGTCGAGACTTGCGGCTCCTTCGTAATGGAACATATCGATTGGTTTTGAACAATTAAAGAGGATCGAAAAGGTACGTGTCTTTGGTTGCCGGCTTTCCTAGGCTGGACGGGCTCGTTGACGGGAGGTGTTCGGCCAGCTAAGCGACGTCTCAACCAAAGCTGGCTATGATCTATGGGATTGACACGGGTCAGCTAAGACTTATAGATGAAGAGTAAAAGACATCAGATGGCCGACTGAGATTCTGACCCCCTAAGAGAGGAACATACTTGATCGTTAAGCAACACAGTAACAGATTTCGAACAAGCGAAGCAAGCAGCTGCATGCTTATAGCTGTTGCTTGAGTCATCAAGGTTCGTGTGTTCGTATCGATGCCATGACAACTGGTATGGTGGGTCTAGCTCTGAAGCAATTTGCGAAGTGTTGTCAGTCACCCGACKGAGGTGAGATGTGATTGTAATTCTCACGAAGTGGTCAGAGTTGAGGTGGACAGCGGCCATCCCTATCCAACCCAACTTGTAACTCTGCTCGTGATTATCAGGGATCTCGAGGTTCGAGATTGTATGTGAAATTCGTCTGACTTTGTGGGACGTAGAGAGAGATGATGGTCTGAAAATTTTGGCCGACAACCCCCCTATCTATTCACGCAAACATTCATCTTGGCAGCTAGTCCCAAGAAGGCTGCGGCATCGGTCCTCTGCATAAGGCGTTTGTCTGTTACGGCTAATACATAGTTTGCTTCTTTCAGAAGCTATGAAAGCCTCCTTGTACCAATAAGAAGTTATCTAGATGGCTTCTTGCACAGGATTTCGCCGGTTTTTACCTAATTCGTTCAGTCATACCTCGTTATTATTGTCTCTTACCCCCACCGGCGCAGTCCCAAATTCCAGTGACTCCAAAGGGATCTCCAGGTATGCCCTCAGTTCAACCCAAACCTGGTTCCTATGTTTCGAAGAAGCCTCTGCAAAGGCGTCCTGAACAGACGGGCGTCATGTCATTTACAGCTTGAGCTTCGGCCTCTTCAGACATTGTCACGGCGGCCTCATCTCGGCTTCTAATTGAGGATGCCACTACGCCTAGTCCACACACATGAGAATATCCAACTCTTTCGCGAATTACAGGACGAACTCTAATCTTGACGCGGATGCATTCTTGGAATGGCTTATGATATGTTCCTTGATGGATGCCTCGAATTGTTAGCTGTGTACGGGTCTGAGATCATCCTGATCCAAATTCATCCGGGCAGTGGCACAGAGGTTGAGGCTGTAAGAGCTCAAGACCAGCATCTAGGGACCTTTTTAATACGAATACCAATGAGGAGACTGCTCCTAATCCTAAAAGTGGGACAGCTTTCACTTCACTTCCATGGCCTTGGACACGACTCACCGAAGGCCTACCCCCTATCATTGCGATGGTGGCCTAGGGAGGAGTAGCTCAAAGCTGTCACCATTGAAGACGGAGCTGTGACTGCGGAAGATGAAGGTATTACCACGGAAGACGAAGCTCTGAATACAGCAGGACGAAGTCGAAGTCTTTCTGGTTAAAACAGCGTTCGACATAGAGGGTTAGCCTCTGAAACCAAGAATGCCCCTTGCTTTGTGAGCTCCTGTGTGAGAAGTAATCCCTTGAGAACCTAGCTTCGTCCTCAACCTGGAGTGGTGTCGATGAGAAGTGGAAGGGACAATTGGTGGGCGCGATGATACGCCACAGGAACATTCTAAGATATCTCGAATTTGGGAGACGACGGAATCCCTCAACTCCTTCGACACGAACGGTTAGATCCAACGAAGAAGAACCATGTGGCTGAGCTAGGATTTGGCTCCCCAATCTGGCGGAGCTAACGGCACGCGGTCATGCATTTACCACGCAAGACGGATACTTATAGAATTGTCCTCAGAAACGTCCTCAGAAAGATCAACTCTTGCGAAACACCCTCACCAACCAGGAAGTTCCCGGTATCTCTTCGCTCCTGTCAAGGCTAAGAGCATCTACTTCAATGGTCTGGAGCGAAGGACCATCAAGGGGGCACCGTTACGCCCGTGGGTATGGGGTCAGAGCTTACAAGGCTGTTACAAGGGAGTCTTCTACAAGTATCAAGCGAAATAACGACGATACGCACAAGATTCTTTACGGAAATCTTGATTATGTTCGTACAGAAAGCAATCTTAGGCTCTACCTATCCACGGAAAGACGATTGACAATCCTTTGCAGATGATCACCACTTAAATCTTACGGCCCCCTTATGATCCCAACCTCACAATACAATCGGCCATAATGATCTAGCAAGACGTCAACGGTATCTCATGGAAGAATTGTCTTGCCTACTTGTATGCGCTTCCTGGCCCCCCCCGCCTTCCCTTCTCTCTCGTGCCATTCTCTCTGGGAAATATTCTATTCTTGCGTCTCCAAGCAGCGCCTTCAACTTCTTCAAATAGCCTACACTGACTGATATGGCGGCCTTTAGAGCTATTGTCACACTCAAAGAGCTTCTTCACTCTGATACGTTTCGATTCGCAGCACTTGTGCGTGTATTAAGCCTCGAAAGGGTCCACACAGCGGTAGTAATAATGGCAGGAAGGGCGGGACTCCGAAAGAACATGATGAGCTTTGGTGATTGGGTACCAATCTACACTTCGATTGGACTGTCCATCGGTATTATGTGTACCAAAGCATCAGTACCGGATTTGGGGACAAGACTCTTTGTCCATATTTTCGAGTTCTAATTAAATTAATCACCTAAAGCCTACTTCTGCATGAAATTTTGATGTCATTACAGCCAGGTGCGCAGGATTCATAGACGCCTAGTACTTCCCCGCAATGCAGATGTCTTTTTAGATCATCTCTTTCCCTCTCTGCCGTTCTCCCAAGTCGCAATCTTCCTTGAAACCTCAAGTTCTCCATCTGGACCGTATGAATCAGCCCTTAGATCCTTTCACGGCCCTAATTGATCCTCCCAATTCTGTATCATTACTTCGGCCGCATTCAAAATCTCGAGCCTTCGTAAAGGTATCCATATTCTTTGTTTCAACAACAATGTTTTCAGTAGCCTCCCGAGTGCGTCGATGAGTAACGAGTTTCTCAACCAAGCTTCTGGATTTGCTTTCTTAATTGGCGGCCTTCTCTAATTGCCTTGGTGCCATTATCTTCCTCCCGAAGAAGCCCAAACTATGCTTGAAGGGAATTCCTCTGGTTTTTGGAAATCTTTGGTCGAAGTCCTTCCTCTCGGTCATGGCTTCCTTGGCTGACCCCTTTCCTTCGCACTTTCCATTCTCTTGTCCCACTCGGATCTCCCTGTCCTCTGGGCCCGAGATATCGGCAGCTCACTAGCATGCGATAGTGTTGCCTTTCGTAGCATGATTTCGATTAGGAGATTGCTGTTGTGGATCGGAAACTGGTTTGGCTTGGGATGCTCTACGACAAGCCCGAGTCCGTCTGTCCGTTTCAATATGCGTCTTTGTTCCATGCGTAATCGTATTCGAAGGGGTCGCTATCGTGCATACAATCATACGGCATCAGCGGAAATGTAGGGTTGGTCAGAACAAAGCCATCGCTCCAGATCGATTGTCATACCTTGACACCGCTATCAAGGACCGGCGTCAAACCAACGCTGGTGCGGTCCAACTATTGCAATAACTATTCCTTTCCAATGCCCGCTTAGCTATATTAGCAGCAGCAACCTCCTTTTGACTATTATAGCACCTTCTGCCCTTTTGGATGGCCGCTGCCCCGCAGGACCTCATGTATATAGTAGAGGCCTTCCATGGATACAATCAAGAAGGCAATGCAGCGTTTGTCCATTAAACCCATCCCCACATTGCGACACTAACTTCACACCAGTGTCTATTTCCATAGCCCAGGTTCAATGTAGAATGTAGAAAAAACCCCTGTAATATCAGTGCCAGGCCATTGATATCAAACCCGTTCAATGCTTGCATCAATTACGTGTGATTTTGGTTTGCAGTGCTGGTAGAGATAAGACGTATAGTTGTAGGACTTCTGCCCGTGTGATACGAGGTTGCAGTGACGGACAATCAGTTGAGGGCGGGCCTGACTTAACACAATCTCATGCAGGCCCTAGTCCAGATATGGTTCTCACGGCCGCAATTCGGTTTATCTTGCATAACACAGTCTTGTCGACTCTTTTCATCACCCCGTCAACTCTTTTCATCGCCCCGTCGACTCGTTCCATCACCTCGTCGACTCGTTCCATCACCTCGTCGACTCGTCCTATCATTTCCTCGACTCGTCCCATCATCTCCTCGACTCGTCCCATCATCTCCTCGAGTCGTTCTATCATCTCATCAATTTTAAGTCTTTATTTCAGAACGCACGTAGAAGCAACCTACGGTGACATACACACTTCTGATATCAGCTTTCTAATTCAAGCGCAACCTCCACTTTCAACGATCACGACATTCGAGAAAATCTTAACGGTCGGAAGTAAGAGTGTACGATCCTGCGTCCACCTTGCTTCTTCTGAGGCTAACAGCACCAGACAGCGAAATTTCATTTTAAATTCAGATCCATAATGAATAGACGACTCAGGTCAAGGAATGCAGCTGCCAAAAACAAGAAAAAGGCCGCAGGCTCTGATTCCAGCCCAAACCGTGGAAGCGAAGAGGCACAAGCGACTCCCATCACAAGACGTGGACAGAGGCATTGGGGAGACCAGGAGTCCGAGAATGAAGAAGAGTACCGCCTGCCTTCCGAGTTGCACATCAACATACCAGACCATCTTAAAGCTCTACTTGTGGATGACTGGGAACACGTGACCAGTAAAAAGTCGCTCGTACCATTGCCCTCCGAACACCCAGTCAACGGAATCTTAACGACGTACTTTGAAGAGGAAAAGCATAAGTATCGTCTTGGATCTGCGGAAGCAGAGCTATTCCTGAATGCGGTTACCGGCTGTCAGGACTATTTCGAAAAGTGCGTTAGTCGATTGTTACTATACCGCTTCGAACGCCAACAGTACGCCGAATTGAGAAAGCTGTGGTTGGAGGGAAAAGGGGAGTGGAAAAGCAAGAACGCGGGGGACATTTATGGTGCTGAGCACCTATGTCGTCTTCTTGTCTCCCTCCCCGAACTCATGGCTGGAACGAACATGAGCCACGAATCCATCAGCAAAACCCGTGTTGAAATGGCTAAGCTTACGCAATGGCTCGCTAAGAACTCAAATCGGTTCTTCACAGCCGAATACGAGAAGGCAAGTCCACAGTATGTGGCGAAGGATGTGGAGGAGCGTGGGGAGGAGAGTGAGGGGTCGGACTAGTAAGTTGGGGGTAAAGTAAGTCCGTGACCAGAAGTAGGTCCATAATCATGCTGAGTGGTCTTTTTAGGTGAAAAATCGTTGGAGCACGATACATAGCTGCATTCATGCCTAGTCTAGACGGACAATTGCCGTTTCAAATATTCATACCCGACTAGCATGCTTACTTTTTCCGTAAAAAGTTGCCGACGACTTGGCCCGTGTCGCTTACCAAGCTGTCCATCGAGGCATTTACTAAGCAAGGATGAGCTTTTGTCAAAGACAATCCCTGAGGCTCCCTTGAGATTGTCAGACGAAGTCCTTACAGCAAAATTCTCCACTCAGAGAAGAAAAGAACGTATATTCAATTTTGGCAGCCTGCTGTAATTAAGCGAAGACATCAAGCATTTTACGATATTACATTTCCATGAAGAATGTACCGTCCGTAGCTTCCTTGGCTTAAAACAGTACAGTGACGACATGGTATCACATTCGAGCGTACGAGCTCGATCCTACAAGGAAGGCACTAAATGCTACCTGCATCGTTTGAAGAAGGTGTAGGTTGCCCTGCAACTTAGTGGGCCTTCTCAATCACTAAATACAGCATGAGCATGAATTCGCGCACGAGCATTGTTCCTATTTCGCCACGGCAAACCGTCAGCGCATTATGACTTCAAGCCATACTACATGTCGTGGGGTATGCTTACAGCGAGAGTAGCGCAAGATAGTGGGTTGGTTATGGGCGTTGGACCTTGGCAGCAAGTATAGTAGCAGCCATTAAGAGCGTAGCAGTTGTTTCCTGGACACGCAGGTTGTGGGAAGTTGGCAGGACATTTGCCGGATCCGGGATACTGCTCAGAAGCGACCTTACGATCAATGTTAGTCGGACGAGCAGAAGATTGAACAGTGTTTCACGTACATAATTCACGGTGACCTCGCCAGTGGAGACGTCGTTGCCGGGAAGAATTGGATTGGATCCACAATAATTGCACCCATGGGCTCTGAAAGGTAATTCACCAGTCAGCAAAAGAATTACCCCACCGTTGCGGCCTTCCAAATTCTTCAATGCATTATCGAGCAAGCGGGATGCTTACGCTAGACCCTGAAGTAATGGCAACGCGTCGCCTGCACTGAAACTATCACCATAGTTCTGCGTGAAGGCGCACAGGTGGCCCTGGCAAGCGATGTGCTCGCCAGGAGCAAACTCGTCGGTGGCTGAAATATTCCCTACCAACTCTATGACGCCCGTGAGACTTCCCCCAAGCATACCTATGGTACACAATGCGCTGCCACGGCAGTTGATGCCGAGTGCGGTGATTGACGTGGCGCTGAAGAGAAGAGAGAGAAGAACGCTGGGGCGCATTGTGGATGGTGTCGGATCCTTGGTATTGGGTGGGCTGTCTGTAGGAGAGTGGTGACTTGGGCCGTGCTGAGGATGAAGACTCCAGGTCTGATACTATGAACGCGAGCTCCAGTATCAGATAACAACGAGGAGTGGGATTATGCAACTTTATGCTTGGGGGGCACGGCGAGACTGTAGATGTTCTGCAGTGACCTGTTTCGTATTCTCGTCATACATGGGTAGAGGAGGCACCAGGAGAGATGAGGCACACATCGGAGGAGGCGTAGACAACATAATCCATAAGGAGGACCAGGTGCTCTGACCCGGACATCGCTCACGAAGATGGTCAAACATTCATTAGAGGCCGCAGAAACTAGGATGAAGGTACCTCAGGTTGTTCCTCCTTAGCGTCCAGATCAGGGCCATGAACAGGTCTCCGTGCATCTGTTGGGCAACTTTGTTTTACCAGTTCACATTTGACCACTTGTGACACCCAGTCACGGCCTGAAGCCAGGGATGGGATCCTTGATCTGTCTTAGGGAAGTTGATAACGAGGGCTGAGGCCCCGCACATTCGAACCGCCAGTGTATCCAGAATCCCAGAATGGGATACACCCCAAAGGACCAAATTCATAAGCATTGACTGCCTTGCTAACGGTAAGCACGTCGCAAAGTTTCCCTTTCGAAGTAAARTTGATGATCCAAACAGGAAAAGATAGTCTGCTCGGCCACCAAAGTGATAAGTTGAAATCACCTAGCAGCACCGCGGGTTACAACGCAGAATGACCCGTGGCTGACAAATTCTTTCGTTTCCCAGAGTCATGCAAGCCTGCTCCGATCATCAGACCTGGCTATCCCCGGATGGATCGTGCTGTGAGATAATTGGACCTGGTATACCCAAATTTGAAGGGTATAAATAGGAGTCTAAGTTAGTATAACTGTGTATTATTCATCGGATTGACAATCACATATTGCAGGACCAATAGCATCTTCAATGGAGTTCAATTACGGCGCAAGATTCGAAGATATCACCAACAGGCGGGACAGTATGAATTCGTGAAAGTATCCGCGTAGTATTCAGCTCCGGTTGGATCTCCGTGAAGATAGGTGGGATGGTGTGGCGATTGTCAGTATGATTGGAAGTATTCGTGGGGGCCTGCAAGGGGGTTGCGCGGTTGCTTTAAGGGTCACATTGTTTCAAATATGATGCAAAATCCTACAGCTGTGCCGCATTGCGTCCCGTTGCGACGAACCTTTACGGATAGATAACGCTCTTCCACAGCACCAATCGACATCCACGTGCGCTCAAATTCTAGTGTGAGGTGCGTCATCCTACTGTCTCAGGGTTCATGATCATCCTATAGAGCGACAAAATGTGCTAGCCGCAGCCTCTTCGAAGGGCGTGGTCAAACCAATGTCACCCTCCAGGTTCAGTAGCTGGCGAGTCAGGAGAGCCACCTCGGAGTGCTTTCTACCCCAAACATGATGTTGTATCACCTGAGCGAGGATACTGTAGCACCATGGGTCTTGCATAACAGCGCGGCCATCATCAAGTCTTGCTTGAGCCAGGACTAGGGTTTTCCTAATAACCTGAAAATGAGATCCGCCAAGTGGGAAAGGGGATCGTGGATTAATCAGAACATCAGCAGCAAACCTTCTCTGTGGTTGTACGAACACAACCTCTTCATATTGCTATATCAAGCCCATTCCTGCGCGCCTTCGCCCCTGTGCGCGATATCAACTACACTCAATGCTTGGGTGCTGATGTCATGAGTTAGAAATTATAAAGACAAGGCTGGCGTTGCACTGTTTCAAACTCCGTGGAGGAGGTTGCGATCACCGCGATAAATCAACCTCAGGGCAAACTTGAGGACATGTATACTCATCAATTTGGCCGTTGGTCTATAGCTGTAATATCCTCGCTGGACAATGCTCTACCGTTCCCCATATCGTCAATGTCGTCAATTGGCACTGGCCTTCATCTTCGCTATCCTCGCCTCCGTACCTTTCGCAAGGGCAGGCGCATCAACGACGTAGGTGACAGCGTCTTCGGCGCACACAGCCTTACTCCATTTGCTAAAGTTTGGCAACGCGTCCAGACCCTTCAACAAACTCGCAGGCATCAGTCCATGCTCACTGAATATACGGAATCGAATCACGAAGGGCGCTGTCAAAGCCTGTTGTCACACCATCAGCATCCGCAATACTATCAGCCTGTGGCTAATTTTCCCATACCTCCGCGAGCGTTAGGCTCTCGCTACCTCCAAAGAAAGGCGCTGCGTTCTCCAACAATGGTTCGATCTCTTTCTTAACCGCAGCCACCACGTCATTGGCGACCTTCTCTTTCTCCTCTCCCTCAGCCTTCATCATTGGATACATGGAGGAGTTGACCTTCGTAAACCAGGTATCGACGAAGAAGTTGACTCTCGCCCGCTTCAACGGATCTTCTTCACTTCGCGGCCAGAAAGCTGGGTGGGGGAACAAGTCGGCGAGGAAGGTAGCAACGATAGCCGACTCCGTGATGATCTCATCTTTCAGCTTCCCATCTGCAGTTGTGATTTTGATTGTGGGAACAAGCCCACGGGGATTGATTTCAAGATACCATGGGTCGCGAGGACGGTCGAGAGGAATTATGACCTCCTCATAGGGTATTTTAAGAGCTCGAAGGGTTATATGGGCGCGGTGAGCCCAGGGACAAGCGTGGTTGGTGTACAGTGTTACTTTGGTTATGTTAGTCGTGAGGAGAATAGGCGCAATGATTCCGGAGGAGGGTTCGTACTCTTGGGGTCGCTGCCGTTGACGGCGCCATTGGGCGTGCCATTGGTGGTAGTACCATTGGTATGGGTGGCCATTTTGGATGGAAGTAATCAGTGAAAGAGGCAATAAGGTTAGATATCAAAGTAAGGGAAGACATCTTGGGGAGCTCTGGGGAGCATGTACATTATAAATCGGACGTCATTATAAATCCAACTGTCGGCGTTAAGTTTAAACTCCGCTAGCGCAGATCTGCTAGTTCCATGATCTTCTCGCGCAGGACTGAGAATTGCCCTCGTTTTTCTCATCATCCCTGCCCCACAGACAGTCAAAAAGGAGAAAGGAGGGCCCGTCGTGATACAAAGTGCATGGCATACGCATCAGTCAGTCTGCGTTCTGCTTTTTGCTATCGCACAAGGCTTCCCTAAGCGCAAACAACAGAGCAACAGTATGTCTCCTCTTGCTTGCCTTGACGGCTTCTTCGCTTCTGTACAAACATATCCCCTCTTATCTGTCCCTAGGCTCCCGGTGAATTTTCCTCTCCACCATGCTGACTCATCATTCTCAGACACTATCCCCAATCTGCTCTCACAGCCCTAGCCCTATTTTATTTGTTGTTGCAAGAGTTCAAATTCATTATGCCGGCCATGCTGGAAGATCCCACCGCCCCAGCGATCTACCGCGTCTCTGGGGCTCCCCCCTATCCCACTCCCACGGATCCTCAAATACCCTCCTCTATAGTTCCTCGCCAAGTGACTCTTCGTGACCGCATTACCATAGCCTCTCTCCTGCCCTTTTCCACACCAGATGCTGTTCCCTTCCGACTTCTCTCCTACCTCTGCTCGCAGCTGAACTTAGAGATCGAAAAGGGAGATACCTACCCTATGATCTCCACTATGTCCGTGTCAACATTTGGTACTTATTGGCTCCAGAATTTTGGGGCGATCATGGTGTTGGGCAAGGTACTAAGTGTTAATGAGCTCGAGGAGAGGCACGTAAGGTGGGAAGAGTGCTGTTTGGGTAGTTTCTACATTAAGCCAAATTACCCCGGCCGGAGTAGTCATGTTTGTAATGGGGGGTTTCTGGTTACCGAGGCGGCGAGGAATAAGGGTGTAGGAAGGCTAATGGGTGAGGGATACTTGGAATGGGCTCCTAAGCTGGTATGTTTGCTTTTCCTTGTAACATTTCTAGTCAATTTAATTTAAGCTATACCTTGTCGCTAAGTCTCAGCGGTTTCATCTCTAGCCTTCTCAAGTGTCTGGCCATCAGCTAGCTCTTTCGTCTCTAATTTCTAAACCATTATCTACTCGTCTACCCTTTCCATCCAACAGCGAGTTGATTTAAGAGTAAATGCTAACGTCACACTTAGGGATACTCGTACAGTGTTTTCAACCTGGTCTACGAGACCAATGTTGCCTCATGTCGCATCTGGGATGCCCTCGGCTTCAAACGTATCGGCCGCGTCAAAGGATGTGGCAATCTCCGCTCACACAGCGATGGATTCGTTGATGCCATCATCTACGGAAGAGATCTAGGGCCAGAGGGGGAGGACTTTGTCTCCGAAGAGCGCTTCGACAAGATACGCTTTTATCTCAAGAATGGTACTTATCCAAGCGGGGCAGACAGGGCAGAGAAAAGCCGACTCCGGAGCGCTGCAACACATTATAAGCTCTTGCCCGACGAGGATGGCCAAGGGGAACGACTGATGTTGAAGGATAAAGAAGTGGTTAGCGACCCACAACAACAATACGAAATAGCCCGCAAAGTGCACATACAAGGACATGGTGGTATCAATAAAACGACGGCAACAATAGCTGAGAAATACCACTGGGTCCGGATCAAGGAGACTGTCAGTTTAGTGATCAAGAATTGTCCCGAGTGTAAAGATACTACTGCCAAAGCGCCTTCAGTACGACCTACTAGTGATAATAACGATACCGGCGGCCTTGGACAGATGAAAAAGATCTTAGCAGGAAGCAACCAATCGACTGATCCTAATAGTATGATTGAGCGCTTAGTCAGTTACGAACCCGGTCCTGCTTCAATGAATCAAGGTGGGTCTTCAATGTCCCTCTCCCCGGAAATGGATCACCGGATGGCACCCATCGCGAACATGCGAGCGCTCCAGGATTACAACGACATCCCGCTGGACCCACAGATTACTGGACAACGGGGATCACTCCAGCAGTATGGAGGTGATAGTCACATGGACGAAGGGCGCTACATCAACCTCGACTTAGAAGACTCGCAGCAACAACAGCATCATCAAAAACCCGATAGCAGGATGGCTTCAGAGAGACACATCAGAGAAGGGGATGATCCAATGGCTTACCAGGTTGAAGAGGGACAGGTACACGAGGTACGAGACGAGGGAGTAGATTCTGGGAAGACTGGAGTGTTTTCTTGGCTCCAATCTTCCGCGTCAAATCCCTCATCGGGGTGACTTCTGTCTATCAACACATTATACGTTCTTATAACAGGTTCCAAGGGAGCTGTTTTGTACAGATCCGCTTGCGACAGAAATCCATGGGGTTCATTCAGCAGCATGCTTGGTATTGGGAATATATATATGACACATCGATTATGTTAGCACAGTGATGCTATTGATACAGTAGCAAGACTACAACATCGTTAGGATTCAAATTGAAGGCGCAAACAATCGATGCTTACTAGCAACGTATATTGCACAATATAGTGCTGACGAGTCTACTCGCATCTCTACGATCTCCGTTTTGATAATAGAGATGGACATCGTAAAAGACGAATCGCGAAATACAACGTAACATGATCAAACCCCAGGTATGGATTGATGGACACACTGACTATCGTGGAGTCGCTCTGTTGCCTACATTCATATCATCCAAGGCTCTCCAATATCCGTTCACCAACGGAAGCCACAACGTTAAGCATATTCCACATATTCCTCGCCGGCAAAGTCAGACGTACCATAAGCCCGAGTACTCCCTTGGAGCGCCATCTTCATGTACGATCATGACAAGAATGTGCATTCGGTAGTCCAGAGTGAACTTAACATGCCATGGAGTTTGTCGCGTAATATGGTTCTGGGAGAAGAMTTTGTGAGATGGCCAGTACTTCAGCATGTAATCTTACCCTTCAATACGCGACTTTGTCTCCTGTGCCTCCACGGAAACATCTCCTGCAACAGGCAAGCATATCTCTTTATGCTACCCATTCCATGAATAGCRGACACCGTCCCGTAGAATAATGCCTTTCTAACACCCAGACCGCTCTGCCAATCTGTCCTCCTTAGAGTAGAAGTAAATTTTCGACACACCCTTGAGCATTGGCTAATTATCATTCGAATCAAGTAGTGAACGCGTCAAAACATGTAATGTCCTGTCATCAGTCTCTTGATGCCAATGAAAAGAGACAAAGGCCTTGAATTGACGTTAATATTGACTGATGAACAAAGTGTTAAGAAATTGGTAGCAGATGCCCGTACATCCAGACCTGTACAATCCATAAGTTGGCGTAGAATCAAAGATCATACATCTCAATAGCATTGCTTCTTTAATTCGCGATGTAAAACTGCTTCCAATGTCTCAGAAGAGTGAAGATGGATTGTGTGCCGTAGTTCATATCAAAACACCAGGTTCTGCTTCCGCGCCGCCTCAACACCACCCTTCCGCCACCAAAATCGGTTGCCAAGAGGAGGACAACTTCTTATCAGTCCCAGCTTGACCGATAAGCGATATCCAAGGAACGAAGTGAAAACGACCTCAAATAAGTTAGTGCACTTTGAGTGGCGATATCAAAATACCAATTTCCGAGCCTCCCGAGGTTTCACCCGGATACCGAACAGCATCCATTACGCATTTCAACGTCACGAGAATAGGTGCAGGGGATAGGCAAAAGTGGCTGAAGCTGAGGAGCCTTGATCCTGGGCTCCATGGCCATGTCTTGCTTTGCATACAGTGTGGAATAATTGTGTGGCACGGTATTGGGGACCAGGACTAGGCGAGCGCTGGGGGAAGCTGACATATATCGTTTGAGGTAGAAGAATATGTTGGTGAAAGAAGCATTCGTCCAGGTCCGAAGGATATTTTCGAAGCCTAGGAGTGAGTAGGGTAGGTCGATGAGAGAGAGAGGTTGTTCAAGTAAGGCGACATTGGAAAGCCAACGAGTAACACTTGCATGCAGGTTTTGGTGAAGTTTTTTATGTTCGGAAGGCAGGCATCGAGCTTTGAAAAATATTGTTCAATCGAATACTATTAGGACTTGAGAGAGCAATATCTTGCTACAGCCTATGAACAGTTCGCTAAGATGCAAAAAGATTGAACTGGGTATTGTGAAAGACTCTAAGAGCCGGAAAGCAGTTCGTCAAGGAGTCTGTCACCTATCCACGGTCTTCCTTTTTAGGCGCCATACTGCGTGCTTGCTGATGCATTGACGTGTCGCGACTTCAAACAGCTCATTGCTTACTGAGAGGCGCTCAGCTTGCTTTGTTCCAAGAATTGTACGATGTATAATGGAATACGGAGCTACAGCATATACAGACTTTTCTTGAAGATAATCGACCACAAGGCGACGATAGAGCGACAGAACAGCGAGAGCATTCAGTTAATGAAGCGCGAGGTGGACAAGGATCGGATACACCTACCTACGTCACGAAGAAACCCGCGCTAAGCGAGGCCATCAACAGCCGCGGCTAAAATTGCCTCCGGAGCAGCAACTACTTCTAGGCAACCTGAGGAACTCCTGTACAATTCAATAACGCGAGCTTTCCAGCTAAAGTCACCGCGATCCATGACGGTTTAACACATCCGGTCAAATGAACCCACACATCTCCATACCCCGACAACATGGAGGGACACCCAACTTTGGCGGGACGACGCCTGCCGTTCGATCTGAAGGCTTACGAGTGCCACGCTTCTTCAAAAGGTGCGTTTCCAGCTCGTTATTTTGGACAGATTGTTCATTGTCCCCCACAACCCTTTGGATCACGTCAGGTCTATCGTACCTGAATTGCTCACCCAAGGAAACCCAGCTAGCTGACGCCTATGCTCGCCTATTCTAGATTATTTAAATTCCCCCAAATGGATTTCGAGATGGCAATTTGGGAGATGACAAGCCTCCTTATAGCGCCAAAGAAGGTCTTCAGATCTATATACTATCACGTATGACTTCTCATAATCTCCCCACACTAGGTATCCTCTCCAACTAACCCTACTCCCAGAAACGTATGCTCACAACTGCTACTCTGCTACCTATCTATCCTCCTTTCTCTGACAAAGATCGACAGAAACAAAAAACACATGGCACCGACCCGACCCGTCCTTCACCTACCTTCTCTCCTTCTTCATGCTCCTCACCGGCATAGCGTGGGGCATTGCCTACACGTATTCCGTCGGCGCAGCCGTGCGGCTGACGCTCCTCTTCGTCTTCGTACACTTTCTTGCTATATCATTGTTGGTTGCCACGGCAGCGTTCTTCCTGGTGGGGAGGTTGTTGGGACCGGGCATTGCAGGGTTACCTGGGAGGAGGAGGCAGCAGGGGTTGTTTACGCAGGCTGGGGAGGGTGAGCAGTTGGAGTTTGGGTATTGCTTTGATGTGAGTCTGGCCGCTTTGCTGTTTACAATTGAAGGGCAAACTGACATTCGAGGTCTGTCAGGTCGCGATACGAGCTTTCTTCCCGGTGTGGGTGTGGTTGTACGTCATGCAGTTTGTCCTTTGGCCGCTAATAGCTAGAGAGAACCTGTAAGTATTTGCCTACAAGGGTTCACAATGCAAAGCTGACGCAAGACGCTCAGGGTATCGACGTTGTTTGGAAATACATTATATTTGGTAGCTTTAGGCTATTACACCATTATTAGCTTCTTAGGCTACAACGGTAAGTCATCCTTCCTTCACATCACGTCAATATTGAAACGAGACTGATTTGCTGCTCAGCACTACCTTTCCTACACCACACCGAGCTCCTCCTATCTCCGACTCTCGTGTTCGGGATACTCTGGTTCATCAGCCTTTTTGGCTTCAACATACCGAAGCATATCGGGCCTCTACTGGTCATCGGCTCCGGTAGAGGGTAGAATCTGCTGGGCGCCTGTATTTGCACCATAGATGTATCTAGTCTTTAGCGAGGCGTTCTGGGAGACTAAGGCATCATTGTAGCGAAATTGGATCGTTTTAGCCAACCTTTGTGAGTGAGTAGTCATCGTCATGATGACATTGGACAATGTGACACAAGCATGCAGTGTGTCATGCCGATTTCATGGCTTCTTGTCTTCTTTTGGAGGCAACATCAGGACGTATTCCCTTGAACTATCCCCAAAGGTGACCACGTCCCCAGTGACTAACCCCACGTACCTGCTTTGCGGCAGCGTCTCCCCGTTAACTTTGGTTCCGTTCGCACTCTCCAGATCAATGAGATATGGTTTGACCGCGCCCTTCTTTTCTCCCCATTCATTCTTTTTCTCGGTATAACGGAACTGCAATACGGCATGCTGTTTACTACAGCTTGGATGCTCGGTTGGGAAATCTACCACTGCCCTCTCTCGGCCAAACAACCAGCATGAGCGTTCATACAGAGAAAGGGTCTCGAGGAGTTCGGAGCCTTTGAAGACGAAGAGGCGCCATGGGGAGGATGGCGGTGGAAGGCGTGCTTCAGGTGGTTCATTATATTTCAACACTATTGTAGTGTTCTCGACGGTGTTCGTTTCCGCTGCGAGTTTGCCAGTAGGGGCAAAATTAGGCTTCTGCTTCTCCACTTCTGGAGGTGCTTTTATGACAGCATCGGAGCTTGGCTCCTTGCTGTAGGCTTCTTTTTGCGAGGGTAGGGGAGCGGACGAGCGTATAGTTTGAGGCTTAGCTGTTGGCGATGCTGGAGGGGGCTTATGGTGGCCAGAATACCGGTGGCCATCCCTTGATCGAGGCCGTTTCCGCTTTGGTGGTGGAGAGCTTGAAATGCTCCGTTTTCGTCTGTCATGGTCACGGTGGCTTCGAGTTCGAGGGTCAGGGGACTCGCTATCTGAGTATTGTCTGCGTCTCGTCCTGGACCGTACATCTCCTCGGCTACGCGATCGCCGCCTCTTGCGGTACTCCGATCTTGATCTGGAATCATCCCTCAGTCTCTCATCATCCCTAATTGTGGATGGACGATTCTCTGAGCTTCGCTTTCTGGAGTGCCTATGTCTCCTCAGCTCATCCTCGTCGGACCCAGACGAATATCTTCTTCTGCGTTCTCTTCGCCTATCCTGGTCCGACAAATGTTCTGGCATTATCCTTGGTCAGTCTGTTACCCGTTAATTGCAGAAATGCAGCTTGGGAATCGTCCAGGCGCGCTTGTGGCGGTTAGAAGAGTTCACCTATCAGCCGTACAGGCCCCTGGAGATGCCCTAAAGTCGGGTCGTCTAGGCGACAAACTGGCCCCCGGAGCAGGGGACTTTGGGCGCAAAACTTGTTTCCTAAGGAACTGAATTCAAGGGGGCTCCAGCAGCCCTACAGGGCTGCACAATTGATAAGGTAGGTAGGTACCTTAGGTGAATTCTTCTAATTAGATTTGCGTGAAGCTGAGCTCAATATCTATGCAAAATAGTACCTTATATTCGAATATCATTATCCATTTTATCTTCTGAAGCCAGGGGCCACGCAGTGTCCACGGTACTGAAGTTCGACCTGTTTTCAACATCCGGGCCCAGACGTTGTTTAATATTATCACTCTTTTAAATCCCGTTGATCCTTTCTGAACACAACCGCAGAGCATGCAGCCGATGTCTACAATCAGATGATATTTGGCCCCGAGAGAGCACCCAAGCTTGTTCTCGCAATAATGGTGTTGGAAGCGTTATGAGACTTCCCTAGAAGAGCAGCCTCGTCATAGTATGTCTACAGCCCACCTGACATAACGATGCTCGATCAGGGGTTTTGTTCTGCTTACCTGCACTGTTTCTCCGTTCCYCTACCCAGCGGCCTTGAATATAGATCGCTGTGTCATCACTAGAAAATAGACAGATCTACCTTTGAATATTCGCAATCTTACTTGCCCCGAATCAAGTCCCGATAAAAGTGGTTTTTAACTGCTTCGCTTTCTATTTGCCTACCACTTCTTGGGTGCACTGACTACAGAACGAGAGAAGACAGCGCTTGCTTCACCGTCTTTCCTTAATCGTTGTTTGGCATTTATGCCTGTGCGATCCGTGACCGGCACCGCATCAATTATGTTGTCAAAAGCCTCGTTATCAGCAATGTCTGAGCCTGACTCTGAGTCTGAGTCGACCGGAACCGCTCTTTCTACCTTCTCCGGCGGTTTCTTCTCTTCCTTGGTGGGATTCGTGAAAGGCTTCGAAGCTAATACTCGTCGTCTCAGCTCTGCCATTTCTTCTTCATCGTTCTCCTCCTCTGATAAAGCCAGGGGGTCACCAGCGATGTCAACGCCACCTTCATCCTCGTCGCCCTCACTTCTAGAAGCATCAGACGAGTCCTCGTCTTCCTCATCCGAATCTAGAACTGGCCGCCTGTTAGTGTTCCCTCCTTTCCATGCGTCTTCATTCCCTGCGTCATCACCCGCAACTCGACTCTCTGAGTATTCACGTTCGATCTTTGCGAGCCAGCTTTCTTCACATTTCTTGACTTCCTCCTCATTCGAACAGGCAGCGTAGCGTTTCAATAACTGAGAATTGATCTCGAGAAATGGTTCACCATACGAGAAATGTTTTAGTACCTCGTGTGCCCAATCTTCATGTCCACATATAAAGAAGCATGCAGCTAGAGCTTCTGCACAATTGAGTCGCCACGGGCGCCCATAGTTGACAGAATTGGCAGCAACGAGGTAAGGTACTGGCCTAATTAGCMATTGAAAATTCCGTTGAGCTTTATACTAACACAATCTTTCGCATTTACCGCCAATTTTGCCCCATGGGACCTCCTTTATACGAACCCATGAACATTCCACCACAGCTGCGCCATATTGCTCTAAGAGCTCCTTATCAGCTGCAGAGACTACTTTTCTTGCATTCGGTCTACGTTATAATTGTCAATAACACGCCAAGCTAAGGCGTTTCAAAGGCTTACTCACGATATTACCACACCAGAAAACTTTTGCCCTACTGAGAGCTCCCTCATTAATCCGAAATGCATGAGCCGCTTACCAGAGCATCTTTTGGGATCACAATGCTCCAGATCCCAACATGCTGCTTTGAAGGGCGGCTGTCTACTCCGGTCATGGCTGTCTTCATGGTCATGATTAGGAGCGGGGCGGTGGCGGGGTGTATTAGAATGCTTTTTGCCTTTAGCAGCGAAGCCGTCCTTTTTGTGACGCATTTTTCTACTATTAATGTATGTTGAAGACACTTTATGCAAGCTCAGGCAGCTTCTTATAATGCTAATAAGCAATACAATTGAAAATTTCCTTGTTCATATGAGAGTGTAATCGACAAATGACGACCAATTAATGGTACCCTTCTCGGCTAATCTGCGGGTTGCGGGGAACATAGCTGTCCACCGAGACCAGGCAAGATTAAGGTAATTCTTACATTGAGAAAGGCTGCTTTGAAAGCTTTGAACACGGGGGATAAGAAGCTTCATAGAATATAGCTGTGACCGGATAGCCCCGCCTCATACATTGGCCTTACACAACCATGGAGGCTGCGTCAGCGCGGTATGCAGCCAGAGATCGCTTTGGAGCCTTTGGAGAGCCGGCGCAAACCCCATTACAGCGCTACATTCGTGAGAGCATGGGCTATGGTTCTGAAACGTATGCAAGCTGATGGTTTCTCCAGAGAATGCAGTGGACCCGCAGAATTATGAGCCGAACCTTGCCCTTGATTTGGAGATAGCAGACCTCATCAACTCTAAGAAGGGAAATGCGTGAGGATGATTAGTCCCGTTACCTTCACCTACACTTGACTTACTCCATATGTAGACCCAGGGAAGCCGCAGTGGCCATTGTCAATTACATTAATCACCGTAACGCTAACGTCTCATTGCTTGCGCTTGCGGTATGAAGGGAGTGCGAACAGCAAAAAGCAGTCTGGTAGTTAACCTGGTGGCAGCTCCTCGATATCTGCGTCAAGAATTGTGGCTATCCTTTCCATCTCCAAATCAGCACCAAGGAATTTCTCAACGAGCTCGTCCGACGATTTCCAGAACGGCCACCCATAAGGCCCTCTCGAGTCCAATTAAAGATATTAGAGGCTATTGAGGAATGGAGGCAAACGATATGTCAAACCTCGCGCTACAAAGAGGATCTGGGCTTCATACGGGATATGCATCGTCTCTTAAGCTACAAGGGTTATATATTTCCAGAGGTTCGGAGTGAGGATGCTGCTGTTCTCAATCCAAGCGATGTAAGACTTGTGTCCTCGGCGTTCCGACAGATATTAATCGCTTTTAGAACCTTCAGTCAGCGGATGAGATGGAGGAAGAGGAGCGTGCAGCGCAATCTGCGAAATTGCAAGAATTAATCCGTAGGGGTGGACCAGAAGATCTCCAGGAGGCGAACCGATTGATGAAGGTCATGGCGGGTTACGATACGAAACACAAGACTGATTACAGAGCGAAAGCAGCAGAGGAAGTTAGCAAAATTCAGCAGAAGGCCAAGCTATTGGAGGAGAGACTACAGAACTTCAAGGAGGGAGAGAAAGTGGCAGAGGGAGATATCTTTGAGGTTGGGACTTCCGAGGCAGAGACGTCACTACGTGAGGCTAACATAAGCCAGGAGCTTGCAAATGCTCTTCAGAGTGCGCAACCCAAGATCCAAAAGATGTGCGAGGAAGAATCAGATGACTCGGAAGCCGTCGCGAAATTGCTAGAAATCAACGACAGCATACATCGCACCATTGAGAGGTACATGTTAATAAAGAAAGGCGACCTTGAAGCAGCCTCGAAGATACCGAAAGGGACCCTCGGCACCTCAACAGGGGTCGGCAAGACAGCAGACAATGAGCTCTCTCTGATTGACTTCAGTGGGGACCTAGAAAATACACCAGGATCGAGCGCAGATGCTGGGGCTACAAGCCGGCAACCTACAGCATCGGTACAAGATGACCTTTTAGGTTTGTCAATCCAAGATCAAGACTACGGGCAAGGTGGTGGTATTGCTCTTGGCTTCGGTGCGAACACTAGTAAGTCGAGCTTACTATGCTCCCGTCATCAATGTGGCTGACTCCTGGACATTAAGATATGCCAGGACCTTCACTGCTATCATCAACAACAGAACTGAACTCCGCAAAGGCCCCGACCCCAAGCACTACACCTCAGCCGCAACAATACCCTTCACCTCCCAAGCCAAATTACGACCCGTTCTCCACCCTTGCAAGCTCTCATCCATCCTCTAGGTCGACAACCCCTCAGCCAGCATCACTTTTCCAGACCCACCAGATGACTAAATCATCTCAGCCCGTCGTAGATCCTTTCGCCGCATTATCTTCTCCAGCTCTCCCCCAAACTTCAGCGTTTACAAATGCACAACGACCGGAAATGCAAGCTTCAACACCATCTGCCTCTCTCTTTGACTTCGCTACTCCCAAGCCTACCGCACCTCCACCTCCATCATCCTTGAATTCTCACCCAGCCAGCAATGGAACAACAACCGACGATGAGTGGACTTTTGCCTCTGCTCTACCTGACGATGGCTCCTCCCTGCCCCAGTCAAATGATTTAATTGTCTCAAACACTTCTATCAAGATTGTTTTCCAGACTTCAAGACCAGATAATGACGACTCTGTTATTTCGATAAGAGCTTCTTTTTCCAATAATACGCCGAGCCTTGTGACGGAGTATACCTTCCAAGTGGCAGTCACAAAGGTACATGATCATAAGGGGTGTAATAGGAGTATTACTAACACCGTCTTATAGGGTTTCACTTTCAAATTGACACCACAATCTGGACGAACACTCCAGCCGAATCAGTCCGACGCAATCATCCAAATGATCACTGTCAATGGTGTCTCCAAGGGACAGGCAAATGCAGTGAAGATGCGATGGAAAGCGTCTTATAAATTAGCTGGTATTTTACGGCATGAGCAGGGAGAAGTCCCATCTTTCGGTATAGCGTAAATGATCAAAGATTCCATGTATATAGAATTGAGCTTAAGGTGTCTGAAGATGACCTGCCATATTCATAATGTCAGAGGGTTTTCGGGACGTAGGAGTAACCGGCCCTTATTCATATCATATTCTTGACATGGTCCTATTCCCGCTCCTTATGGAGCAAAACATAGTAGGCGACGACTCTTTGCCCAATACATAAGGACCCAAATAAATGTTTGGTTCACGATCTACACCTGTATAGTATGCTAAGGGGCTGGCGGTGTTGGATCTTGGCGTTTCCTGATGCGGTTAGTCCGCCGTCGCTGAGAGTTTTACTTTGGAGGTACCTTTGATTTACCTTACTATCCTCCACTATACTGGTAGCTAACAGTAACGCGTCAAGGACTATGAATGCCGCGAAGTTCTCGCAATGCCTGGATATTGAGGACCATATGCGATTTATCCAATACCTCTATAAAATACAACGGCTCGAGGCGAGTCCAGCACGTTAGTCAAGCCGTCGTCAGCTCGCGGATCATATTAATGTATCCAGGGTGTGCTACTATGGGCTCAGAGGCCGGGACATATTCAGAATACCAGGCGAACTATATTTGAGCTCCACGCTGGCCGTGAAGATGCTCAACTCCCTCCCGATCTCGCTTTGGATGAGGTGAGCCGAGCCACGGGTAACGATGGACAATTTCCCACATCAGAGCGCCTCATTGAGGCGCTGGGGCCTATCGGCAAGGAATATGCAAGAGCGAAAGAAGCAGCGAATAAAATCGATTATACATTTGTAGATCCAATGGCTGTGGCTTTGGATCCCACCAGGGGCTTCGAGAAAGCCGAGAAGACCAAGGAGAGGTTGGAACTTGCCATCACGGAAGGAAAATTCAAGTATTCCACGAAGGAGCTTCTTGTTCAATATCTACACCAGGTGGATCCTTTATTGGAATACCAGACCCGCACGCAAAATCCCATGAATAATCCGCAACTAGATGCTGCTCTGCTTCGGATTTTTGATGAGTACGCAGTAACGAAGCTTGAAAGATCCGGTTATGACATTACAGATTTTATGGAATGGGCTTGGATTTTGAAAGCTGAGACTGTTGAAAAGGCAGCCAAAAKATTGACAGTCTTGACTCACACAGGAGTTCAGAAACAAGGCTTTTTCAGAAGCGTTCCCCACTTCATTATCCTCTTTCTACTTCGACGCCAAAACACCAACGCCCGCGCCGTAAGGTTGTTATTGGTCTACGTGTGGAAATGGATGGAGCAACCTGGGAAAACCGTCAATGCCATGGCATTGCCGAACCCAAGGGCAAAAGAGATGGCTAACGATGTCATTCCAGTACGATTCGTCGTTGATGATCCGTTTCTCATGAGGGAAGACATGTTCATGGTTATGGTGATCCGACTGCTTCGTCTAGCCAGACAGGTGTGGCCTGCAGCCTGCGAGAGCATTGTAGCCTTGCTGTGTCGCTATCTGGATGGTATTAATTTTCACCGGGACGCTTCGTCGTCAGCATATCAGGCTTCGGATGATGAGGCTCGACTGACGTTCATGTACAACACCATTCTAAGGCTGCTCTCACTGCCTTCATCCTTGCACCCATTCCAATCAGCCCTGTTTCAGCAACGTGCGCAGTTCAGCCTCTTGAGGAGAATGAACCAATTCGATCCACCATTACTAGTCGACAGAAAAGGGTATCGAGCGGTAGTCAGCATGCAGCTCATGCACAAGAAGACCCTGCGGGAGCGGGAATGGGCACGCATGAAGGCYAGATCATGGCCGCCTTGGAAAGAGGATAAACTCGGCATCGATGCTAGCATTGGTGTGGAGCATGGTATCAGTCGCGCTAGGGAAGCACTACGTCGAGCGCGCGAGGCGGGGTACGCCGCTGATGATTGGGATGCCACAGCAGGCATCCTCTCGGGATGGGACACTGATGGTAGTCCGACTATACAGACCCGCGCAGTCCCTGTAACGCCCCAAAGTCGCCCACTTGAAATTTCCCTGAAGAGAAAAGATGACAATCAGTCTGCGCCATTGTGGGCAGCAAGGATTCGTGCTACGCGGACGCTTGACGAGGCGTGGTCCTGTTTTCTATCATACAAAGACCAAGCCAGTGTACTAAGGCCATCTGTCTACTATGCCCTTTTTGATAAAATTGTGCATGACGAAAAGAGGAAGTCTTCTGGATCTATCAGTCACCCACCGAATGAGCAGACTTTACCAGGGGACGGGAAAGAAGTACTTCCGGCTCCTGAGTCTCCCAAAGAAGCAACCTATGTCCGCGTACCACCACCCACTTTGGATGAGTTTCTTCAAATGATGGCCAGCGATGGAATCAAGCTTTCAGGTCGATTCTTGGTTAGCCTACTGGCCAATGCGCACTCATTTCACGCAGGAGTTAGGTACCTTGTAGCCAGCGATCTAGCTCCTGAAACCGTGTCTGCTCTTCTGAACGGGGACGTTACGAGAAACGTAGAAGCTCTAACCAAGGTCAATTCTATCCCGCAAAGCCTTTTGGCCGCGTTCATCCGATTTCTAAGCCGATTTGCACCAACCTTATCCAATAAACATAGCTACGATCGGTTCGCTCTGATCGATACTGGTCTCTATTTATCTCTAGACGAGGATAAGACACATCCATCGGACCTCATCTCCCACAACAATGGCTCGCAATTCCAAAGCCAGTCAGAGAAAATGTCTCCACAGTCACGTCTCTTCAATCCACTTTCGAGGGCCTTTCAACTTCTGCTTGCAACAAAGCCAAAGTATCGACCAGCCTGGTATCATCTATTACGGGCCTTAGCAAGTTCAGGAACCACAACAGAGGTGGTCTCACGATTTGCAGACCAAGACTACCAAGATATCAAGACGTGGAGACTTATATGTCGTCTACTAGACGAGATGAAGGATTTAGACCTGCCTTTTGACCTGGAAGGTTTCTTGATCTTATGCATTGCTTTAGAAAAGTCAATCTTTGCAGCTGAAAAGTTGTCTAGGACTGAGTCATACCGCCAGGACATGCGGCATGGCAAGGTTGACGACGATACCAGAAAATCTTTAGATCTTGTGTTGTCTTCAGCTCTGTCACTCATTAAAGCGATCTTCAAGGATACAGTTGTTGCAGACGAGAGGCAACAGAATATTCCTCGGTCCCTTATGAATGAGAAGKCCGAAATCGATAACGAGATCGAAAGGGCCGATGCTGCCATAGAAAGGCTTGATGAGGGTACGGAACATGATGGGTCCATAGAGTCCAAGGCGTTTCTACCTCCAGCCTGTTTACTTCCAAAGCTCTTACAGGTACCGGGTCCAGCAGAGCTTCACGTCTTCATTCGAGTCCTCGGGCTCCGCCGAGACTATAACGGTATCCTGGACTTGATAGAGTGGATGTCGCTTTTTGCAGATGACATTGACGCACTCGCTGATGAGCAAAGGAACGGGAGAACGATGATGAGACGCTGTCTGACAGCGGCTCGCGTCTTTCTAGAACGCAGCTGGATGCAGATGTGTGACTCGGGCTCTGAACCTTGGATTGCTGAGTATAGTGGCACTGTGGTTGAAGCAGCCCCTGCTTCTGTGGAAGTGATCAGTGCTGTACATGAAATCATACTAGAAAATAAGTATTGGGGTGGATGGCCTTCAGACGAAGAAGTGGAGGAATATTGCTTTAAGGGTAAATTCTTGTAGGGCCATAACAATCGAATGCTACAGAACTTCGTGTACATAGGAAACATGGCCTAGTGAAGTACATATCGCAATGATGAATACAAGAACGTGATTATCAYGGTAGACCATGCTCCTCCCTGAGTCCGAGGTAAATCAAACATCGCCTGCAACGCTTCTGGGCTACCAACCATGCGTGCCCCACTACTCCGCAACCTTCAGCATCACAATTCCTTTCTCATCAACTCACGCCATTGCCATGCACACCCAGCATATCACTGCTACCGCTTCCTCTCCACTGGCCGCAGTCCACCTTTGATAACAGTCCGCGACATCCCCGCCCCCCACACCGGCCACATCCGCATCCTCTCCCTCAACAGTCCCCACAATCGCAATGCCATATCCCGCCAGCTCCTCTCCGAGCTCTCCTCAGAAATCACTGCCGTGAAGGAACAAGTCGAAGATGAAGCGATCAAAGGCGAAGTCGTCGGTCATGGGACAAGAGTCCTTACGCTAGCGAGTGAAGTTGATGAATGTTTCTGCGCTGGAGCCGACTTGAAGGAACGGAAGAGAATGAGTAGGGAAGAGTAAGTGAATCCTCCTTGCGTTATACTTATCTTCATATTCCCCTCCGTTAACGTAGCTAACATTTATTTCTCTTACATAGAACAAACGCCTTCCTCTCCTGCCTCCGCCAAACCCTCACAACCCTCTCCTCCCTCCCCATCCCCACCATTTCCGCCGTCTCCTCCATCGCCCTAGGCGGCGGTCTCGAACTCGCCCTCGCAACCACCCTCCGCGTCTTCGCCTCCCGCGCCGTCGTCGGCTTGCCAGAATCACGCCTGGGAATCATACCCGGTGCTGGGGGAACGTATCGTCTACGGAATCTGGTGGGGGAGGCAAAAGCTTTGCAGTTAATACTTACGGGGCGCCGGGTTAGTGGAGAAGAAGCGCTGGGGATGGGGATTTGTGAGCGGGTGGTTGAGACGGGTGGGGGTGGGGATGAGGAAAAGAGGGTTGCGAGGGAGAAGGTGCTGGATGGGGCCATTGAGATGGCGAAGGAGATTTGTGAGGGGGGACCAGGGGCGGTGGGAGCGGTGTTGAGAGCTGTGAGGGAGGGGAGTGCGGAGGCGGAGGGGAGAGAGTATGAGGGTGTTCTTTGGTTTGAGGATCGGGATGAGGCGTTGAAGGCTTTTGGGGAGAAGAGGAAGCCGATGTTTACAGGGAGGAGAAAAGGGATTGGGCAAGGGAAGGGGATGTAGGAAGATCACTACAGCAAGGACGCTTTGGAAAAAGTGATCATTTCATTATTAATGGTGCTARGCATCTGTGCGGGCATTAGGGGTATCTGTCTACTCGCTCGTTCGCTGTACATATGGAAGTCGTGTCTTCAAACCCCAAAGTGAACTCCAGAAAGCCTGCCCAATGGTTCACCAACATCAGCGCATAGCAGGTCAATTTACTCGGTACCAAGCGCTATCCCATTCTACACGCCTTGTCACATATCCTTCAGTTGCGCCACAGCTGCGTACAGCTCCTTCGGATCTTCGAAGATCCTCCAGATATCCTTTGGCACGTCCTTGAACGCCTTCTCAAATCTCTCGGAATTATTCTTGGTCGTATTCTTCATCTCTGCCACATCTGTCACTTTCCTGATGAAGACGGCTTTAACCCAACCGGGCCAAAGCCGACATATGTCACCGTATGCTTCTGGGTCACTTTGAGTGCTGTCTCCCAAGCAAATCACTTTCCGCTTTGGCAACCAGGTGTGAATCTTTTCCATGCGACTTCTTTTATATGCTTCCGTGCCTTGAGTCAGAGAAGCGAGAAAGCCACCCAAGTCCATCCATGAGGCATCACGAAGTATGATGGTGCCGGGGGTATAGTATTTATGGAGGAATTCGCGGAGGAAAGGGTAGAGATTATATGGAGAGGCTGAGAGGTAGAACCAGGCCGGGTGGAGGGACTTAGTAATTTCGGCATAGAGCTCAGGCATTCCAGCGATAGGTGTAGGTTCAGAAACGAATGTACTTTGGAGGATGCCGATTGGGTCGGGTGTCATTGTGATTTTGATGGAGTCATCAATATCTGCAAGGTTTAAGCATAAGGACACTGTTGATTGGATATTTTAGTCCCCGTACCTGATACGAACAGCCATCCTTCCGGCGCGGCAAAGTGGGTAAGCATTGGCCCATGCTGAGTAACCTCAGCAGGGACCGCAGGTATAGAAACGCTTTCCCCATCCTTATGTTCTGCACTGAAGACCACAGTCTGTTCACTGACGGCGCTTCGTCCACCAGGACCCAATTTGTGGATGCTCCCATCTGGAAATTCGACGTCTACTGAGCGCGCAGGGGCTATTGTCTGGACAAACGGTTGTAATCTGTGTGCAATAGTCTTTTCTGTTTCTGCCCTGTCCTTGCCTTGCTGTTTGAGGCCGATTACATCTGCAATGTTCGCTACGGCCTTGCTCCAATCTTTGCCAGTATCCTTCTTGAAGTAGGCAGCTACGAAATCCGCCTGATACGGTTGAGGCCTGTGAGGGTAGATATGGACAGGGCGGTAGGCCGTATTATCAAGGAGCCAGACCTCCTCGGTCTTTGGATCCACCTTTTTCGCTAGTGGATTGCTTGCTCCTAGGTAGGACGAGATGTTGTCCATCAAAGGAATGTTGGAGCGAGACCCTATTTCCTTGGGGAGGGCATTCTCGGCCTTTTCAAAGTCCCCTGCAGTGCGGGTCTCGCGATCAAGCGCTGTCTCCTCCATCACCTGACGGGCTTTATCAAAGTCTGTCTCCATTGTCCCTGTTCGCGGGGCACCTGAGTGCTGGGGGGTGTGATCTGAAGGCTGCCTGGGAAGGCCTTTTGACTTTGTCACGCGTAGGAGGGTACTTCTAGGGGTGGTAAAGAGTAGTTGGTAACAATAGATTCAGCCATTAGGTGACATGTCAGTGCTATCAGCTGGAGGCATGGCCAGCAAGCCTGGAGTTAGCAGTAGGAGGCCTAAGGTAGGCGCCAAGAGCGACCCAATAGACCCAAGAGCGGAAGCCACGTGTTGTGGGGCATTTTGTATTGTTTTGTATTGCATCATACCGTTTTCCTGAAATGCGCAATCCTCTAATTCAATGCAAAGAGTTGTTTTCGTTCGCAGACGAGTTTTGTGTCAGAGACGGAGTGTGGTCTTGGGGACATTTGAGAAGCGGGAGACGCCAGGCAACTTCCCCACTAGTGGTGGCATGTGGAGAGCTGTCATAAGCCATGTAGACCTATCCTTCAAGTATTAACACTCCCCACTTCTCACTTCTCTTCRACTTGTTGGCTTGCGTTGTTTTCCTTTCTCTCTGTTTTAGACTGGATGATATCACTCGCTCCATTTCGATGATGGATCAAGCACGCGTTACGTTACCGGGCTTGGCCTCCCCCTGAAATACAAAAAGCCGTACATGATGTTTCTCTTCCACAGGCTGTTGAGGACTGGAAGAGTGGTCTCACAGTGGGGGAATTTAACATGATCAGGATGATGGACCAGATGATGCGCAAGCCGAATTGGGAGCAGAAAGCTTTTGATGGCTTTACCACTCATGAACGGATGCAAGTCTTCTACTTTCTACCATATACAGAAAAATAATAGCCAGGGTATTGGAGGTGCTTGGGAATTTTCATCGTTTGCTCTACACAAGCATCATCCCGGCAATTGCTGTGAAGAGGTGCAAAGGATCGTTTTTGCTTGACTCGTTGCAGGATACTTTGTCTTCAATCTCTCGCGTACTGCGACATTACCTTGCTTTAATTCCTTATGTCAAAGCCCATATTTCTTTCGACCCGTCCTTGTCGAATCAATTTACCAAGCTTCCGTTTGAACGAAAGCATTCTACCTGACTGGTCATATTGGAGCAATACTCTCAAGCCAGACTAGCTCCTCACTCGTTTTTTCTTCACGCCTGCGTCTTCTCCAAATGAGCCAGAGGTACATTCCGGATGATTGCAGACGCCAAACTGCTGGCCTAAGACTCATCCAGCTTTCGGCTCAATTCGTACCAAATATCTTATCGTCCTCACGTGTAGAGTCATCAGCATCGTCGTCAGCTTTGTCGTCGTCTTTCCTTAAAAGACTTATGACTTGCTGGGCAAGCTCTTGGGCAGTAGGTTCCTTGTGAGGAATGGGCTCCAAAACTTGCCCATCGTTGTCAAAGATCTTAGCTTCGCCTGCATGAGAATTTGACCGACTCCTTTGATTTTCACGAATTTTGTCCCAAGCCGCAGATCCAAGAAAGGTCAGTGCTGTTGAGGCTATGGCGGCCACGACGAAGATCCAGATTTTGCCCAGGTTGCTGAATTGCTGGCTATCACCGAGACTCAGGAACGGCATACTAAAGCAGGTCTACTAACTATAAGTCTTATATTGCTACTAGATTCGCGTTCTATGCAGCCCTTCGCGATGAAATACTTACTGCGCAGAAAGTTGCCGGTAGATAAAGCATGGTCATGTAGGCGATCTTTGTCATGCTTTGGGAGTTCTTTTGCGATATCTCCCCCTGCTCCTTCGCTTGCCGGATATCGCTCTGATTTTGCTCCGCTATTCTGCGTAGAGCAATTGTATTCGCCCGCATGTACGAAGCATTATTGATTTTGATTGAGGTGGTGAACTATGTGTATCTTAGCTCGCACTGTTTCTGACCAGTACCCCACTCACCGTGCGACGGCTTAAAAGTAGTTGATTTCTGAGGAACTCATAAGAATCCGTCAAAGAATCGATATCATTCTGAAAATTCTGCATGAATCTCCTTGCTGTATGATCTACGTTTATACCAAGATCTGGCAATTCTCTTTCGAAGTACTGGCATATGGCTTCCGTTACCGTTTTTAGTTGTAGTAAGTGACTGATGGAGAGATTAAGACCCGCTAGTGACTCGTCACAGCGAGTAATGGGTCCGGCATCAAGAGCCTTGCCAGTAGCAACGACCAATCCTCGGAACTGGAAGCATCAAAATCAGATGTCCTGGCAGGACTGCTTTGAGTGGACTTACCGTCATTGATCCGATTGACATTGTAAGCCACCGCGTCCTCTGCCAGGTTGATAGTGCGGTTCGTATCAAGAYCAAATGGATCTGGGACCATTGAAGATTATCCTGACCCAAGACACYGGTGAAAAGTGATGGAAGTACTGCTATGAAATCCGCCTTCATGAAAGGGGGGTATAATACCAATACACGCACACGAGAATTGTGATCTTCCAGTACCTGCCAAATGTAGAGTGTGCCATGTTTCACTCCACCAGTTGCGTTACTGATCCCCTCGACAGGAACATGATACCAGCAGCAACGAATGGATCGTGCAGAGACGACGAAGAAACCTTGTCGTGGCTGTGGATCGAATAGATGGTCGATTGCGACCTTGGGCACATTCCAATTCTGAAAGAGGGCAGCTAGAGAAGCTTTCTCTGCACCTAAGATACGCTTATCTTTGTCGAACGATACAAAGACAACATGATTTGCTTTAGGATCTTGATCATTGGATAAGCCTTTTGTGACGGGTGAGTTGGCAAAGCGAGTAAACGCTCCACATTTGCTCAAGTACACGAGCTTATTATCAACATCAAACTCATCCGCAACAGCACTATCGATTGAGTGATCATCCATTCTGATCCTGTGGCATAATGTTTCGAGAAGGCTGAGAAAGAAGAAGTGAGTTTGGGAGGAGGAGCAGATATGAGGCAAAGAGAAGGTACCGAGAAAGCAGCGAGGGGCGGTGCGCGCCACGCCTCAGCCATTTGGTGGGGCCCAAGCCGAACCGGGCCAGGCAACCACCGGTGGTGTGGGGGATATTTTTGACGCCGATTTCATGGAGCGGTACCTGAGGGGTTCCAAGCGTAGAATGGTGTTGTCGCCAGTTGTTTCGAAATAACTTCTTTGAACGTTGTATCATATGCTTTGAAGTCAGCCTCAGAGTATTGTAGACAATTATCGCCCAGCCTGGCAGTGAGGTCCACAAGGGGTATATAAGTGTTTTTATGAACACTGCGAACATAGGGTGATTTGCCGATATAGACGTAATATTCTGTACACTTGAAGTTGTCATCTCCAGACAAGCCTCGATACGTGATGACCCTGAAGCTTAGGGTCTATTAGGATTTTGGGCTTCGGGGAAGCCTGGTCTGATCGTCAACGTATGGTCGGCGATAACTCATCGTCAGGCAGAGAGAGTCTTTGAAAGGGCGTCCAACCGGAGCGAACCGTGCCTGAGATGTCAACTTGTCAGATTGCACTCGTAGGTGCATGACTCCTACCAGTGTAGACAGGATCTTTGTGGTTAACAGGCGAAATTTGGAGCTTGGGTTGCTCATTTTCCGATTTATTCAAAGCATATGTCGGAACCTTCGTGCAAGGTACGCATTGACCTTGTAGACTGGTTCGAGAAGTAAACAACCTACCGATCGCGCAGAGATAAGGTACATTACGAAGAGAACCCTTTCAGGTATCCATTAGTAACATATACTCAGTCGGTGGGTAGCGTTCGCTGGCATGGGTCGATCTTGGATTTGAAAATAGTTGTCCGCTTTTCAATACAACATTTCTGAAAGTCTCTGGGTTTCGGAGAGGATGGCCGAAATGCAAGGAAATCACTATGACCCACTGGCAAAGCTCTTAGGCAACGGAAAGATGCACTGCTCCCAAGGGAAAAGTGTCGAGATTAACATCGAAGCCATTGCTTATCAATCACCCTGGACGTTTCATTCGATATGATGGATCGAGTGAGTATTGTATGACTTCCAGGTGCAACTTATGTACATCTCTTACATATTTTCGGGAGAATACCCAAACGCCCATACTCGATACAGTGATTCAAATAATGAAAAGAAACGCGCAGCCTTGTTAATTCATGTTTCTGCAAAACTGGTTTTATTTCCCGACTCCCAGGTTTCTCTGTATCCTCACACTGCATCCTCACAGTTGACAGTTCGCATCAGTCGCTGGCGCAGGACATACTCCAGCAGGAGCATAACTATTATCCGTAGGAGGACCAAAGTTCCTTCTACACGTGATTGTCCAGTAGACCTCCTGGTCAAGAAGCGGGCGTTAGAAACATTTCAACTTTGGGGGAGAGCGGGTATGCTAAGAAGAATAGTTGAAAGTGGGGGGCGGAGTGCAAGGTAGACTCACGTTGACAAACCATGCATAAGAATCTGCATTGGTAATACAATACTTCGCAGGGAGAGGGTGGCCCTGACTGTCTGTGCCTTTACCCTGTAATAGCTGCAGAACTTTTTGAGGGCCGTATGCGACGTCGCCGGTTTCGGGGAGATCGGTGTAGACTTTGGTCGCGGCTGACTGGAAGACTGGGCCCGCATGTCTGGTGAGAGATAGCGTATCAGCGAAAGAAAAACTTTGAAACTTGAGGTATAAGGTGAAAGAGGACTAGATCCGTGATCGTTGGTCGGATGGTAGAGATAGAAAATGACTCACGTCAACTCATGCACCAGTGCATAGCCCCCAAGACTCAACATCTTATCCGACACAGTAGTACCGATAGTCCCTGTGTCGGTACCACCCGCTCCGCAAGTAATTGCACTCAGGGCTGGATATTTATAGGCGTTGTGTGTGGCCGATTGTGTGAAGTGTATTGAGTAAGGATCTGAGGCTGTTTCTCCAGCGCTGGTGTAGCAGGCCAAGAATGCACCCGCATTGGCGTAATCATTACTATCAACTACAATAGTTGATAAGATGTCGGCGCCGGTGCTAGGATCTTTTGTTGCTGGAGTTACCCTATTTTGGGGGAAAGAGATACCGTCAGCGGACGAACGTTCAATTTAAAGATGCGCTTTGACCAGAGTATTGTTGTTGGGACCAAGAGGAGAGACCGGAGGGAAAAGTGTCGATTTGGATGATCACAGGGAGAACGAAGGGAAACGATGAAGCGTAGCCTAGCCTTACATGTTTGATAGTACTTGTTTGACTGCGGCCTGCATCCCGTCCTTGAAATATTTCAGAAAGATCGTATTATACGTGGTTGGATCAGCAGCAAGCACGGCGTTGACCACCGTCGCCATGTCCTTGAATGCCTGCGTAAGCTGAACAATTTGGGGATTGGTGGCATCGTTTGGCGTGAAATTCTTCCATGTTGGTAGCGCACGTTTGAATAGATGACTCGGATTGGGGCTCTGTGCAACGCTAATGATTATCAGCTACGAACAGATTGAAGAAAATACTCCACCATAGTGAGAAGGAGGGWGACCAACCTTCCGTGTGCTGGATGTGCCTGTGTGCATGAAAATGTCAAGCTTAAGAAAAGGGCGAATTTGGTGAGGGCAACCATGGTGTCGGCTGATATACAGGAGTATCGATGTTACCAAAACTCTTCGAGACTAGAACTGTATTGAGTAGTACTATGCAAACGATGGAAGAAAGCTGGATGCACAGAGGAGACACTCAGAGAAAGGTCAATGGCTTGGATAAGAAGACTTTTCCACGGATAGAGAATTATATATGGAAGCTGTAGGCAACGGAAGCTGATAAGTCCTTACAACCAACGAGATCATAAAATTTTAAGGGCTCTGAGTACAATGATCGATCTCCAAGGACTGCGGTATTGTCCTCCTCCCATTTCATCATTCCAACACCAGAGCATAATTGCTTCGCCATTGTTGTTTGATCCTGAGCGTATGACTATCTTACTCTGAGGCTTTGCAACATGTTGTTACTGCAATTTCGGACCAATCTTACGTTGTGCTCGTCCGCAATAGGGGCCAAAACTCAGTCTGAGCGGATGCCGGAATGTAAAGCGTGTCGTACGGTACATGGTGTAGGTAGCTCACTCTTGTTGCTGACTATTCCCCTTACGGCGAACCCTGCGGCGAGACAGATGCTATCCAAAAGGACTCCAACGTTTCAATGGCAGCTCAGCTGGGGGCAAAGAATGATTTAATGGGCTGATCGTACAGCTTTGTAGCAGACCAAAATCTCACCATTTTGGCGGTCCAATGAAAGCTCGGCAGATGATGATGGGCGGCAATGCACTTTCCAATCAACGAAACGATTGGCCACTTCGTACCACACATACAATGATATCATCTCATCGTCCACAGAGATCTAGATTAGCTATATCCAAGCATTAGCGGATGAGCCTCCGAATAATTACAGGGTTGCATCTTGTAAAGTGGAACTTCGTGTTTCATAACTCGGACTCTGCACAGCCAGGGAGACCCACCCTTGATAGAAAACTCCAGCGGGCTTCAGATAAGGTAGAGAAGGCTCATTTGCTGACCGTCACTCCTTACTTAAGCGCCGAAATCTAGCTTGATCTTGTACCAAAGTGTGCTTATTTCTAGATACATGCACCTCGAAGATACAAGAAAATTGCACGCTTTTACCATTGAGGATCGATGCCAAGGCTTGACTGCATCATAAACGAAACATACAGTAGGAAAGAAGGTTGAATTCCGTAGTAGCAGATTCTACAGATTGGGGATCTGGTTTATTGTCGAAGTGAACTGCCGGCGGGATGTTGTTCCGGTAACGCTCGCGAAAGATGCCGCTTTTGGCCGTTTTGCCGGGAATGGGGGCGGCCCGGGGGGGCCTGAAGTTTTGGGGGCGTTGGCCCCTAATCGCTCTGTGGCTAGCGGCTGAGAATCGGCTTCATCTTAGGCATCATTTTAGGCCACCCATTTCCCTTCTCACCCTCGCGCTTATCCTCAGCCTCATCCTTCAAGTCAGAATTGGAACACACTAGTCCTTTCCTATTCAACAACTTTTCTTGATACGACAAGATACAATAGACCCAAATAGTCAACGCCTGCTGCTAAGACCAACCCCGAGAATGTCGGCCCAATCCAGCAAGACCTCACTTGCACTTTTACATATTGCCCCGTCGTCAAGCACAGCCGTAGATCTCGCCACCAATCTTCTCGCTTACTGATGATCCATCGTGAAACGGAGATTAAGAAGGATCCTGAAGGGGTCTTGAGTTTGCCGTTATTGACACTGCATAGATCGAAGTCAGCCTACCCCGTCGTCGTCATTGGACATACCCCTAAGTTAGTGTCCATAAGCATGCCCATCGTGCCTACGCCTCACATTGCCACGAGATTCCCTTCTCTAAGCCACTGTCCATGATCATGGCCACTGTGCTTACAACCAACATTAACATGACGTTCCTCACCTCTCCATGGCGAGCTGGTCCACGCTTAACGGCTGCTTTAGTTGTGTTTCAAAGATCTCGCATGCTCGATGGACATCACAATCATGTTGTGTTGCAAATCAGCTGGCTATGTATTAAATTGCTTGTGGAAATCAGGACCATCATACCTCATGCATGAGCCTCCATGAGGTTGGCCAACGATCAGTTGGGTTTCAAAGAGGGCTGTGTCCAATTCATCCGTCAGCATGCTTGATGTAATTCTTCACTACGAGCACATATGTACAGAACATAAAAAGCTGGAGGCGGATTTCCCTCTGTTCCATTCATTACTTTCAAATATATATCAGCTCTCCCTTCATTCCTCAGGGAACAATTTCTCCTATAGCAGACAGCGACTCCAGTCTATATCCTTCTTTGCTTCACGAAAGCCGCCAGCCATGTTTTCATCATATCTATTCCCAGCTCTTCTCTTCGGTGTCCTTGTATCGGGTCAAATACTACCGGCACGCAATTTTGCAACCGTTACAAGAGCGGCCATGCTTTACCCTCGACAAGATGATGGGATCATCACCACCCTTGGTTGCGCTGCAACTAGTGGACTGCCTGAGATGTGTCCAGGGACTTTCCCAGCATTTACACCCTTACCCGCATCAGGTAGTCCAACTGCTTCCCCAAGTAAACCATCACAGCCCCCCGCAGCCAGTGTCACATGCGTCCAGCAAAATGAGGATCCAGATCAAGGAATCGATCAGCAGGGATGCATTTGCACCTCGGGTACGGTCACTAAAACGCTACCCCTCCTCGCAACAGGTGTTCTTCCCGACTCGAGCTGTGCGTACACCAATCTTGCCACGAGCACTATCGCTATTACCCAAAATTGGGGCCCTCCTATGACGAATACTATGATTTGCCAAGCCTGCACTCCAACAACAGAGTTCGGTGTGGGGACTTGCACCTCGTTACCCAACTGCCTTCCCCAAACGCCGAGCGCAACGATCCAGATCGGCTCTTCTCCTGTGCAAGTGGGCACTTTAACCTCCGCCGCCCTCTTCACTTCCATCTCTTCCGCAGTCGCCTCACTTTGCCCTACAACCGCAACGGCATGCGATCAAGACTCGAAGGTAACAATTGGTGGCATCGTTTATGTGGAAGACGACTCCCTCGCGACAGACGGGGAGCTTATCGTCCAGATTGATAGCTCGGGTTACAATGACAGCTCGATCCTGCATACCCTTATAGGCATGGCAGCTCAGAGTTTCGCCTCATCTGCAACAGGAGGTAACTGCGCAGATGTCTCATACACTGTCGAAGAATTGCGAAAGCGCGATCACCCGTATCCTGTTGAGGAGAAAATGAACATGTGTACCGCGGGACACTTTGCTAGTCCACAATATTACTCGCAATACTGGCGAGACGCGGCGAAGCCGGGACCGCAAGACTGGCTGGATGTGGAAATTACATTTGGGCCAGGGCCAGGAGGCGAGCTTTTATGCGCATTCATTGAAGGTCTGCTAGAGCTTGCAGAAACGACTTTCACACCAGAGTTGTTGGGACCGGAGCAGGAACTTGATGAGGATTTTGGTAAGTCCTGTATCCCTTGCTYCACTTTTTTATTCAAATATCTCGAACMTTTTATTATAAATGCTAATACCAATATTCATAGCTATCGGTTGTGAAGAAGCCGTGTCGTATCTTGGAGGGTAGGATAAAAGTACCATGTGCGAGCATTACAATTTACAGACGCCATATACATTGCTACTCTCTATTGCTTATCGTGCTGTACGGCGAGGCATGATAGAAGATAACCAGCATTCAGCGGCTTTAGGGGTTGACCAAGAGTACCATTGGTCGAGCAGGATTTTCAGGAGGCGTGAGAGCATTAACACGGGAGAAAATAGGAATAAGAGTAACCATCATTTAGATGTATTCTAGTAAATACGATGCGCAATATTCGTTGTTTGACCTCGTTTCTGCATTGAGCGTGATAGTGGACGGAACAAGGCCTGAAGAGGTCTGCTCCGATCGGATAGCAATGTAATTATTGTAAGGTGTAAGATATAAAAAGAAGAGTCTACCTACCGCTAAGGTAGTTGGTCAGCGCGTAGGGCTGAAGCCTAGCTTTCACCGGCAGACGAGATAAGGTACCTTAGCAGATGCCCGAAGATTGGCAAGATTCGCTTATTACAGTAGGCTCCGGGTGATCGCTCTGCCGTCTAGGGGTTGGTTCTAAGGCGCCTTTAGGGTGTTTTAGATTGCATCTAGGCACCCGCCGTAGGGGCTGTCCAACCTGTCCAACTGTCTTACCTTGCCTAAGGGGTTGAATACTTCTAGCGCTGTCAGACTGCCTGTTGGTTTCTTGTGTTTAGTGTTGCAGATTGCACTACCATCACTATCATCGTCATCTAGGATCGAACGCAGATGGCAGTGCAAATGCTTATCCATCCGAACGCATCACTTCCATTGCAGCCTTAAAATGACACGAGAACCAACGACTTTTATTTGTCAGGCCAACTCTCGTCCTGTCCTTCCTTTTTGAATCGAACCAGATTTGAAGACTGATACCAGGAACCCTCTACAACCACGCCCACTGAGAGAAAATGTCTACAACCCCACCCCCAACCCCCAATCCAACCATAGACCTGACCGCTACCCTCACCACCACCACCATCTCCCTCTCACGCGCGTCTCCCGACGCCCCACCCATCTCCCTGAACCTCCTTCTCCGCCTCCAGAATTCCTCAAAACCAATAACCATCGCCCTCGACCCCTCCGCCTTCAGTCCCAAACCCGCCAACTTCTACAGCAGCTACTATCACCTCACCTCTCTCAGCACCAGGCTCCACCCCCGCCAAATGAGAGTCCACGGTCTGATCGGCGGACATCAAACCATCCAAGATCCTGAAACGGAGCTCTTGACACTCTATCCCAACTCGCCACCTATCGAGCTGAGTATTCCACTTGGCATCTCTGCGTCAGCTAGCTACACGGAGAAAAAGGACCAGGGAGCCGGCACTCTGCCCTATCTTGCGATCGCCGCGACGCCGTTGGCTGGATTGAAAGTGGGGGAGAGGTATAAGGTTGAGTTGAAGGATTGGCTAGGGGAATTCCCGGGTTATACTTGGTGGTGGGATTGGGGGGAGAAGAAGGAGATTTTGGAGGCAAGGGGGGTGGGGGAGGGGCCGATGACGGTGAAGGTTATACAGGCTGCGTTTAGCGAAAGCCAGCTCCGTGTGAGGATGGCGGAGGGACCCATTTTAGAGGTTGTGGAGTAGCCTGGGTTGGAGGAGGGGTCATGCTATTTGGGATACTTGTGTAAGTGGAGCAGCTGTAAGGAATATTAAAGGTCCTTCTTGCACTTGCCAAAACTAAAGGCTGGGATGACAGTCATGGTTCCACACTGCAGGGATCTGTTCGTAAACGATGCCAGCAAATGCTAGAAGATCCATCTCTGAACTTCAGATGGCCTCTCAGCAAGTACCCCGGCAATTGCACGATTTTGATTCGCCCTGGATCGAATGTGGCTTAGGAATACGCCTGCATTAACCTAAGCTCCATGAGGCAGAGCTAGGTACCTTATCTTTAGTATTCTTTCAGCTTATCGTCAAAACCAGTTTCCGACACTCTGTACTGTCGCCCTCATTGCTCGCCCTCATTGCTCTAGGCAGTACATGCTGCAGCTCCAGTAGCCCTAGCTGGGGCACAAGCGAAATCAATTCCCCTCACTGCCACCGTTCATATCTCAGCCTTACCTTCAACTCTGACATGGGCATGCTCAGCCGGATGCCTATTCATCCTATTCTGATTGCCGTCCTGGCAAAGTTGCATTGGCCTGACAAGACTATATTGTCCTGACAAGACTGTATTGGCAATGGCAGAATACAGTTCACTAGGACAGCAACCACCGGCTGATAACGCAGATGACATCAGATTATCTGTCCATCGATCGATTGACTCCAACCGCTCGACGTTCGCTGGGCTCAATCCAAGAAGCGAATGTCAATCCGAGCAAGGCAACGCTGAAGCGCATGCTTGGGAAAGCGAATGGACCTCACCAGCTGACATCTTTGAAAGCTCTTTTCGACCGAGTATAGATCTTCCACTCCTGACGGCCTTTGGGTGGTTAGACCGGGGATCGTATGCCCCAAACGACAACCAGGTGTCATCCATAACAGATTGATATGAGAGAATGGAGTCTGCCGACACGACGCTGTCCAACGGACCTTTACTCGCTACATCAGGACCTTCTACAGCAGGCTCGTTTGGAACGAAGATGTGGAATCCGATCTGGCTTACTGTTACAGTCCTTATATGCTTCGTAATGCTCTTCGTCGGACTCTTCGTTATAGTGCTGGCCCTGTACCTGTACTCGACAGCTCACATGAGGCTGCGGCTGCCTCCTTCTCGCGTGCCAAGCTTCGTGGCTGTGCAGTCCTCCAGCCACCTTTGGAGTGCGAGACGTCAGGCATACGTACGTGGCGCCACTAATTTCCTGCCCTCGCAGCCTTATCACACCTCTCCCACCTTGTATTTAAGCAGGTCTCCTTCCTTGTTTTGGAGGTGCAGATATCCGGCACAGTACAGTCAGTGCCCCTTAGCACACAAGTTCGGCAAGCCAGTAGGCATTCGAGTGTATAAAGTGCTGGACAGCCTACTATAGGTACGAAGCGAGGTGTATAGCAGGTATTAGTGCCGTGTCAATTTTCACTCGCGAAATTATTTGATTGGACCTTCCGGAAGCAGCTGTTTGTCAATGGCGCAAGCCCAGGTGTTCGGTACATTGATCTTCAATGAGGACGATCATGGGTGGGCTCTGGATCTGGGCTCCGAGTTGGCTAGCTGGACATTCCTGACTCTCATGAGTCGATACAACTCAAACGAAAAAGGACTGCAAAAGACGCAGCAGCTTGAGCAGGCCATCGACCGAGATCTAGTAGCACGAGGGATTAGCTATAAAATTCCTTACCAACATTTAGCCACGTGCAGCCTCGGGGATCTCCCCAATAAGATCAGCGACGTCTGCAACAGGGTGACGGACAACATACGTGTGGTGAAATCACCAGCTCATTCCGCTTTCACTTTGATTGGAAGTGCTGCGTGGAACCTGGGCTTCATGGATTCGGAGACTGTCCGGGATATAMTGCCTCAGAATCGTCAACMCTTGCTCGCCATGGCTCAATGCGACCTGAACCAAATACGACGATGTTGTTCGGATCGCTTTCCGCTTGGATTCGACGAAGAGGCTGTCATGAATGCGATAAGGAAGGCAGGTGGAAGCATGACAGCCTTGAGGCAGATACTTTTGGATGCCCAGAAGCCAATTGTGATCCTCCTAGTTTTGGCTGATCCTAGAAACGAGAAACGCCTTGCGCTCCTGGATGAGATGCAGCGGCTCACAGAAAGTCTTGCAGCAACCGCGTTTCGCGACACGTTTCAGCTACAATTATTGGCGAATGCTCGACCAGATAACTTTGGTGTTTCGCTTAGTAGAATGAGGCCAACAATCGTTCATTTCAGTGGACACGGATCAAGTAATGGCCTCCTCTTCAGTGACCCAAACGGACGGTCAGTAAATGTCGTGCCCGACCGACTGGCACGTCTGCTCGCTCTGGCGCGCCGGGATGGACTCAAAGCTGTGGTGATGAATGCCTGTTACACTGCCGAACAGGCGAAAATGATCAGCACTGCTGTACAAGATGTTGTTGTCATGGATGGAGAGCTGAGCGACGCAGCTGCGATCCAATTTTCAGCCGACTTCTATGCGCAACTTGGGAATGGAAGATCATTTAAACAGGCATTCGAGTGGGCGCGCGACGCTGATTTGACTGGTGCCGGAGGTATGGAGGCACATCTAATCAGCACGCGAGAAGAGTGGGCAACCACGTCTATTAATCCAGGCGAAGCACCTGCGAGCAAACTACCAGGCTCGAAGATCAATATACATCCTGCTGGATCGGCCGGTCATTCTGATTTTAAGCAGGCTTCTTCGTCAAGCACATCAGCGACTCCTGCACAAGCTCAATCAGACGTATCGGAGTCTGGATCAATACAGGCCATACCGGAAGCAACCATTACGCAGATCACCGATATGGGATTTCCGAGACAAGCTGCTGAGCAAGCTCTCAGAGAGACAAATGGAAACGTCGAATTGGCGTTGGCCCTCCTTTTTTGAGTCGTATTGTACAGCTGAAGCATCGGTGGATCATGGCAGCCTTGCACCCCTATGATGATCGAGAGGAAGATAGGCCAGCGGAATGATGAAAGACATGATCGATCTAATATTGTTAGTGATTAAGTGGATATTGAATCTTGCGTGTCTTAAGAGGCTTAAGTCCTCGCTTTTTGATCTGCCAGCACCACGGCCCGCCAACCCTGGCCAATATTTGCATGTACATTTAGTCCAAGGAGACTAAGATATGCCTTCGGGCAGAGTCTCTACTTCAAAATGTTGTTGCTACTGCACAAAGGCGGCAGGAGCTAGGAGAAAGCTTCATTCGCCTACCCGCGCCTTCCCGTTTCCCCTTTTCAAAGACTTTMAGACGGGTGGTGCTTGCCTTTAGAATGGTGCCCCAAGAATGGCTGATCACCATTCGGGAGCGAGCCAAAGTCACCACCACCGCGTTTGAAGAAAAGAAGCTCGCTAATGCGGCACCCTGTCTGTCGAGTGTTTGAGCCATAGTCAAGGCGATATTGTAGACTTGCCTGTGGCAGCTCGGCCTCGGAGCCAGAAAGGTGTATTGATCGGAATTACAGGTCACCCAATATGTGGTTTTCTTGTAGGTCTACCCAGAGTGTCGGCGATGCAGGGCCGATGCCATTTGATTCTCGTACGAGTCATATGTCGCATCTCCGATATGGGAGATCGATTTCAATGGCTGGTCGTCGAGACCTTCGTTCAATTCTGCGGTCGATGTCATGGGGGATAGCGCTGGAAACTGGAATGAGGGGCAAATGGGGAAAGACAGACGGGGAATAATGAAGAAGAAGACTGGGAAAATGAAGGAAGGCTTAGTTGATGCTATACAAGCTATCTCCAACTGCTGTCCATGCCCATCGAACCCAAGCTTTTTTCTTGAATTAGCACGACCTAYRTGACGAACCTGCATACCTACAACATCTCCACGGGCGGTATACAATTTTTGGATAGAACCTGTAAATAGGGGGGTGAAAGCTCTCCATTGATCGTTCTCACTGCTACATGCAGGCGATTGAAGGGAGGTTACTAGCCAAAAGGGTTTCTGTTAGAAGGAGAGGAATTGTAGAAGGAGATTAAAACTCTAAAGCTAATTAATACTACTAATCATAAATTATAGACTATTTAAGTTAAGGTAGCTCTAATTATTATATACTTATTTAATTTCTATATTTATTTAAATAAATTTAATATAAAAAGTCTAAAAGAAAATACTAAGGCACTAAACTATATTTAGCTAGTATATATTAATAAGCTACTTTTATATATTTTATTTATTAATAATTTAATTTATATATAAGAATACTTAAGTTACTAATATATACTTTATAGCTATCCTTTAAATTTTATATTATTAAGAAGTTTTTAAGGCTACTCTACTCTTTTTAAGAATAGTTAAATTTTTTTAAATGATAATTAAATATATTTTAGCTAGTTTAAAGGCTGAGAATTTAGAATTATTTAATAAACTAGTTATAGCTTAGACCTTATATAATCTAAGATTTAGATATAAGGCTTTTATTTTATTAACTACTTAACTTTATAAGACTAAAGCTATTATATTTGATTAAGATAAATTATTTACTAATCTTACAAATAAATTCTATTATTTATATAATATAATGGAGAATACTCTTATTTTAATTAAGGGCTATAAGAAATTAACTATTAAATATATAATAGAATTATTTATTTATTAAAAAGGAATATACTATAAGCTTTACTTAAAATTATACTGTAAATAAAGGGATAATTATATAGATAACTAAGCTCCTATAGAAGCACTAATATTCAAAATAGAAAAAATAGATATTTTTAATATTTTAATTACTAATATAACTCTATTAATAAAATATTCTTTTAAGAAATAAATCTTAGATTTTAATATAATTGTTAAAAATAGGGATAGAGGGCTGCTGACTAAGCGATATCTAATTGGTAGAGCGAAGCAGGCAAGGTCATAATAGAATATATTAATAAGTGATTGCTTATATTACTTAGCTATATACAAGAAGGAGAAAACTACTAATTATATAGAAATATCTAAGCCCTTTTCTTTAATCTATCCTACTAAGGGTAAATAGGAATGCTGAGGTCTAAAAGAAATACTAAAATAAAGGCTTTCCTAAATAGGAATATTATTGCTAAATAAGGAATATAATTTACTAAGTACCGAAATTGATATGCCGTATTAGGAATACTAAAATTAATATTACTATATCTAGATAGCTAAGCTAATAATAGTAGTGGCTAGAACGCGGTTTAGATTTACGCTACTAATAATACTTATTTAGGAAGAGATTAGGTAATTAATTACTAAAAAAAAGAGCTAAATAGGGGTAAAAGGAAATTGCGTATATATATATTGATTATATAATATATAACGCTTATATATAGCGCTTATACCTAGCATATTTAGATCTGGGGCCTATACCATCTAATAGGGCTTAGCTATCGGTAGGAACCAATTTCTAATATACCCCCCTAAGTTGTATAGCGATTAGAAAATTATAAGGGCTAGCCCTAACCCCCTAATAAAGGATTTAAATTTAGTAGGGTCTAATAGCTTAGTAAGCCTATCAACGATCTATTTGTTAGTTAAAATGAAATATATATTAACTTTTTATCTTAAAGGGCTTCCCTAATAAAATAGTATTAAATATTAATATATTTTATCTATATATAATACTTAGGATTACGCGCTAATATAATAGCTAATTATAAATCAATCTAAATAGGGTTTTTTAAATAGGCTAACCCTAATTATTTAAATAGGCTAGTTAATTAAAAGTACTCTTTAATAACTTCTTTTTAAGATATATATTCTATTTTATAACCTAATAAGGTTACTATTTTTTATAATTTACTAACCTAAGAAATAGGGCTATTTCTGAAAAGGAATAGATAGCCTATAATTAATTATTAAATAAAATAATTACCCCTTTAATCTATATTATAATAGCCCTCTAGTCTAATATCTTAATAAAGGCTAAAAAAAATATTAAAATTAATAATATATAAGATATATTACTAAATATAATTTAATATATAGAAATACTTAGCTCTAAGATTATTTATAAATTACGCGTAAAGCCCTACTATATAAGATAGATCTAGTTAAGTTAATATTATTAAATATATAAATAACCTAATTTATTACTAGAAATTTTTAATAATAAAAGGATTTATTACTAGGCTATTTTTATCTAATTAAATACCTAATTTATAAGGGATCCTATAAGGCTTTAGGTCTTTATAATCGAATTAATTAATTAATTTCTTAATAAATTTAGTTTAATTTATATAGATAGCCCTTTTTATATAATTATATATTATTTAGATTTATAGGAAAAAAGAAATATTATCTAAATTAATAATATTAACTATTTTAGTAATCTTAATTTTTAAGGCTTATATTTTAGAAATACTTAGGCTGAAAATTAGTAGGTTATTAATATAAGCGTATATAATAATATCACTTTTTTAGAAAATAGATTAGTTAATCCCTAAGATTATAATACTAATCTTTCTAAGGATTTTTATAAGGAAAAAGTACTACTCCTATATAGATTACTTTAGCTTATATAAGGCTTTAATTAATAAAGGTAGAATATTTTTAGTTTTTAAAACTAGTTAGCTATTCTATATAAATTTCCTTCTTAAAATTAATATTTAGAAAAACTAATTTAATATCCTATTACTATATTTCTAAGTCATAATAGGCAGCCTAGGCAAATAGGGCTTTATAAACTATAGGTTTAATAATATTTAAAAATATCTTAATAAAATCTATATTATATTTTTATAGGAAGCCCTTAACTACCTAATAAGCTTTATATTTTTTAATTTCTTTATTAATTCTTATTTTAATCTTAAAAACCTATTATCCTTTTAGCGCTTTTTAATTAGAGGGTAAATTTATTAACTTCTATATATTTTATATTATTAAGTTTATTATCTCCTTTTCTATAGCCTCTATCTATTATTTTATATTAAGACTATTTCATAATTTTTTAAAAGTTATAGAATCTTATAATTTAAGGTTATAAATAAAAATATAAATCTTAATTAATTTAGCTTTTAAAAATTCTAAATTTAGATTAGTATTAAATTTTTATAGCTAATTAAGTATTATATAATCTATATATAAGCTAAGTTTAGAAGAAATAAGGCTATTAATATTATTATCAAGATTTTTATAAAATTAGTTTATTATATTTATTATAGAATTAAAGATTTAATTAAAATCTAGAAAACCCTTCTTAATTAAATCTTTTTTAAAGTAAGAAATATCTTCTAAAAAATTAATATTATATAATTAATAAATCTTATTAATATCTAGATTTAGTATTTTATATTAAATTTTTTTAAATCTAATTAATAGCCCTTTATAAGAGGCTCTTTCCTATAATTTTTAAAGCTTATTATTTTTAATATAAGTAATAGATCTAAATAGCTAGATATTTACTATATTTAGTTTCTTARTATATTTTATYTTAAATARGGTTTTAYTAATAGCTAAGTATTAAGTTTAGTTATATAAATAAATAGTTACTTCTATTATTAATAACTAATAATAAGTAGATAGCCTATATTAGAAAAGTAAGTATCTTACTTTTTTTAAAATAATCTAATTAATACGCTCTATAGCCCTATTTTATTTATATATATAAGGGGCTAAATACTTATATAGAATACTATATCTAGTTAGATAAATATTAAAAGTATTATTTATAAATTCTTTACCTTAATCTATATATAAGATTTTAATTATTTTATTAGATATATTTTCTACTATTATTTCTATTAATTTAAAAGCCCTTAGGACTTTCCTTTTTAATATTAAAAATTAAAAATTAAGCTATTTAATAATAGTATCTAAAAATATATAAATATATTTAATACCCCTAGATACTATTTTTAAGACTAGTCTATAGAAGTCTAATATTATATAAGTTTTAAATTTAGAATAGTAGGTAGTTATTATATTATACTTAAAGCTTATAATAAATTTTCCTCTTATATATATTTTATAATAACTTATAGGTATATATATAGCTAGCATCTTTTTTAGAAATTTTTATAACTAAATTAAATATCTTACTAAATATAGTAGCCCTTATATAGCTAAATTTCTAATACTAAAGTTAGGCCTAATCTAGTATAGTCGCTATTAGTATAAACTAAATATCTACGCTAAATAAAATATAGAATAGCCCCTATAAATTTATAATAACTTATAACTTTATGCTAGATTTTAATTAGATATCTAAATAATTTTCTTTAAAAGATACCCTAGCCCCTTTTTATATTATATAAGAGATGCTAACTAGATTAAGCTTTAATTTTAATATATAAAGGATAAATTCTAAAATAACCTTAAAGTAGCTAAATTAAGTAATTTTATTATAATAGCCCTTATACTACTTACTAGTAAAGTTAATATATTACTTTATATAATCTTAGAAGATATAGGGGCTATGTTATTAAAAAGATTAACATTATAGTAAATATATAATATCGCGCTAAAGTCTAGGATTTATTTATTAGAAGAATATTTTACTAATAAGGCTATATTAATAATTAAAATATTAGAAATACTTATTTTTTTTATTTTAGATATTAGCGCTTCTATAAAAGCTTAGCTATCTATATAGTTACCTCTTTATCTAAGGTATAATCTAGGGTAGAGTTTATAATATATTTCTTTTTAATAGCTAGTTTTACTATATTTATTGTATTTAGCAGTCAATTTTTTATAGCCCCTAGTTAAAATAAGGGCATTTTCCTCTATATAATATAAATAATAAGATTTATCTATAAGATTAGTAAATAGCTTATCCTAATTAAACACGGTAGCTTCAGCCCTATATGATTAAGTAGTTAATATAATAAATGCCTTATATTTAGGTCTTAGGTTATATAGGGTCTAAGCTATAACTAGCTTATTAAGTAATTCTAAATCCTTAGCCTTTAAGACGCGCTTAATTATAACTAAGAATTTTTAACTATTCCTAAAGAAGATAGAGTAGCCCTAAAAAATTCCTTAAAAAGGATAAATTCTAAAGAAAAGCCGCGGGGTATATATAGGCGACTTAGATATTCCTATACATCGGTTAAATTATTAATAGATAAAATATATAAAAGTAATCTATTTATATATATTAGCTAAATATAGCTTAGTACCTTAATATCTTCCTTTAAACCTTTTACTTTAAGTTTACCTAATTAAGTATAGAATTTAAATAGGTCCTTAATAATTAGGGCTACCTTAATTTAAATAGCTTATAGTTTATAATTAGAAGTACTAATTAACTTTAAAACTTTAATAGCCCTATCTTCTAATATATTTTTCTAAATTAGGTTTAGTATAATATGTTGAAATAAGGTTAAATCATCCTTGATTGATTTATTATAAGTAGAAGAGTCGGAGCTGTAAGAGCTATTATTTGACATCTAGCTACTAAGCTATCGCTGACTAAGCTTAGCCTTATAGCTAGATTTTAATACTCTTACTTAAACTACTAGCTCTATAAGCTCTATCTATCTTATATATAAGATATAGCCTATACACGGCTCTAAGGCATATAACAGTCGGCCTATATAAGGCTCTAAGATATATAATAGATAACCTATCAAAAAAAAACAGCTATATTAAACTACTACCTAAATTCTAAAACTCTAAAAACGACTATATTAAAAATTCCGTTTTTCGACATTTTACTGTTATTTAAAAAATAAATTAGATATTTAATCTATATATACTATTTTTGTTCCAAAAGATATCTAGGTAGCTTTATAAAATAGTATTATTATACGCATAAGGTATAATTATTATATTAAGTCTAAATAGTACTACCTAAAGAGGCTTAAATAATAATATTGGAATTTGGTTCCCGCCGATAGCTAAGCCCTATTAGGTGGTATAGGCCCCAGATCCAACATGTGCCGAGCATAAGCGCTATGCATAAGCGCTATGYATTACATAAACGACATGCATATGCGCAAWTTCCTTTTACCCCTATTCGGCCCCTTTTTGGTAATTAATTACCTAATTTTTTCCTTGGATTTCTAAGTATTGTTGGTGGCGTAAATTAAGACCGCGTTCTAGTCCCTACTACTATTGGCTTAGCTATCTAAACAAGGCAATATTAATTTCGGCAATCCTAATACGGCATATTAATTTYRGCATTYAGTAAATTATATTCCTTATTTARYAAYAGTATTCCTATTTAGGTAAGCCCTTATTTTAATATTTYTATYAGACCTYRGTATCTTARTAAGATRGATTAGGGAAAAGGGCTTAGCTACTTCTATATAATCAGCAGTTTTCTCCTCCTTCTATATAGCTAAGTAATATAAGTAATCGCTTACTAATATATTCTATTATAACYTTACCTGCTTCGCTCTACTAATTAGATATTACTTAGTCAGTAGCCCTCTATCCCTATTTTTAATAAGTTATAAGCCTAAATTGTCTTTAATTAATAGTTTTATCTATTTACTCTATTCTATTTTTTAGATTTTTAACTGACTTATTTTTAGACTTTTATAAATACTATTCTAATTTAGGTATAGTTACTAAGCCTTAATAAAAAATTATATTATACTTATCTTATAATTACCTTTTAGGAAAAAATACGTATTAACCCTATCACGCTAAACCTAATTTGGAAAAATATATTAGAAGATAGGGCTATTAAAATTCTAAAGCTAATTAGTATTAATAATTATAAATTATAGGCTATTTGAGTTAAGGTATATTGAAATAAGGTTGAATCATCCTTGATTAATTAGTTGTAAGTAGAAGAGTTGGAGCTGTAAGAGCTATTATTTGATATCTAGCTACTAAGCCATCGCTGATTAAGCTTAGTCTTACAACTAGATTTTAATACTCCTACTTAAATTATTAGCTTTATAAGCTCTATCTATCTTATATATATAACCTATATAAGGCTTTAAGGCATATAATAGTCGGCCTATATAAGGCTTTAAGATATATAACAGTCGGCCTATATAAGGCTTTAAGACATATGATAGATAACCTATCAAAAAATGGCTATATTAAACCACTACCCAGATTTAAAAACGACTATATTAAACCACCTATAAAAAAATTCCGTTTTTTGATATTTTATTGTTATTTAAAAAATAAATTAGATATCTAACCTATACATACTATTTTTGCTCTAAAAGATATTAGAGCAGCTTTATAAAATAGTATTATTACATTATAAAATAGTACTATCACATATATAAGATATAAGGTCTAAATAGTACTACCTAAAGAAGCTTAAAAGGTAATAATAGCCTTAATAGGGCCTAAATAATAAGGTTTAAGTAAAATAAGAATACTTAAATAACTCCTATAAAAGCCTTACTTTTAAATACCTCCTTTAAAGTTTTACTTCTATATATTCTAAACTATAAGAATATTAACTCTTTAATAATATATACTTAAAGCTTAAAATATTTTAAAACTTAATAAATTTATTTTTTAATAGAAGCTTAGTTAGCCTATTAATTACTTAATATTTAGTTAAGGTATATTATAGATTTATTATACCTTTTAAGACCTTTTTATAAATAAAGTAGTAGTATATAATAATATACTTATTATAAATATAAAACTCTAGGTTTTTTATAAGAGTAATAATACCTTAATTATTACTAAAAATAATAATAGCTTTAATAGCTAATTCCTTATTTTAAAACTTAAGCTTATATAAAAAATTCCTTAATTATATAGCTTTCTTAATTATTTATATCTACCTAATATATTCAGCCTTATATATAAAGAGGGTAATAATTAATTATTATTTAAATTACTAACTAATAGCATTATTATTAATATAAAAAATAAAATTAAAAATTAATTAGTATTTATTATAATTACTAGCCTAATTAAAGTTAATATAACTTATAAAAGATTTAATAATATCTTAAAATATAAGTTAATAATTAAGAGTACTTTATAAATATTAWARGATTTATTTAATAATACCTTAATAAGCTTAAATAAAATTTAAAATATAATAATTAACTATTAATATAAGAAATATAATATTAGGATAARTACTTAATATAATATATATAAGAGATTTAATAACTTATTAATATTATTATTTATTTTTAGTATTAACTTAATAACCTTTTAAAGCCTTTTTTAATTTAGAGCTAGTTTTTATTAAGATAGTAATTATCTTATACTCTTACTATCTAAAGTTTTTAATAACTTTCTTAAGGTATGCTCTTTACCTAAGGTAAAGAATTTATTATTAGTAGTTTTATATAATTAAAATACCTTAAGTATATCTTGCTTATTAGGACCTATAATTAGTAGGTTATTAATATATAGGGTAACTATTATATCTAAGAGTATAATAAATACGCTTAAGTTAATATTTAGGGTATTAAAGCCTAAAGTCTTAATAAAGCTAATAAAGGTATTATACTAAACCTTAAATAACTACTTAAGCCTATATAAGGTTTTATTAAGATAATAAACYTTATCTTTATTATCTTTATTATAGCTTTTAAATTATTTAATATAAATTTCCTTCTTTACTTACTTATAAAGAAAAGCTAATATTTATTTATTTAATATCTTAATCTATAGTAGCTATAATAATAAGAATAACTTTATAATTTATAAGTTTAATTACTAAAATAAAAATTTATTATAATTAAGGCCTTTATATTATTTAAATCCTTAAACTACTTAATATATTTTATAGTAGATAATCTCTCTATTAAAACCTTATTTTAATATATAAATTTATTTACCTTTAAAGATAATTCTTTTTTTAAGTAATATTATTAAGAACTATATTTTATTATTTATTAATAATTTATATTTATTATTTATTATTAACTCTTACTATATTTATTATATACTTTTTAATATAGTTTTATTATAAGTTTTTAGCTTAAATAATTTAACTAAATTTATATAARAAAATATAATAATTAARRAATAATTAAAACTTAATAAATCCTTATTATTAGAATTTAAAGTTATAARGTATAGATAATTATTTAAGATATATTTAAATTAAATATAATAAATATTATTAAATAAGAAAAGTTTAGATAATTTATTTATTTATTATTTAAATAATTTATCTACTTATTATTTAGGCGTTAGCTTAGTATAAATTAAGTTAATATTAAAATTAAAAATTTTTTATTTTTATATTTATATATTCTCCTCTCCTAGAGCGGAGGTCTATAGCCGTTTAGTAAATAAAAGTTATAAAAAGATAATATTTAATAGGATAATATTACTAATAAAAATAGATTTTTATTCCTTAATATAAATATTAAATACTTAAATAATTATACCTATTTAAGGATAATATAGATAATAGATATAACTATTATCTTTATAATTAATAAAGAGATATTATTTACTTTTATTAATTAGTTTTTTTTAGAGGTAATTTCTAAACTATATAAAAAAGCTTAATATTTATAAATAATAAAGAAAAAAAGAATAGTTTTTTTAAATTTTATAAAATAACTTATTACCTATCTTAGCTATAGGGCTATAGATTATAATATAATTAATTATTTTTAAAACTTTAAGCTATAAGTCCTTATTAAGCCCTAAGCTTAATAATATAAAATATATAGAAGTTAATAAATTTACCCTTTAATTAAAAAGCGCTAAAAGGATAATAGGTTTTTAAAACTAAGATAAGAATTAATAGAAAAATTAAAAAATATAAAGTTTATTAGGTAGTTAAGGGCTTTCTATAAAAATATAATATAAATTTTATTAAGATATTTTTAAATATAATTAAACTTATAGCTTATAAAGCCTTATTTACCTAGGCTACCTATTATAACTTAGAAATATAGTAATAGGATATTAAATTAGCTTTTCTAAATACTARTCTTAAAGAGGAAATTTATATAAAATAGTTAGCTAGTTTTAAAAATTAAAAATATTTTACTAAGATCTATTTATTACTTAAAGCCTTATATAGGCTAAAGTAATCTATATAGGAGTAGTATTTTTTCCTTATAGAAATTCTTATAAAGATTAGTTTTAAAACCTTAGGGATTAACTAATCTATTTTCTAAAGAAGTAATATTATTATATATATATATATTAATAACCTACTATTTTTTAGCCTAAGTATTTCTAAAATATAAGCTCTAAAAAATAAAATTACTAAAATAGTTAATATTACTAATTTAGATAATATTTCCTTTTTCTTAAAAATCTAAATTATATATAATTATATAAAAAGGGCTATTTATATAAATTAGACTAAATTTATTAAGAAATTAATTAATTAATTTAGCTATAAAGATTCAAAGCCCTATAGGACCCCTTCTAAATTAGGTATTTAATTAGATAAAAATAGTCTAATAATAAATCCTTCTACTATTAAATATTTCTAATAATAAATTAGCTTATTTATATATCTAATAATATTAACTCAACTAGATTTATCTTATATAGTAGGGCTTTATGTGTAATTTATAAGTAATCTTAAAGCTAAGTATTTCTATACGCTAAACTATATTTAGTAATATATGTTGAAATCTAGCTGTAAGGCTGAGCTTAGTCAGCGATGGCTTGATAGCTAGATGTTAAATAGTAGCTCTTATAGCTTTAACTCTTCTTTTAATAACTAATTAATCAAGGATAATTCAACCTTATTTTAATAAATTATAAGCCTAGATTTATAAGTATTATAAATAAATAATTAAATAAATATTTTAGCTATCCTACTTATTTATTCTATCTTTTTTTAGGTATTAATATAGCTTATAAAACTATTAATCTTTTAATTCTAAGTATACTTACTAACTAAATAATTAATTTAATAAATAACTATAATTACTAAATACCTACTATAGTATATAATTATAATAATAAGAGGTATTTAATTATTTAAGTATTAAAGGTTATTTAATACTTAGATTAATATTATTTATTATATTACTATCTTTAGCGTAAAGTAGGTATCTAAATTTTCTATTATTAAGTATTTTTATCTATATAATATTACTTCCTAATATAAGTAAATAAAGATTTTTTATATTTAAATAGATTATATTACTTATTTAGATATTTATTTAGACTATTTAAATTACTCTTTATTAAGATTAAGACTATTAAGACTATTCCTATTTAAATAAATACTGAAAACTCTATAAAAATCTCTAAAAAAAATTCTATAACTTATTAAATATTATTTATATTTATTAAACTTTTAATTAACTATTATTTAATAAAATAATTAAGAAAGATTAAAAATTAACTATTATCTTTTTTTATTTATTAATTAATAGTAATACCTTATTAAATAGAATTAAGATAGTTTAAATTAATTATTTTTAAATATATTAAATTTTTTTTAGTAATTAGTTATTATATTTTATTTTTATTACTAAATAAGGATAGTATAAGCTTTAGGTATAAAAAGGTTATTAAATTCTTAAATAAAAATTTATTTAAATAATTATCTACTTATTATTAAGATCTATAATTATTATTAAGAATTAATATCCTTTTTTAATAAAACCTAAACCCTTTTATTATTAAATATTATTATATTAAATAATAGTATTTTCCTTACCTTATTAAAGAAGCTAAATATTAAAGAAATAAAAAAAAGATTATAAGTCTTTTTAAAAAAAATATTAAAGGTAATAATTATTAATCTTTATTTTATTTATTTTTATTTTATAATATAGGCTCTAAAGCTAGCGAGTCTACTTTTTTAAAAATAAATAATATTAATATCTTTAGCCTTATTATTAAATAATAACCCTTAAATCTATTTATTATTTTAGGTTAGAAATATTATTAAATTAATTTATCTTTTTCTTTATTTTTATTTATAAATATTTTAATTTTAATATTATTATTTAGTCTAGTTATTACTTAAGAGGATTAAAATAGTTAATAATATAAATAGTCCTTAAAAAGGATTATTCTTTTTTTATATAATAAAAGAGTTTAAAGGGAAATATAATTATATTAAATAGGCCTAAAAAATTAAGGACTAATTTATAATAAATAACCTTAAACTATTTACTAYRGTAAATTAACTTAAGGTAATAATTATAATAAAGAATTATTTAGGCTTAAAAGCTTATTACTTAATAAAAAGTAAAACTAATAATTAAAAGATTTTAGATATTATTATAAAGAAGTTTAAGCTTAAAAGAATAAATATTTTTATTACTTTAATTTATTAATTATATAATATTAACATAGCAATTGCGCTTGCCTTTAGTTTAGGCGGCCTAACGTAGTACTTCTACTAGTAGGTAGTGCCTTAGTAGGTATATTAAGTCAGTTCCTAGGAACCATAGAATATTATTAATACAATACTATATTATCTTGACAGAAGTCTATTAAAAACGCCTTATCCTATTAGTTACTATTTTAGTAGTAATAATAGTAGGTTTTAGCTTCTAAAAACTATTATTTAAAAGCTAATTAAGTATATTTATTAATTATTAAATTAATCTACCTCCCTCTCTTTTTATTTATATTAATTTAATCGAGCTGTAATACCTAATATTAGATTTAAATACTATAAAATAAAACTATAACTATCTCTCTTACTTATATTATTTTTATATCCTTTATACTAAGAGCTTTTAAATATTTATATTATACTACTATTTATATAGCCCTTAAGTATTTATTTACTTTAGATCTATACCTTCTAATTAATAAAATAAAGAAAACTAGCATACCTTCTTTAAAAAAGTTAATATAAAGTTCTTACTAAAATTATAAAGAATTTATTTATTATCTTACCTTATTTACTTTTCTTATCTTATCCGCTTTTTATTTTTATAATCTAATATTATTATTTATACTATATAAAGTAGCTATAATTATTTATCTTCTATTACTTAATAATTATTATAGGTAGGCTATATTTTTATTAATTAAAAGCTACTATACTACTTCTATAATAAGTTATTATAATATAATAAGAATAACTAAAATAACCTAACCTATAATATTTTTATTTTAGAGAATATTATATACTACTAAGATAAGCTTATTACTCTAATAATCTTTTATCCTAATATTATTTTTAAATAATAGTAATTATAATACTATCCTTTTAATATTCTAATTATATAATTTTATTTAAATAAATTATTCCTATACTTAACTTATTAGTAAAAGCTTATAATACCTTATTTCTATAATAATTAAAAAGAATAAATTTAAATTATAGGAATTAAAAGTTTATATTATAAATCTTAATTTAAGAGATTAGTAAATATAATCTTACTTAAATTCTATTAAACTAACTAGCTTTTTAAAGGACTAGGCTATTAATAAGACTAGTAAGTCTAGCCTTAAAAATATTATTAATACCTTTAAAAAAAATATTAAAGAAGTCTATACTAGGTTTTAAGAATTATCTTTAATTAAGAATATACCTCCTAATAAAAACTACTTTATTAAAATAAATATTAATATATTATTTATTTAACTAGGTCTTTTTACTTCTAATTTATTAATTACCCCTCTAGGAACCCCTTTTATTATAGTATTAATATTAAGTTATTCTTCCTCTACTAATCCTAATTTAAGAGTAGAGTTAGTAGAGGAAATTATTTATAAATAATTTATAAGACTAATAATAGCTAGCCTAAATAATCTTATTATATAAAAACTTATTAATAACGCTATTATTAAAGGTATTATATAATTTTAAAAGGAAAATAGATAAAGTTCTAGCTTTTTATTTAATAATCTTAATAGCCTTAGTAGCCCTTCTAAGAATAATTTATTTAATTTAAATAATAATAATAAGCTTATATATAAGGAAGTTAATTATTTTAATCTTTTTTATCTATTTACTAATAACTTACTTATTATTAATAAATATAGCTTAGTTTTTTATAGAGATATCTATATCTTTATTAATTAATTAAAAGATTTAATTAATTTTAAAAATAAAGCTATTATATAAAAAGTTATATTATTATACCTTTAAAATAATATATTAATTTAGTATATAACTAAACTTATTAATCTTAAGAAATATAGATTATAAAATATTATTATAAAGGACTAAGATAAAATACTAGTTATTATTTTTAAAAAATAAACCTTAATAATACTATAGAACCTTTAGACTAAAAAATATACTTTAATAAATATATAAAAATAAATCTATCCTTATACTTATATATAAAAGGTATTAAGATATACTAAGATAATATAAATAACTTTAATATATAATTAACTTATGCTTATATAGAATAACCTTAATATTAAATTTAAAATATAAGTCTTTATACCTTTATTAACTATTATTATTAGTAGTTTCTTTAAAAACTTAGATACTAAAGTATCTATTTAATATAAATAAATATATATAAAGCCAATATTAAAAAATACTAGTTAATATTATTAATAAGAAGGCTATAGTTATTTATAATAAATAAATTTATTATAACTAAACTAATAATTCCCCTTCTACTTAACCCCTTATTATTTAGGTTATTAGAATAATATTTATATAAATTAATATAATAAACCTAGCTTTTAATAAGCTAAYTAARAYTATTARTTTTAAAAATAAAATTAAGCCTTTAATTAATTAAGGTCTTAATTTTAACTTTAGTTTTTAATTATACTAGAACCTTAAAAATAAATTATAATAAAATATAAAAATTTTAAAAGATAGTTAGGTTTACTTTTTTAATTAAATATTCTTAATTAATAAGAGAGATTATAAGTAGATTAAAGTTAAAGTAATTAATTCTAACCTTAATAAGATTACCTTTAAATTTATTATAAAAATATTAATAAGAATAAGGAGGCTACTAGAGATATATTTAATTAATATAATTAAGCTAAAAGATTAGAATAATAAGACTTCTATTATAATAAAAATAAAGAAATAAATAAGGAATATTATAAAGAGTAAGCTTAATTTAAAGAACCTAAAATATACTTTATAAATTTAGTAAACTTATTAATATATACCTACTAAATATATTTAATTATTTTTATAATAAAAAATTAACTTTTCTATTATTTATATTCCTTTTATTAGAAAGAAATAGAGATATTATTATTACTATTAATTCTATTAGAAGAGATTAATTTAGAGGTCTTAATAAATTATATCTCTTTAAGAAAATAACTATATATTAAGTCTAATAATAAACTATTTAAAGCTAAATTAAAATATATTTTTTAAAATTTTTATTATACTACTATATAAGTCTTTATTAATAATAAAATTTTTAATATCTATATTAATACCAGCTGTTCTATAACTTTATTTAATTATAATAAGTTATTATAATTTCTTTTTAATATTAAATTATAAAAGCTTACATCCCTAATTCTAATTAAAGGATTAAGAGATATTATTTATTAGACTTATAAATATATTAATATTTCTTTTATTATTTAAGGGGAACTTAAAGGGAAACTAGCTGAGGCTAAGTTAATTAATAAAATTTATATTATAAAGAAGCTAAGGGCTAATATACTTATAAGAAATAATATAATAATATCTTATAAGATCCTTCTTAACTTTATAAACTATTATATAATTATTAGTAAATATAAAAATATAATAGCTAGAATTAATATAGTAGCTAGGATTATCTTATAAATCTAATATATTATCTATACTAGCTTTATTATAATAGTCTTATTAAATTCTACTACTACTATTTTTATAATATATTATAATATATTATCTAGGAACTATAACTTCCTCTTTAAACTAAAATATTCTTATAACTTAGGTTTTAAAAGAGGAGTTTATACCTATATAATTAATATATTAATTTCTTTTATTTAGTTATATAATATTATAGACTACCTAATATAAATTAACTAACGCGCGAAGTTAGGTAATATTATTAAATATATTTAAAATAAATACTACTTTATAAGCCTTAATAAAACTTCTTTAATAACTAATAATTAACTAAATAAGAAGCTTAAATAATCTTAGAAATCTAAGGTTATTAGAATAGTAACTATAATTTTAATTTTAATAATCTTTATTATTATAAATTTTATATTAAATATTATCTTAACTAAAATTTCTTTACTTACTCTAATTATTATTAACCTATCTTTTAAATATATTATAATAGATAATATTACTATCTATAAAAATTAATAAGATACTACTAAAATTATAATAATAATAAATAACTTTCTTAATATTTAAACTAATTATAACTAAACTATTAATATCTTAGAGGAGGAATAGATATTTATCCTTTTAAAGAAAAAAGTTAATCTTAAATTCTTTAAGATCTACCTTTTAAGTAAAAAGGATAAATAAATAGTTAATAAGACTTTTAATAAATTATATTAATATAGAAAAATATAGTAGGTAAGCTAACTTATAAAATTTAATTACTCTATTTTTATAATATAGTAGGATACTCTAAATAATTAAAAAAAAAGAGTAGTTATTAATATATAAAGTTTAAATAAAATTATTAAATCTAATAATTACCTAATATTATTATAATCTAATATAATTAATATTATAGCTAGATATAAGTATATCTCTATAGTTAATATAACTAAATATTTTTACTAATTTAATATATATTAGTCTAATAAATATAAGTTAACTATAGTCTTATATAGAGGTTAGAAGTAATATAATATTATTTTAATAAGTTATAAAGGCTTATTATCATATATTTAATAATAAATTAATAATATACTCTATCCTTTCTACRGCTTTATATATATATATATTAATAATATTATTATCTTTTTATATATATTAAGTAAATACTTAGAATATCTAAGAAAAATCTTCTACCTTTATAAAGAATAAGGAATTATATTTAGCTTAAATAAATCCTTTCTAAGCTATCCTTTAATAATATTATTAAGATAATAAATTAATAGCTTTAATTTATTTATATTAAAAAATAAAATTAAAGTAATTTAAGCCTTCTAATTCCTAAAAACTCTTTAGGACTTTAAAATTTATTTAGATATAATAAGCTAGCTAAGATCTTCTATCTAAAATTATACTTAGTTTATAGAATTATTATAGGAGTAAAAAACACTACTTATAAAAACTCTATTAATAAATAAAGAGGATAAAAAGTTAAAAGGTACTACTAGAAAATATTAGTCTAGTTAAATATATCTTTCTAAACTAATAAAAAAAAAGCTTTAAATATATAAAGATTTATAAAAAGCTTTTTATTTATTAGTTTTTCTAGTTCACTTTAACCTTACTTAACCTCTTTTTATAGATTTAGATACGTTAAAAAGCTAGAGGTTTATAATAATAATATATTATATAAAAGAAGATCTAACTTTAGAAAAACTAATCCTATAAACTTTAGTTAAACTAATATTATTTTTAAATAAATTATTAAATAAAGTTAAAAAAAACTACTAGTCTACTAAACTAAAAGTTATAAATATTATATAAATAGTAAAGAAAGTTAGATATATAATTAAATTAAATAAATATTTATTTATAATAATATATATAAACTACTTAGTTATAGTTTTAATTTTAAGATAGACTACCTTTACTATCTTAAATACTAATAAACTAAACCTCTACTTTATTAAAACTTTATAATATTTATTTAATTTTAATATTATTATCTACTATAAGTCTAGAAAATTAAATATTATTCTTAATACCCTTTCCTATCTCTAAGGATATAAATAAGTATAAGAGGATTAGCCTAAAGTTTTTAATATATTATATAGCTAACCTACTAAAATATTTAATATTAACTTAAACCTCTTATTATTATCTAAGATAGTCTATTATATTATACTTATTAAAATATTAAATAATTTTAAGGACTAGCTTAAAAAGTTATACTAAAAGAATAAATACTAAAAAAGAATTTTAGATATAATTAAATTATAAACTACCCCTTTATTTATCTCTATTAAAAATATACTTAATAATTAGGGTAAAGTTTTTAAATATAATCCTATTATATTATTTATTAAGCTTATATTATACTTTTCTATTCCTCTAGTACTCCTATTAGTTAAATAGTAACTTAAGAGTAAAGTTTTAAAAATAAAATTTAAATTAAAAGATAGGCTTATCTACTATATAAATAAAAATAGAAGAGAATATTTATATATCCCTAAATATATAGAAGATAAAGTTTTTTATATAATTTATAATCTTACTAATTATAGTAGATCTTATTATATATATAATTACCTATTAAATTTAGTCTATATTAGGTAGATAGTTAGATAGTTATAATAATATATTATATATTATTCTAAATATTAAGTTTTTTAGATAATATAATACTCTCTATATAGCTCCTTTAATTCTATTATTACCCCTTTAATACTATTTTATATTATTATAATAGACTTTATTATTAATTTACTAGTTATAGGAGGATTTAATATTTTATTAATTATAACTTATAAGTTTATAAAGAAGGTTACTCTAAAATCTAGTAAAAATACCTAAKAATTTAAAAAATAAATAAATATTATTATTATTATACTTTATAAGTATAATTAGGGGATCTTAAGATCCTTCTTAATAGATAAAGATTCTAAATTTATATTATTATTTTAGAAGATAGTATTCTAATAGTTAAATATTAAAATATTAATATTAATAATATATTATCTATAGATAGATAGCTAATTAAAATAAATTAATTAAATTATTAAAATTATATTATAATACTACCTATCTAAGCTAAATATTAATTAGGTAGATATACTTCTATATATTAATATAATTCTTAATAATTCTATAAACTTTACTACTAATTTTGTCCTAAATAAATTATTATATAGTTTTAAAATAAATAATAATTTTATACTTTTAAAGGATTTTTTTACTAAAGACTATAACTATCTTTAATAGATTAATAAGGATATTATTAATAAAGCTATAGCCTTCTTAAATATAATATTAAAAAAACATTATAATAAGAAATATATATTATTTTATTTTAGAAAAGGGAGCTATGCTTATCTTAAATTATATTATAAGTATAAGATTCTTAGCTTAACTAATAAAAAATTAAGTTAATAGAAAGCTAGACCCTTTAAAATCCTAAAAAAAGTTAATAACTTAGTATATTAGTTAGAATTATCCCTAATTATATAAATCTATCTAATTATCTTAGTAGTATAACTAGAGCTATATTTATAAAATAATCCTTATAATAGATCTTACCTAGATAATCTTAAGCTAATAAAGAATAAAGATTTAAATTATTCTTTATTTAAAATTAAGCACCTATTAAATAGGAGAATTATAAAAGGTATTTTATAATACTTTATAAAGTAAAAAGGTTAAGATTATAACTAGAATATTTACTACCCTTTATAAAAACTTATATTAAAAGTATAAAAGTTAATAAATAAATATAACTTAAAAAACTCCTTCTAAGATATAATTATATATTATTATTAATAAAAACTAGTATTATTAAATACTAGTCTAACTAAAGCTATAATACTAATATCTTTATTAAAAGAATTTTAATATTATAGATTAAGCTAGCTATAAAGAATTATTCTAATACCTTTACTTAAAGCTTATTATAAAAGACTAAAGAAATATTTATTTTTATCTCTAAACGCTTAACTCTATATATTAGTATTATTTAATTAGTAGATATTAGTCTATTAATATATTACTAAGCTAGATATTAAATAGAGTAGGGCTTTGAAAGCCTTTATAATATTATTTTTAGTAGTGTTAGAGTATACTAAAATATATATATCACGCGTTAATATATATATTTTGGGTTATATAATAAACTTAATAAAAATATTAATAATCTTATTTTTACTACTTTAAATAGAGTTAGTTATACCTTATATTTATTATACCTAATAATTATTATATATATTAATAAGTAGCCTTTTAAGTTAAAGGAGCTACTAAACCTTTTAAGTAATAATTTTTTTTATATTATTTCTATACCTATTTTAAATAGGACTTTATATATACTAACTATTATATATACCTTAAAAACCCTTAAAATTTTAGCTTTATTAAATATTAAATTTTTAAGGACTTTAATTCTTCTATTAAAAGCTTTAATTCTTTAAGTAATAAACTTTAACTTAATTTATTAATATTAAATATTATAACTACTCCTACTAAATCTTCTAAGCCTTAGGTAATATATACTTAATTATTTATTTATCTTTATTTATTTAATTYTATTAGYTTYTTATTAAATATATTATTTATATTATATAAATTAGAGCGCTTCCTATAGAAGGAGGATAATAATAATAATAAAAAAAGTAATATATACTTAAAGCTATATAATAAGCCCCTTTATAAACTTATTAAAAAAGATAAATTAATATACCCCCTTTACTTTATAAACTTATTATTAATATAGATATTCTAAATTATCTAATACCCTTTTATAATATAAGATAAGAGATATAAATAATAACTATATATTTTCTTAAATAAAAAATCCTTAAAAGCTTTATAAGTTAATTAAAGATTAGCCTTAAAGATCTAATCTATAATAATAGGTATATAAGTCTATTTAATAATTTTTAGTAAATACCAGCTCTATAGAGATAAAAGTAAAAAATTTAATATTAATTAAAATAAATTTTTTAATAATAAATATACTAATACTACTTATAATATTAATAAAGGGGTAGAGTATATAAAGTAAGAGCTTTTTATTTTTTTTATTAACTTATTATTAAGCAGCCTTACTACTATAGAAGAAAAAAAGGTTAAAGAGAAAAAAGGTAATAATAATAATAATATAAAATCTAAGCTAAAGCGCTAAAAGATTTAAATTAAAAAAAAATTAAAGATAATAATTTAGCCTAAAATAGCCTTTCCTATTATAAAGGTATTTATATTAAAACTAATAATAGTACTAAAGATAGCTATTAAATAATATTAAAAAAAAGTAGCTAAACTAGATATTCTAAAAACTAAATTAAAAATATTAACTATAAAACTTATTAATAATATAATAGGAGGGAATAAATTTATTATTAATAATTTAAAATTAAAAGAATACTAAGCTAATAAAGCTAACTTAGTTATAATTAAATTAGAAAAGGCGTACCTAGAAAAATAGTTAAAGTAAGTATAAAAAAAGGTTATATTCTTATTTATAATATTATATAATATATAAAGCCTATTTAATAACTATAGAGAATATATATTTAAATAGATTAATATTTACTATAAATAAATAAAGAGGATAATAAATAAAAATAATATTAAAGAATTCTATAATTATATAAAAGAGCTAGTTAATAATAAGAACTTTAATAATATTTATATCTTAAAAGTAAATAAAATAATTAATAAGATCTTTATTATCTTTCTTATAATAAAATAGATTACCTTAAGTAATAATATTTTTAATAAATAATATAATAATATGCTAGAAGGGTTTAAGAAATTATTTAAAAAAGATAATAAAATAATTAATACCCTTAGTAAACTTAAGATCAAGAATAAAATCTAAATAATAATTAATTAAAAGGAAATTCTTAAGAGAGGTAATAATTATATATTAAGTAATAAGATTATTTCTTAGGCAAGGCTATATATATTAGATATAATATATATTAGATATAAAATATAATAATAAGAATACTATCTTTTTCTTTAAATTAAGGGACTCTAATATAATAATTATGTTTACCTTTAGTTTAGGCAGCCTAACGTAGTACTTCTACTAATAAATAGTACCTTAATAGGTATATTAGGTCAGTTCCTAGGAACTATAGAATATTATTAATATAATACCATATCATCTTAATAGAAGTCTATTAAAAACGCCTTGTCTTACTAGTTGCCATTTCAAATATAATATTAGAAAGTTTTAAAGATATTATTAAATATATCTAAAAATTTTAAGAGGTTATTAATAATTTAATTAATTTATATAATAGTTATAGCTTATTAAAATCTTATCTTTATTATTTATTTCTTAAAGATTTAAGTAAAGCTTATTATATCTTTATTAATATTTATTTTTAATTATATAACTTATTTAGCTATAAAGCTATTTTATTCTTTAATATTTTAAATATTATAAATAATTAAAAAATAAGATTATAAAGCTCTTAAAAACTCTCTAAAATTATTATAATAATAAGAAGAAATAATATAGGTTAGAGCTTTAATTAAGGCTATAATAATAATTAAATTAATAAATTTAATTAAAAAAAAAGAAAAGGCCTTTACTTTTATTATAAAAATAAGAATTTATTTTTAAAATATAATAATATTATTTATTAATAACTATACCCCTAGCTAAAACCTATAAAGTTTAAATTAAAGGAAGAATATAAAAAGTATTTAATAATTAATTTTTTAATAATAATATTTAAATTAAATAATAAGCTAATCTTTACTAACTTAATAATTAATAACTTATTTTATATTTATAATAATATATTTATTTACTTTTTTATTTCTTTTATTTATAAAGATTTAGTTAGTTTAATTATTATTAACTTAGCCTATAACTAATATATATTTAATAATTATAATACCTTTATTAACTTTTAGTTAATATTTATAACGTATAACCTTATTACTAAAATTAGTAATAAATTAATTTAATTTATAAATATAAGAACTATTTAAATCTTACTCTTAAATAAAAAAGTATAGTTTTAAAAAGTTATATTTATATTTAAGATAGATATAAACTTTTTATTAATATTTTAATTAATAGATATTAAGATTAAAATAGACTTTATAATTAAAAAATATCTTTTAATTTATAGTTCTCTTAATATAATTAAAGCTAAATARTATTATAAGATTTTTATTTTTAAATTAAAAATAACTACTTTAAGGTTAAATATATATAGTATATTAAATAATTTTATTTAATAACTTTAATATATCTAAATAAAGTATTTAAGTTAATAGAATATTATTTAATTATCTTAAATAACTATTAAAGTTAATTTCTTTAAAAAGATTAAAAATAAGCTTATTTATAAATATTATATATAAGACTACTAAAAGTTAGTTTTATATAAAGATATAATTATATCTAGCTAGTATCTTATAAAGCTTATTTATAATAATATTTATAACTTTATTAAGTTAATAGGCTTTAATAAAAGTTATTATTTTATTACTTTTAAATATAACTATATTAATTTTTCTAAAGTCTTTTATATTAAAAATAAAAATATAGTTTTTTTTTTCCTTTTAATAATTTAAGGGCTATTATAAGTAGGAAGGCTATTATATTTAATACCTCTAAACTAATAATAATAATAAATATATAAAGTATAACTTTAAGTTATTTTTTATAAATAAAAATATTATCTATAAGTTAATAATACCTAGAAACCCTAAATAAAATAATAAATTAAAATATTTAGATTTAATTTTAATATTAAAAATATATTTTATATTACTAAGCTTAGGGCTTAATAAGGATTTATAATTTAAAATTTTAAAAATAATTAATTATATTATAATCTATAGCCTTATAACTAAGATAAGTAATAAATTATTTTATAAAATTTAAAAAGATTATTCTTTTTTTCTTAATTATTTATAAATATTAGACTTTTTTATATAGGCTAGAAATTACCTTTAAAAAAAATTAGTTAATAAAAGTAAATAATATTTTCTTATTAATTATAAAGGTAATAATTATATCTACTACCTATACTATCCTTAAATAAATATAATTATTTAGGTATTTAATATTTATATTAAGAAATAAAAACTTATTTTTATTAATAATATTATCTTATTAAATATTATCTCTTTATAATTTTTATTTATTAAACGGCTATAGACCTCTGCTCTAGGAGAGGAGAATATATAGATATAAAAATAAAAAGTTTTTAATTTTAATATTAACTTAATTTATACTAAGTTAATACTTAAATAATAAGTAAATAAATTATTTAAATAATAAATAAATAAATTATCTAAACTTTTCTTATTTAATAATATTTATTATACTTAATTTAAATATATCTTAGATAATTATTTATACCTTATAACTTTAAATTTTAATAATAAAAATTTATTAAATTTTAACTACTCCCTAATTATTATACTTTTTTATATAAATTTAGTTAAATTATTTAAGTTAAAAACTTATAATAAAGCTATATTAAAGAGTATATAATAAATATARTAAGAGTTAATAATAAATAATAAATATAAATTATTAATAAATAATAAAATATAATTCTTAATAATATTATCTAAGAAGAGAATTATCTTTAGAGATAAATAAGTCTATATATTAAAATAAAATTTTAATAAGAAGGTTATCCACTATAAAATATATTAAATAATTTAAGAATTTAAATAATATAAAGACTTTAATTATAATAAAACTTTTATCTTAATAGTTAAATTTATAAATTATAAAATTATTTTTATTATTACAGCTATTATAAATTAGGATATAAAATAAATAAATATTAAAATAACTTTTCTTTATAAATAAATAAAGAAGAAAATTTATATTAAATAATTTAAAAGTTATAATAAAGATAATAAAAATAAGATCTATTATCTTAATAAAGCCTTATATAGGCTTAAGTAATTATTTAAGGTTTAATATAATATTTTTATTAATTTTATTAAGACTTTAAATTTTAATACTCTAAATATTAACTTAAATATATTTATTATACTCTTAAATATAATAATTACTTTATATATTAATAACCTATTAATTATAGGTCTTAATAAATAAAATATACTTAAGGTTAAGAAAACCTTTAATTCTTATTTTTATATAATTAATTTTAGACTATATTCTTATTAGCTAGGTATATTAATTATATAAAATTATTAATAATAATTTTTTTATCTTAGGTAAAGAGTATATCTTAAAAAAATTATTAAAAACTTTAAATAATAAGAATATAAGATAATTATTACCTTAATAAAAACTAGCTCTAAATTAAAAAAGGTTTTAAAAAGTTATTAAGCTAATACTAAAAATAAATAATAATATTAATAAGTTATTAGATTACTTATATATATTATATTAAATATTTATTTTAATATTATATTTTTTATATTAATAATTAATTATTATACTTTAAATCCTACTTAAGCTTATTAAGGTATTATTAAATAAATTCTTTAATATTTATAAAGTACTCTTAATTATTAGCTTATATTTTAAAATATTATTAAATTTTTTATAAATTATATTAACTTTAACTAGGCTAATAATTATAATATATACTAATTAACTTTTAGTTTTATTTTTTATATTAATAATAATACTATTAATTAATAATYTAAATAATAATTAATTATTACCCTCTCTATATATAAGGCTAAATATATTAGGTAGATATAAATAATTAAAGAAGTTATATAATTAAAAAACTTTTTATATAAGTTTAAGCCTTAAAATAAGGAATTAATTATTAAAACTATTATTATTTTTAATAATTATTAAGATATTATTACCTTTATAAAGAACTTAAAGTTTTATATTTATAATAAATATATTATTATATACTACTACTTTATTTATAAAAAGGTTTTAGAAGGTATAATAAATTTATAATATATCTTAATTAAATATTAAGTAGTTAATAAGCTAATTAAACTCTTATTAAAAAATAAATTTATTAAATTTTAAAATATTTTAAGCTTTAAATATATACTACTAAAAAGCTAATATACTTATAGTCTAAAATATATAAGAGTAGGGCCTTAAAGGAGGTATTTAGAAGTAGAACTTCTATAGAAACTATTTAGGTATCCTTATTTTATTTAGGCCTTATTATTTAGGCCTTACTATTCAGGCCCTATTATTACTTTTTAAGCCTCTTTAGGTAGTATTATTTAGACCTTATATCTTACGCGCGCTTACGCGTGTGATAGTATTATTTCATAAAGCTGCCTTAATATCTTTTAGAGCGAAAATGGTATGTACGGGTTAGATATCTAATTTATTTTTCAAATAACAGTAAAATGTCAAAAAACGGAATTTTCGGTTTGATATAATCGTTTTTGAATTTGGGCGGTAGTTTAATATAGCCGTTTTTAAAAGGTTATTTATTATATATCTTAGAGCCTTGTATAGGCTAACTATTATATACCTTAGAGGCCTTGTATAGGCTATATCTTATATATAAGATAGATAGAGCTTATAAAGCTAGTAATTTAAGTAAGAGTATTAAAATCYAGCTATAAGGCTAAGCTTAGTTAGCGATAGCTTAACAGCTAGATATTAAATAGTAGCTCTTATAGCTCTAACTCTTCTTTTAATAACTAATTAATCAAGGATAATTTAACCTTATTTCAATAATATATTCTATATATTATTAATTTTAATATTATTTTTAGCCCTTATTAAGATATTGGATTAAAGGGCTACTATAATACTAATTAAGGGGGTAATTATTTTATTTAATAATTAACTATAGGCTATCTATTCTTTTTTAGAAATAGCCCTATTTCCTAGGMTAGTAAATTATAAAAAATAGTAGCCTTATTAAGCTATAAGGTAGAATATATATCTTAAAAAAAGTTATTAAAGAATATATCTAATTAACTAGCTTATTTAAGTAATTAGAACTAACCTATTTAAAAAACCTTATTTAGATTAATTTATAATCGGCTATTATACTAGCGCGTAATCCTAAGCATTATACGTAAACTAAATATATTAATATTCAATACTATTTTATTAGGGAAGCCCTTTAAGATAAAAAAATTAATATATACTATATTTTAATTAATAAGTAAATCGCTGATAGGCTTATTAAGCTATTAGACCCTACTAAATTTAAATCCTTTATTAGGGGGCTAGGGCTAGCCTCTATAATTTTTTAATCGCTATTCAGCTTAGGGGGGTGTATTGGAATTTAATTCCCGCTGATAGCTAAGCCCTATTAGGTGGTATAGGCCCTAGATCTAATATATACTAAGCATAAGCGCTATATATAAGCGCTATGCATTATATAAATAATATATATATACGCAAATTCCTTTTACCCCTATTTGGCCCCTTTTTAATAATTAATTACCTAATTTCTTCCTTAGATTTCTAAGCATTATTAGTAGCGTAAATCAAGACCGCGTTCTAACCCCTACTACTATTAGCTTAGCTATCTAAATAAGGCAATATTAATTTCAGCAATCCTAATACGGCATATTAATTTCGGTATTTAATAAATTATATTCCTTATTCAGTAACAGCATTCCTATTTAGGTAAGCCCTTATTTTAGTATTTCTATTAAACCTCAGCATCTTAGTAAGATAGATTAAAGAAAAGAGCTTAGCTACTTTTATATAATTAATAGTTTTCTCCTCCTTCTATATAGTAAAGTAATATAAGTAATTACTTATTAATATATTCTATTATAACCTTGCCTGCTTCGCTCTACCAATCAGATATCGCTTAGTCAGCAGCCCTCTATCCCTATTTTTAACACTCTTTAAAAGGTTTTCTTTATTATTCTTAAGAATATTAAGTACTTACTTTTAATATTTATCTTTTATATAAAATTTAGTTAAATATTATATAAATTTATTCTTTATCTTAACTAATATACTATAATATATAAAAGTCTTTAAAAAGAAGGCATTCCTCTTAATAAAATTAAAGGAAATTATATTATTATATAAGTAATTAAGAATTTTAATTTCTTTAGTTAATAAGAGATTTACTTAGAAATATAAAAGTATATTTAAAATAATATTTATTATATCTAGCTTATATTAGATTAATAGATTAAAAGTAGAAAAATATTATAATATTTAAATTAAATATAAGTTTAATTTATTAGTAGAGAAGGTTAAAAGTAAGATTTATTTAAAAATTAATATTACTATTAAATAATTAGTAAATATAATTATTAGAGACCTCTTAGTAAAGTCTATTATATAGTATATTTTTTTAATAATTTAAATAATTCTTACTACTTTTAATTTAGTTAGTTAATAATTTTATTTAATACTATTAATATTTTAATTAAGGAATATTATAGGTTAGATAATAATTTTTTATATTTTTCTTATTTAACTTATAATAAATTATAGCGGCGAAGCTTTAGACCTTTAAGGTATTAAAGTTAATAAAGAGTTACTATTATTAATTAAAGTATATAAGAAAAGTTAGTAATTTAAATACCTCTTTAATATTATAAAATATCTATAATTTTTTCTTTATAAGCTTATAATAAAGTCTACTTAAAAGTCTCTTTTAAGATAGGCCTAAGAGCTGTTTAATAAATATAATAAATAATTTTTAAAATAATTTTTAAGTAGATATACTAATAATATAATGTTAAAATAAGGTTAAATCATCCTTAATTTATTAGTTATAGAGTAGAAGAGTTAGAGCTATAAGAGCTACTATTTAACATCTAGCTACCAAGCTATCGCTGACTAATCTTAGCCTTATAACTAGATTTTAATACTCTTACTTAAACTACTAGCTTTATAAGCTCTATCTATCTTATATATAAGATATAGCCTATATAAGGCTTTAAGGTATATAACAGTCAGCCTATATAAGGCTTTAAGATATATAATAGTTAGCTTATATAAAGTTCTAAGATATATAATAGATAACCTATTAAAAAAATAGTTATATTAAACTACTACCTAAATTTAAAAATGATTATATTAAACTACCTATATAAAAATTCTGTTTTTTAATATTTTATTATTATTTAAAAAATAAATTAGATATCTAACCTATATATCCTATTTCTACTCTAAAAGGTATTAGGGTAGCTTTATAAATAGTACTATTATACATATAAGATATAATTATTATATAAGATTTAAATAATACTATCTTAAAAGGCTTAAAAAGATAATAATTAGGCCTAAATAATAAAGTTTAAATAAAATAAGAATACTTAAATAACTTTTATAAAGGCCTTATTCCTAAGTATCTTTTTTAAGGCCTTATTTTTATATATTTTAGACTATAAGTATATTAACTCTTTAGTAGTATATATTTAAAGCCTAAAATATTTTAAAACTTAATAAATTTATTTTTTAATAAGGGCTTAGTTAACTTATTAACTATTTAATACTTAATTAAGATATATTATAAATTTATTATACCTTCTAAGACCTTTTTATAAATAAAGTAGTAGTATATAATAATATATTTATTATAAGTATAAAACTCTAGGTTTTTTATAAAGATAATAATACCTTAATTATTATTAAAAATAATAATAGCCTTAATAGCTAATTCCTTATCCTAAGGCCTAAGCTTATATAAAAGGTTTTTTAATTATATAGCTTTTTTAATTACTTATATCTACCTAATATATTCAGCCTTATATATAGAGAGGATAATAATTAATTATTATTTAAATTATTAACTAATAATATTATTACTAATATAAAAGATAAAACTAAAAATTAATTAATATATATTATAATTACTGGCCTAGTTAGAGTTAGTATAGTTTATAAAAAATTTAATAATACCTTAAAATATAAGTTAGTAGTTAAGGGTACTTGTTATAAATATAAGGTATAGAGATATTAGATTAGGATTCTAAAGTCCTATCTATAAGTAATATCTAATATATAAGATAAAGATAAAGAAAAAAAAAGAAAAAGGAAAGTTACTAATACTTAAATATATAATATAAAGTATTAAAAAAGGGTATTANTATTATAAGGAAGTATTATAAGGAAGTATTATAAAAAAGTATTAATAATAAGTATTAAAGAATTATAATAATATTCCCCTCTTAAGGTCTATATTCCTAAATAGATACCTAATATTATTAATTTATAAATAAGTCCTTTATCACAGGGAAGGCATCAGCTGTGAGGCAAGATGGCGAGGAATACTCAATAGATGCTAGGAATAAGCTATTCTATGTAATAGTGGTAATGATAATGATGATGAAGGAAGGATGGATGGATGGAATGGCAGGAAGAAGATGTGCGGATGCTCGGCCCAACATAGGCCCTAGCGCTGGCTTGGCAACATGCTATGGCAATCCGTGACATCCTTACTATTATTATTAGAATTAGGTTTAAAGTTATTTAAATTTAATTCTAAGTTACTTAATTTTTAAAAGTCTTTTAATCTTATTTTAAAAGCGGCCTAAGTTTTATAACTAGAATAGTCTAGGTACTAAAAAAAATAAGCTTTTAAAATAGTAATAAAGTTATATATATTTATAAATAATTTTTAAGAAAGCCTATTAAAACCTTCTTAATATATATTAAATTCTAGTTAGGAATACTTAATCTTAAAGTTAATAATAGTTATTATAGGGTAGTATTTATAACTTTAGGTATTAATTATAGGGTATAATACTAAGGGAATCTAACCTAGAAATAAATTATTAATAGTAAGCCTAAAAAGGCTAGTATAGAAAATATTATAGTAGGACTAGTCTAAAGGAAGCTTTAGATAATAAATATAAAAACTAATAACTTAAATAATAAAGAAAGAGTTTTTAAATTTATTTAAAAGCTTCTTTATAGCTTATTAAGTCTAAAGGTTTTAAGTATTAAACTAAATAAAGTCTCTAATAATATACTTTAATATAAGTTAATAATATTTATTAATAAATTCTTCTTAGCTAGCTTAAGCTAGTTTTATTTATTTTTATAAAACCTTATTTACCTAGTCTATTTTTTCAGCGAATTAATTAGTTTAGAATTAATTATAAATATCTTTTTTATTAATAGGATCTATTTAATAAAATTTTAATTCTATTCTTATATAAGGGTGCTAGCCTAAGTCTATAAAGAAAGAAGTATATTAAGTTATCTCTAAAAAGTAATTATTAGTTATAAATTTAATTAAAAATAACTATTTAGCCTAATTATCTTAAAAGAAATTAATAGATATTTAAAGGTATTACTTTATTATTATATTTATATTTTTTATTTACTTATTAATTTTAGGGTAAAAAGTAGTAAATAAGTTAGCTTTTATACTTATTTAAAAATAAAATTTATATTAAAAATAGTTTTTAAATTAAGTACCTTAATTTATAATAATAGAGAATAATAAATTATAGTCTTTTTATATAAAAATATAAAATACTAGGACGGTATCTTTAGTAGTAATAAAGTTTATAAGGATATATATCTTTTTTTTAGTTAGCTAATTAACTATAATAAGAATATTAGAATATTATTAGCTAAAGAAATCTTTATTTAATAAAAAGGCTATAATAAAATCTATAAAGATATAGGACTAATAATAGTTAAAGACTTTTAAGGGTTTTAAGATATTATAATAACGCTTCTTAAAAACTTTAGTATAAGAGTAAAGGTAGTAATTTTAAATAAATCTCTTTATATTTATAGGGAGTTTTAGTTAGTAATAATAATAATTTAAAATTTTATAAGTTTTTACTTAGCTTAGATAGCTAATTATAAAAATATTATAATCTTTTTAGATTAACTATAGTCTAAGCTTATTATTATTAGAAATAAAGAGATAGTTTTTATAATAAATATACTCTTCCTAAGCTTTATATTTTAATAAAGGAAACCCTTTTAACTTTTATTTCTTAAAGATAAGTATAGTAAGGATTTTTTAAACTTATTTACTTTTTAAATAAATAGCCTAGATTAAGTTATTTAAGTTAAATATTTTTAAATTTATCTTTAAAATTTAGGCTTAATTTTTAAGAATTAAATATAGTTTCTAAAAAGGTTTCAGCGTTAATAAGGATAAGTAAGACTTAAAATAAAGAGATTTTAATATTTTTAAGTTTTAAAATAGTTTATTATTAATATTTATAATATTTATTATCTTTTCTCTTAAGGAGGTCTTTTAATTAATAAGTAAGAATATTAACCTATTTATTTAAGCTTTTAAGATAATAGATAATCTTAAAATTAAATTAAAAAAAGAATTTTAATTAATAAGTTTATTAATAACTTAATAACTTAATAGTTATAAAATACTTTAAATTTTTATTTTTAGAAATTATTATATTTAATTTCTTAGTCTCTTTAAATTCTAAATACTAAACTTTAAATATTTAAATAATAACTAAGAGCTCTTTATTATAGATTTTATAATTATATTTAGTTAGAAGTATTTTAGAAGAGAAATAAATTATTAACTAAAATTATCTTTTATTATTATATTAAGATAAGACTCTTATAGTAATATAGTTTAAAGTATTTATTGGAGATAGGGGGCTACTGACTAAGCGGGATCTGATTGGTAGAGCGAAGAAGATAGAATATATTAGTAAGCTATTGCTGATCTTGCTTAGCTATGTAGAAGGAGGAGAAAACTGCTGATTTATATAGAAGTAGCTAAGCCCTTTTCCCTAATCCATCTTGCCGAGATGCTGAGGTCTGATAGAAATGCCGAAATGARGGCTTGCCTAAATAGGAATGCCGTTGCCGAATAAGGAATGTAATTTACTGAATGCCGAAATTAATATRCCGTATTAGGAYTGCCGAAATTAATATTGCCTTATTTGGATAGCTAAGCTAATAGTGGTAGGGGCTAGAACGCGGTCTTGATTTACGTCACTAATAATGCTTAGAAATTGATAGAAAAACTAGGAAATTAATTTCTAGGATAGGGACTGATCGGCGATGTATAGAATAATATATAGAATAATATAATATATAACTCTATACGACTTACAAATTCTAACACTCCCTCTTAAGTCGTATACCAAAAAAATTGAAAATCCTAGCCATGTCGAAATGGCAGATAGAATAGCCCTTTTATATTAGTAGTTATCTATAGTTTAGTACCTAATCCTAAAAGGATCCTAGTGTAATTCTGGGCAAAATTAATCCTAGCCCCTTTTTACAATAAATGAGATATACTAAGGATGTTAAGCCCTAATTTAAGTATATAAAGAACCGAGTCTAACATCGCGCTAGCCGAATATAGTAATTTAATTATAATAGTATCTTTACCGCGCGCTGGTAGAATTATTATATTACCCTATATAATAGATACTGAGGTAGGGGCTACCCTGTTAAAAAAGCCAATATCGCTATAAATATGAGACGTCGTACCAGAGTCTAGGATCCAATTCCTAGATAAACGTTGGGCCGATAGGGCTAACCCACCTATAGACAAGCCCCTAAGCGATGCAATAGACAAAGCGCTATAAGGGATAGATAAGCCCTTATTAGGGCTAAGACCACTATATATTACGACGGGCAAAGCGCTATATAATAAAGGGCTATACACTACAACTAACAAAATGCTATGCGGATTAGGATTAGTAAGCAAAACGCTATATAATAAGTCACTATACACTACATAAAGAACGTCTGTAATAGGACTAGTAGTAGGGTTAGGACATAATTTAAGATAAAGCTTATAATATATTTCCTCTTAATAACTAATTCTATTATATCTACTATATTTAGCCCTAAAGGGCTTCCTAGTTTAGACCACTAGCGCATCTTCCTCTAAGGATTCTAAGCAACATAATTTATTTATAAGATCAGTAAATAGGCTATCTATATTAATATCTACCGTTTTAGCTCTATAGGATTAGGTAATAGACGTGATAAACGCCTCATATTCAATATTAAGATTATATAGGGTCCAGGCAATAATTAGCTTATTAGACAATTCCAATTTCTTAGCCTTTAAATTAGTTAAGACGCGCTTAATCGTTACTAAATAATTGTTAACCGATCCTAGGGAGGATAGAGTAGCCCTAAAAAATTCTTTAAATAGGATAAATTCTAAAGAAAAGCCGTAGGGTGTATATAAGTAATCCAAATAATTCTATATATTAGTAGGATTATTGAAATTTGAAATATATATAAGTAGGCTATTAGCGTAAGCTAGCTGAATAAAGCTTAGTATCTTAATATTATCCTTAGTAGATTTAATACCTTTCGCGTAGGTAAGAAAGCTATCTAGGTCTTTAGTAATTAGGGCTACCTTAATTTAAATAGCCTATAATTTATAGTTGGAAGAGCTAATTAGCTTTAGAAGTTTAATAGCCCCTTCTTCTAATATATTTTTCTAAATCGGGTTAGCGTGATAGGATTAGTAATGATTTTTTCCTAAAAAGGTATTACGAGCCGAGTTAAATATAACTTTTAATAAGTTAATAGTGACTATACCTGATTTAGAATAGCGTTTATGAAAGTACAAAAAGTAGGTCAGTTAAAAATTTGAAAAGGATAAATAAGGGAATAAGATAAAACTCTAATTAGATACAATCTAGGCTTATAACTTATTAGAGATAAGGGGCTACTGACTAAGTAAGATCTAATTAGTAGAGTAAAGAAGATAGAATATATTAGTAAGCTATTACTAATCTTACTTAGCTATATAAAAGGAGGAGAAAACTGCTAATTTATATAGAAGTAGCTAAGCTCTTTTCCCTAATCTATCTTACTAAGATACTGAGGTCTGATAGAAATACTAAAATAARGGCTTACCTAAATAGGAATACTGTTGCTGAATAAGGAATATAATTTACTGAATGCCGAAATTAATATGCCGTATTAGGAYTGCCGAAATTAATATTGCCTTATTTAGATAGCCAAGCTAATAGTGGTAGAGGCTAGAACGCGGTCTCGATTTACGCCACTAATAATGCTTAGAAATTGATAGAAAAACTAGGAAATTAATTTCTGGGATAGGGGCTGATCAGTGATGCATAGAATAATGCATAGAATAATGCAATACATAACTCTATGCGACTTGCAAATTCTAATAGTATTAATTTCTATTATAATTTCTTTTTCTAAATTAAAGTAAAGAAGGATAGAAATAAAAATATTTTTTTTTTAAATTATTAAAAGCGGCCTAATATTCTAAGGTTTAATTAAAGATATAATCTTTTTTAATAAGCTTTATTAAGGAGTACGCTGCGCAACAGGTCGGGTTCAACCCAACGGGTTTCAGGTCGGGTTTAGGTCGGGTTAGGTTTTAGGTTAGATTTTAGGGTCTGACTAAGAACCTAACCTAAACCTGACCCGTCATCAGGTTTTTAGGTTTAAACCTGAAAACCCGACGGGCCCCTGTCAGGCCCTATTCTATGCCCTATTTAG